>WEKX01015048.1:681478-692737 GCA_013390025.1 Pitta sordida
CGCTGCCACTTCCGCAGCTGCTGACCGCACGTGCTTGCAGCCCGAACCCTGCACCGCTGCTCACGCCCCCTTCCCAGCCCCGGTGCTCATGCCGGCCGTGTGCTGGTCCCATGCCGTGCGCCACCCATCTCGCGCTGTGTGCCACTTGTCCCACACCGCCGGTCGCGCACCGCCGACCCCACGCCGCTGGTTGCCTTCTGCCGGTCGCGCAACACCAGTCCCACGCTGCCGACCCTTTGCTGCCAGTCGCACACCGCCGGTCCCACGCTGCTGACTTTGTGCCGCCAGTCGCGCACCACCATCCCCGTGCTGCCACTGCGTGCCATGCGCTGGCACAGCAGCGCCACACGGCGCAGGGGGGTTCAGCTGTGACAATGAAGTGAGCATGTCCCGCTGGCCACCATGGCCAGCCCCACTTTCCTGGGGCACTTCCCTTCCCACCTGTAGCCATGGAAACAGTAGCACGTGCCCGAGGTGGGGGGTCAGTTCTCCAGCTGCACTTAGAGTAACAGGGGACAGTGTGACTCCTGGCCCTCCCTGTGGGGTCGGGCCGGCGCCGAACCCAGGGAACTCTGGCACTGCCTCTTGGCGGAGCGGAGGCACTGTGCATGCATCGGCCCAAGAAACTTGCAAGTCCTTGAATCAAAACTGAGATAGATTCTCCCTGCAAATGGGCAGGGTTGTAATGCAGAGGTCGCAATGCACTGGGGATTCACCGTATAAAGAGATTCAAGCTCCTCTGTTCATGGAACACTGAAAGAGGAGCTGGAGGCAAGCGTGGTTGGAAGGCGCTAGAGATGACTGCTCATCAAGCAGCTACAGCTGGACTCCACATGGCTGTGGTCCCAGCTCACGAGCTCTTCTGAAGCCAAGGTGTATCAGGTTGGACACCACACAAGGACAACAAACTGAAGTCAAACTGGAAAATGAGCTGGTGGGAACACGCTGCTGTGCTGACAGATTAACTGGATCAAGCCTCCACATGCTTCTGTGCACACATCCCCATTTAAATAACAGGTTACTTAAATAATTAATGTGTTTTAGTGTCTCCATGACTTTGCTATAGAATTCCTGTGTGCCCTTGGGCAATTCGTTTCACCTCTCTGGCCTTTAGATCACCATTTGCAAAATAAATGTGCAGACAGAGCTCAATTAACAAAGATAACAGTGAAGTGGGATACCCCAGAGAAAATTGAATCCTCATGATGGAACAACTGTACAATGAAAGGATCGAGACACAGAAGATCTGTGATGGTGTTGACTGTGAAGTGTAGGGATTCCTGAGCTAACTCAGAGCTAAAGCAGTCACTCTACACTGCACAGTCCTACCCAAGCATAGTGCATGAGTACACAGACCTACCCTCGGTGCTTCTGCACCCTTGGGACTTATAACTTGTCACATGGGTAAGCAGCCTGGGGTTACAGTACTGAAGGGCGTTATAAAGTATTCAAATACACATAAAAGATGGATAAGATCATGCTGTACTGAGCAGTACTGTGACTGAGGTGGCCCAATATGTGATGCTTAACCCTGAGTCATAAAATATTCTTTTGATGCAAAGTACCTTATGAGAAACAGTAGACGCAGCAAATAAGGCAGACACTGACTATAATCTTTCTCCATGTAAGAGTGATGACTTGTAACAGAAAAATTTATCTAAAAGTGTGGGGGTTTTTACTTTCTATCCAAATGTGTGAGTAAGTTACACCCTTTGCAACAAAGACAAAAGCAGGATATACTGTCAAACTTGGATAAATTGGTGAAGTGAAAACATTTTCTAAGGACTGAGCGATTTAGGAGCTTGTAGGCAACTTCAGTGTAAGATTTATTGTAACACATTATTATATCTTCTATGCACATAACAAAAATGTTATCCAAAAGCCAAAGCTGGAGAAAAAATGGGTGATTAAGCAAAAAATTCCCAATATGCTGCACTATGATTAGGCTGGTGGGAGTCTTACTGTGAGAATTAAATTTACAACAAAGGTAACTCAGTTTTATCTCTTCTGAGTAATTCAGTATGTTCTCACTTTGCTGTTATAGTTAGCTGCAACTTCTTTTTCTCTATAATTTATTCAAATATCCCAAAGGGTCAGATAAGAAAATTGCTTTCTTGGAACTAATAATGAATATGGGGTCAGTCAATGCAGAACAATAAGATATGTTACCAACAAATATTATTCATATCAAAACAATACCTGTCTCTAAATTATGTTTTCAAATATTCCTTCCAAAACTGCAGAATCTGAACCACATTCCCATTTATAGACTTTCAGTTACAGATGTAGCACTTCTGCTTAGCCTCCTCATTCAGCCTGACAGTCTGCTTTGCTTTGGAACATTCTTCTTTGTTTCTTTGAAACACAGAGCACAGACTCACAGACATACTAGAAATTCCTTGACGCAGTTTGGCACTTCCCAAACTCCCAAGTATTCTGAAACCACAGGTTCTTGGTCACAAGGTGACAGAAAAGCATGGAAAGGAGGCTTAGCAAAGACATTTTTAAATTGCTTTGGGGCTGCCTGCATTCTTCAAACAAACAAGACTTAGATTTTTGAATAAAAAAGTTCCTAATGTCTTATCTTACCCTTACTATGATATCAGGAAAACCTAATTTTTCAGGACAAGTGAATCCTCCAGCAAGTTCCCCTTATGCATCAATGTCTCCTTATGCAGCATAGCACCTTGCTCTTAAATGACTTTTTTCCTCTATTCTTGTACTCCTAGGGACAGTGACTTCTGCCTAGATTTTTCCTAGATCCTTTCCATACTCCCTATTAGCATCTGCATACAAAGAATATTATTCTACAGGAGTGGGCCCGCAAGTGAGAGGCGGTCAAAAGCTCTTTTCATGCCTTCTCAGTGTTGACCTTCAGTAAGCCTTCAAGAATCTTCCCTACGTAAAGCAGCAGCCATAGCTGAATACATTGCAAAATGTTAATTCAATATAAAGTCTGCCACAGCGGTGGTTCAGTGCTGGTGGAAGAGAAGGAACGAGGAGTCTGATGCGCATTCTACTCTGCTGCAAGCTGCTTTTCCAATTGCACCATCTCCTATTTATGACAAAGGCAGAATCAGAGTATTGCAGTTGAAGTCAATAGTCATTTGATATGAAATATCTAGAAAATATGCTGTTTCCAGTGCATTCTGAATTCTGACTTTTCCAAATTAGTATCACTGTGTGGAAACTCTTGATGGTGTCTCTGGGTCTGGTCTGTGTACACCATGTAAGAGAGAAGGGTTATGCAAGTGTAAGCACTCCATGAACTTCTTTAATTCTGTTTCTCTTTACTTGTGGCTATTGAAAACAAAGAAAAAAAGATATAGCCCCATAAAAGAAACATAGTGTGAAAAAACATGATTATCTATATAGAAAAGATTTAGTACAGAAGCAGTTCCTTGGTGCTGGGCAATTGCTGTAGTAATTTTTCAATTGAAAAGATAGATCTATAATAAAACTAATTAAGAACTATCCTTCATTTGACCTTTTTTGAGGCGTACTACCATCATACTGTCATGTGATGGTGATCTTTGATTTTTTTCATGATATTTTATTTGACACAGTTGATGAAAAAAAAAAAATCCATATTTATTGAATATTGCATTGTCGTTGATTCTGATGTTAAACCACAACCATCAGCTCAATTTTTTTCTCCACAAGTGTAAATGCCCATAAAAAATACTTGATTGTTAAATCTTCAAGCTCAATTTCATCTTGCAAATCAAGAAAAACCCTTGGGTACTACTGATTTCAATTTAAAAATAATGTGATTTTTGGGTCATTTTAGAAGGAAGAAATACAGAAAATAGATTACTGTAAACTTCCACACAAGGGTAGAAATATTCCTTAGCTTTCCTTACAGAAATATTAGTTGAGCATTTCTGAGAACTCTCAGCATTAGTGAATAAATTCCAAGGACAGTTTTCTATCAGACTAATACCCCAATGGTGGTGCCTGATCCCCAAGTGGCTTTCCAAGCAGCCATGACTGTGACACAATGACTCTGACACCCAGCAGTGGTACATCTGCACTGTCGGAGGGAGGGAGGGAGGGAGGGAGAAGCTGGTAGGTGATAAAAATCCACTTTAGCACAGTGGTGAGTGTCCCCGCCTCTCACACGGGAGACATGGGGTTCAGTTCCCATCAGGGAGGCAGTGGTGCTGTTTAAGAGTTGGACTCGATGATCCTTGTGGGTCCCTTCCAACTCAAAACATTCTGTGATTCTGTGATTCTGTGGTGTTGCCACCGAAATTTCAGGGTTGCTCTGGGATTCCTATTCATGTTCATGCTGTACAAACTAAGAGCAATGAAACCTCCTGCAAATTCTTGTCATCGCCTTATGATTTTCCCTCCAAGTTCTTCCGTCACTCGTCTTGCAGTTCTTGGTGAGATGAGGACTTTGTCAATTCATTTAGTTAGGGAAATTTGCCAAATCTGATGTAATAGTATATCTGGATGCAGAAACTGAAGAGGAATTAAATTATTTGCCTAAAATACTCAATGCACACTTCGCCTCTGTTTTTAATAACACCACAAACTGCCCGCAAGAAAACTGGATCAGCAGTGGCATGGAAGGAGCTGGGGTGCAGTATAACCCCCTTGTATTCCAAGAGGAGGTAGTCAGAGACTTACTGAGTGGCTTGGACCCTCATAAGTCCATGGGACCGGATGGAATCCACCCGAGGGTCATGAAAGAACTAGCAGATGAACTCGCCAAGCCACTCTGCATAATCTACCAACAGTCCTGGCTTACCGGTGTTGTGCCACAAGACTGGAAATTGGCCAATGTGACACCCATCCACAAAAGGGGTAGGAAAGATGATCCTAACAACTATAGGCCAGTCAGCCTGACCTCAGTCCCATGCAAAGTCATGGAACAGATGGTCTTGAGTGCCATTACACAGCAGCTGCAGAACAACCACGACATTGGATCTAGTCAGCATGGATTTCGAAAAGGCAGGTCCTGCCTGACTAACCTGATCTCCTTTTACGATCCAGTGACTCGACTGGTCGATGACAAAAAGGCTGTGGATGTTGTGTACTTGGACCTTAGCAAAGCCTTTGACACGGTTTCCCACAATAAGCTTCAGGAGAAACTTGTAAAGCACGGGCTGGAAAGGAACATTTTATGCTGGGTNTTGGACTAGATGATCCTTGTGGGTCCCTTCCAACTCATAATTTTTCTGTGATTCTGTGATTCTGTGAAATCAAACAGTTAGTGACAAAATAAATACGGGGGTTGCCTATCAGGTTAAAGTTTCAGAAATCCTTGTCCATTACAGTAAATAGCATAATACTTTTCCTGTCCTTTAAATCCAGTTTTGTCACAATGCTTGATTTGCAGAGTTCTATCCATTAATTGTCAAGAACATGACCATGAGTCCTTAGAAGGAAATTGCAAAAAGCTCCTGGAGGAGGGAGATTACCTCCTCCATGTAAAGTGAGTAAACCCACTTTATTCAGGATCATTTACATATATGACATTCACTACAATCTTAGCAATATAATACTGGCAGCTCATATTTTACCCCCATCAAACAGGTCTGGGGGGTTTTTTGCAATCAATGTCTTTTACCAGGTTTGTGCTTCCAATGTTATTAGCTGTTCTCAGGGCTTATGTTTGTTAAAAAACAGAGGGATTAAATATAATTCATGATACTGGCTGCAGGTACTTTGGCTGTTCTGTGTACAATTACATTATGATTACCTTAATAACTAATGGGTCCATCTATGTTCCATAATAGCGTCACTGAGAATCTTCATGATCAGAGAGTCACGTTGCCTCCTTGCCCTCACATATGCAATGCATAACAGGTAATGCATGAAACAGTAAGGGGCAAATCTTCAGCTTTAGGAAAGGGGCATAATTTCAATCAGAAAACATAAATAAAAAAACAAAACCAGTTTTGCTCATTTGCATAAGGGCAAATCAGGTCTATGCTATGTGTAGTTTGCATAACATGCTTGGCTAAACACCGACCTTGCCTCCAGCAAGTTAAGTTAAGAACAGCTCCACTACGGAGAGTTATAGGAATAGCTCTAACAGAAGTGCAGAGTGAATGAGGAAGAGGGAAGAACAAGGAACAAAAAGACCAACAAGACAAAAAGATATTAAGAGATTATTTACGTACCATACCTTCGTGACTCTCTGTGCACATGCCCAGATGGGAGTTATTGCGGGAAAAAAAACAGCGAAGAATTGAACCCACAAAGAGCAAAACTGCAAAGTGGCAGGGGTTCACTGTATCTGTAAAATTTGAGATTACCATATTGCTGGGATTTTGTTGTTTTGTTTCGTTAAATTTTTTTTCTTTTCCTGTGTTAGATATTTAGTGATAATCTACTGAATATGGGAATATCAAACTTCGCATCAAATCAGCATCTTAAAGCCTAGTATGTGACCTGTCACTGGGTAGTTGCATCAGAGGTGGACTAATCACAATCAGTGCCTAAAATGAAGTATACAGATATATAAAATAAGGGAATCCAAAGAGAACAGGAGGAAAAGCCATTAGGCATTTCCCCACACAAGTCAATTCTTCCATCTCTGAGAAAGTGCTGTCAGAGAAATGTTATTGTTGCCATTTAGGACTTGCTTATTGCTTGCACTTAGGTTTGATTTAGCAAATCACTGACATGCATTAAGTTGATGGCGTTTAAATATAAGTTTAACTGTTTTTCTGATTTAAGTCTTTGTGTCCTTCTAAACTATTGTGGAATTTCAATACTGAAGTACAGAGGAAATCCATCAACATAATGAAGAGCACAACTGAACTGAACACAGAACAAAACCCAGTAATCATGAGACCAACATATGGGAAGAGAAAGAAATCTGCTGTGGATAGAGAGCAAGAAGATTTCTGAACCTAAGAAATACTAGAGAATGGAATTCAATCCAGAGAATGGAAATGCATTCCCTGTGACCTCCTTTGAGAGATACTTAAACAAGGGCAACCAAATTATGGTGTAAAAATTATGAGATAATTTAGAAAGCCAGAGGAATCTGAGAGCAAATTATAAGAGATTAAGTAAATACATATATTTTTAAGGGTAAACCATGAAGATATGAAGGAGTTGAGAAGATATTAAGGAGTAAAAAAAATATATATATATACCTATATATAAATATATACATATATATTTATATGTGAAAGAACCTAAGTGAATTCTTGGCACTGGTCTTTTCTTCCAAAGGATGCCTGCACATGACATAGCTACTCTTTCAGTAATGATGAGGCACTCTCAGAGATTGTAATGTCAACAGAAAATGCCGGAATAAGCTGAAAGAATAAAGAGCAATAAGTCATCAGCTCTGGACTGTGAGAGGAACTGGAGAAAAATATTCAAAGCAGTGGAAAGGGCAGTACTGTTTAACAGGTTCTCCCTTCTACCAATAATATAAGGCCATTCAATTATGATGGTAGACTACAACTTTAGAATATTAGAAATAAATTCTGGTTGTTATCACAGCATCAGCAATGTTAGGCATTTTCAGAGGTGTTTTCAGAGATGTTGTTATTATCACATATTTGCAACAGGTTTTCATACTGTTATACTATTACTATAATGATTGGGTTTGATGTTAAAATTGCAGAAAATATTAGTGATATAAGCCATTGAAGTTATCTGTTAATGGCTATTGTTAGTAACAGGATATTGGACTAAGCAAAGCATTGGTTTGCCTTTTAGGTCAATTCCTAAATGTTTGAATTATCACTCATCTTGTGTGTCATGTTTGTATTCTTAATGTCAACTATATAAAAAAATAAAAAATAATTCAGAAATAACAACATAATGTTGTAAAACCATAAAAAGCAAATAAGATTAGAAAAGCCATTTCCTTTACTGGGATTTGTGAGCTAAAGGTTAACTTCCAATTAGAGTTTAAAAGGAAGAACTTTTATTCTGCATTGGTTGAGGCTTTTAGCAAATCACATTTATATGTGCAGAACATTTGTATATTTCCTAATAACTTTCCATTACATTAAAGGCTATAAGCATGCCACCAGAACTTGTATAGCAAATCTGGACACAAGATACGCAGCGATAAGATTTGTTAATATTGCATTATCAGATGCTATTGCTTTGCTATTGATTGCAATTATGTCACCATTCAGTTGCCAGGTAAATCCTATTTTCCAGGCTTGTATTTCTACATGTAAATAATATTCAGTAAAGGAAGATTAATTCCTGTGTCACATTCATATTGTAACAAAACAGCAATAATAGTATTGTATTTAAAATAACATAAAGGAAAACGATAAATAGTGCCAAACAATAACCGACATATTTAAATAATAGCAGGCCCAGGGGATTAAGTGATACTTTGCATTTTTATAGAGCTTTCAATATAAGGATCTCAAAACACTTCACAAACATTAGCAAAATAAGCCTCCCAACACTCTTTAGGTAGGGAAATATTATTATCCTCATTTTACAGATGAATAAGCTTCTTTATGAGGAAGATAAAGCCAAGTGAAGTTCCCAAAGCCACAAAGCATGTCAGAAGCAGAATTACTAAATAGGCTCCGTGCTTAGATTACACAGAGACAGAGACCTTGACAGATAGAACAGAATTCACACATTTTCTTGAAAGCCAGGTCACATGTTATGCAGTCACCATCTTAATGAGAATTACAAACATGAAAATGCTAAATTTTCATTTCTGAAGTCAAAACTAGACTATAGCGAGATCTTCCCATCACGCTGCCTGCAGACTGCCCGTGCATTCTCAAGGCAAAGCAGCACTTATTGTATGAGCTTCACAGCTCACAGATCCCAGGGGTCCTAGCTGGAATCCACTAAAGGCTTGTCCCACACTGCCCACACTGCTTTAATCTGACTCACATGAACACGAATTCCTTTTCCATCAGGCTGTAGATTTTTTTTTGTTCCTGTTTTCAATTGATAAAGAATGTTTTTTGTCTCCCAGTGATACGTATTTCAGAGTGGGTGCAAGCAGGCCACAAAGATTAGCTTTTTCGTCCTGAACATACCCTTCTCTTTACTGCTCTGGTTAATACAGAAATGTATTTTATAGGTTTAAATGCAGTATGATTCACTGTAAAATTTGGATTGTATCTGATGTAGTAGACAAGATAGGAAGTAGACAGTTCATGTAGACAGTTCATGTCAAATATCAAGAGCCCAATTCTGACAAAGCAGCTGTACAGGAAAATCTAGAGTTATCTCAGGTATTCACAGCTGTAAAAAAGTGCAGAATCTGACTGCTGACATAAATAATGGAATAGAATTGCTAAGAATGAAACAAAAGCACTTAGATACAAGTTTGGGAGGTTTTATTTCATGGTAAATAAGAAGTAAAAAGACAGATGGATTATGCCTATTTTAGGAGGAAATAATATATTTCCCTTTCGCTTATTTCTCTAGAGATCCTACTGTCACTCTCAGGGTAGCAGAATCTTCATCTGTGCCATCAGGAGGAACATTCTCAAGTACATGGTGTGATTTTCAGGTTGTCCTGTGCAGGGCCAGGAGTTGGACTTGGCTATCCTTCACAGAATCACACAGAATCCTTGTAGGTCCCTTCACCTACTCTGTCAACAAAAGTTCTATGATTTACACATACAATATATGTATACAGACATATACATACATATGTAGTATCTGTGGGAGACCTGAGCTTTCCAAGCAGGGTTGCAGCAGCTTTCACAGCTACCTCTATATTTCACAGTCTGCCCCTATATTTGTAGAGGAACTCCTGAAACTCTTGTCCCTAGGAAATGTTCTCATGTCAGCTGTTCACATGAGGAAATGCATTTTTACAACAGATCTAAGAAAATATAATAAACCTCATTAAAGACAAAAGTGAAAAAAACAGACTTCTTTTCATCTGGATCCATACCTGCTGCACAGTCATCAGTTATGGACAAAAACGGGACACATGGCCAGGAGCAGAGAGGGGGGCAGGAACATCCCTTTGCAAAGCAGGCCACGGTTATTGAATCATAAAATAACTGTAAAGCTACATTCTCCATCTTTGCAGGGTTCTAAGACTTTTTCTCACTCATTCATTCATTGATAATTTTCAATATTTAGAAAAATGTCCTGCTTAGAGCTCTTTTAAATGTAGTCTTACCTATATGCCACTGCATAGCTACTTCACTGCTCTAACTTCAAAATCCCTTGAGAATGTTTTTCCTTCCTCTGAATGAAATGAGGAACAAAGGCAATAATAAAATTCTCATGACATAATGTTTTCATTAAGAAGCACAAATATCAAACACTTGGTTTCCCAACTATTTTTGACTCAAGCTGAAATACACCTACTCTGTCAACAAAAACAAAACGTCATTCTTTAAAAAAGTGTGACAAAATATATCTATTGATATTTGTAATTTTTCATAAAGATGCTTTTTTCAGTTTGTCAGAAAGTGTGCAATATTTTCACAAAGCAGAACATTGAAGAGGCCTTGAAGAGCTTCTTAATGCAAAATTTCTTAATAGAAATGCTGTTTGGAATTATCAATTTTTTTTGTACTAAGTCACTATATCCAGTAAGAAGCCCCCAAAACTACAGTTTACAGCAGAAAACAAGCAGGAACAGTATCATCATTAGTGACTTTTTTCCTGCCACAGTGAAGAATTATAGCATCAATTGTTCTACATAAACCTGAAAGAATACATGAATATACGTGTATATACTGAAAACAAACAAGCTCTGATTCATGTTAAAGGGAGGAAATTGAGGAACTTTAAGTCTGATGATGAACAAAAAGGTTCAAAGAAAATCTTCCTGGTGCATTCCTTCAAACATGGAATAATGTTTTCTTGTTGTCTAGGCACAAAGTTTGATTCTGTTCATCAATTCCTATTGCAATACTGCAACACATCTGTGAGAGACTCGGTTATCCAATCTTACATGCTATAAAGTTTATCCAAAGTCAGGGACAGAAAATACTCTTGGAATCGCCAGGGAACTAGTGTAAGAATTTCTCTAACCTTGTAGGAAAAATCTGTAAATCTGTAATCCCAGAAAAATATCATGTCCCTTTCGGATCTAGCGGAAAAGTATTTGGATTAAAAAGTCAGAATGATATTTCTAAGTGGGGGAAAGCAGCTNGATAGATAGAAAGAAATTCAAAATATATTAATTTGTAGAGAAGAGCAAATAGATCTCCTAGATTAGGAGTGGATCTTAACTGATAAAAGAGTTTCACCTCATGATCCCAGAAATAGTGCTTTAAGAGTTCAATGAAGTAGCATTTTTCTTTTGCTATTTGAATCTATTAGTGT
>WEKX01015048.1:693192-705234 GCA_013390025.1 Pitta sordida
CCAGGGAACTAGTGTAAGAATTTCTCTAACCTTGTAGGAAAAATCTGTAAATCTGTAATCTCAGAAAAATATCATGTCCCTTTCGGATCTAGCAGAAAAGTATTTGGATTAAAAAGTCAGAATGATATTTCTAAGTGGGGGAAAGCAGCTCAATCAATTTTTCTAAAATGGTGATTCTTAGTGCTTCACAGTGAACATACCTCTTACCCAAGCATGACACAATCTCAGCATGACTCCAGATGTTGAAAGTGCCCTGATCCCAGTTCACAGATGGAAGCGGACTTTAGACAAACAAAGAAAAATAAAAGGAAGTGTTATTCTAAATGTTTTTCTTCATTTTGCTGAATTTCATGAAAACAGGAACAAATAACTGGTTGTAAAAACTCTATCTGGATAATAGTAGTNGCATGTGTTGAGTATGTGGCTTATTTTCAAGACAGAAAACATTTCCCTAACTTGTTTGGGAAGAATAGCAGTCTGAAAATGCCTGACTATAACAAAGATGGGGAAAAGGATGTTGGACCATCTGTTTACACATTATTTATCCTTATTTTGCACCTGCAAGAAAGAACTCAGTTCCCGTGCTTGCCCAAAAAAGAACCAGCCCATAAACAAACTGTTAGGCTTACATGTGGAACAGTTAAAAATTGATCTAAAGTCTCCCTACATTCTCAGCAGACTGAAAAACATCAGTTAAACAGCCAATGAACTGCAAGGATTTCAGAACCAGGGGGAAATACCCAGCTGCATCTAGACCACAACAGCTTGGTAAGCAGGTACCAAGTCAATGCTCATGTAACAAACAGAGAACACTTAGTCATTGGTTTCACCAGGCGTGGCCTAGGGAAAAGGTCTAGGGACAATCACTAAGGGTGAAGAGGTGAAAAAGCTTCACTGACCCAGGCAGATTTTTTTCCATGTACAGCAATGTATTTTCTGATTTAGTTTTACCCAGTCCAAACTCCAGCACTCCCTTCATCCAGAGCCTTTTCAATCATTTAGTTACTCAAAGGAACAAACGAAGTGGGGGAAGGGACAGTATTTATGAGCCACCTGAATTATGCCGAGAGGCTGATATAGGAGATCTGAGTCCTCAACAAAGTCAGCACTACTGTCTAAGTTTTGTTTATGAATAGCCATTCACCATGTTTGAAAGAGAAACATTTGAAGACTGTCAGGGCTATGTTCACATGGGCACAAAGGCGGGGAAATGTACGGCTTTTAGGCCTTACTTCAGCCGTAGGAACACTTAAATAACACTGACTGTCATTGATTTTGGCTTTTTAATTTAACAGTATGTCATACAATCAAATTCAGAAAATGCTTTCATCATTTTTTGCTGCACTAAGCCTCATGCTCTACCCACATACCAGTGTTTGGGGTGTTTGGCTAGTTTCTATCAGTCAGTCATAAAACTGCCTGGTGCAAGCTACCCCGTATTTGAAGCAATTGAGAAAAATCTCAGATCTTGTCTCCTTTGCTTAAAAATTAGGGGGTCAATACCCGTAGACAACTAATATATTTGGATTAATTTGAGGTAAATAAAACACTGAAATAAGAGACACATTAGGACTACTATGAGGTAAACTATGTGCAGTCAAGACATAGAACTGCACTGTCTAGTGTTTGGTGCAACACAACTCAGGCCTTAGAAGAAATAATCAACAATCTAAATAGGAAAAGAAAAGGAAAAGGAAAGAGAGAAGGGAAGGGAAGGGAAGGGAAGGGAAGGGNAAAAGAAAAGAAAAGAAAAGAAAAGAAAAGAAAAGAAAAGAAAAGAAAAGAAAAGAAAAGAAAAGAAAAGAAAAGAAAAGAAAAGAAAAAGAGAAGCTGACTCTACACTGAATTAATTAGAATATTAATTAATGATGGAATTTAGCAACTTCAATGACAAATATCCCCGAGTTCCCTCCCCCAAGTATCAGATGGATACTTCCATCCCTAACACTGTTTCATTGTTTCAACCTCCAAGAAAAACAGGATGCAATATGCCTTCTGTCTATGATAAAGTTTCCTAATACAGCACAGTAATGCAATTTATTTTCATACAGCATCCTGCATATAAAATATTACATAACCCTTTATGAGAAGATAATGCATTACAGACTCAGGCACATTACTGTCTTGCAGGAAGAAATTGAAGGATAATGTTGTGGGAAGGGATTGAGGAAATAAGAGCTGAGGTACAAAAGTAGTTAAAAAAGAAAGTAGTAAATGTATTCTTCTTGTGCTCTTATTACCTGCTTGAGACTAACTTCAGCAGAGGGGAGCTCAGCATCACTGATCACTGCAGATGCAGTGTAACACAAAGTGTTAAATACTCAGAGGAGGGGATGCTTCTTGTCCCATAGATCTGTGCTATAAATAGGTAAGTGGGATGACAAGGTGAGTCACAGAAGTATCATGTAAATTCCCTGAGATCAAACAGGGAGCTCATGGTTCACATGAGGAATGAAAATAAATGTCAAAAGTTCCAGATGGTGTAGAGTCCAAAAAAATGATACATGGAACAAAATTGCAAATTATGAAGTCTGAGGAGACCCACCCTGGATTCAAACTATTGCAGTTTAGAGCCAATCTTGAGTGCTGCAAGGCAAAGGCCTAAAGCAAGTGGAGAAATAATGTCTTTGTGCAAACTCCAGGCTAAAATAGGGATATTTTAGATTTGAAAATGAAAATTCCTCACTGGAGAATATGTTTAGCATTCACCACTGGAGTGATAGTTATTCTTGATTTACTTGCAGGAAATATCACAGAATCACAGAATAGGCTGAGTTGGGAAGGACCCACAAGGACCATTAGCCAAAGCTAAGACTGTAGCTAATTTGAAAGCAGGCAGGTAGGGAAGGAATCAGGGTTTGTGAGGCGCAGCAATTCTTTGGACTACAAGGAAAGGAGAGAATTTAAGCACTCACTCCAAATGAGGGGAAGGCACCTCTGCCCAAAGGCATGGCAAAATATTTATAAAGCATAATTATAAAAACGCAAGACTCCACTACTTCATTTTAAGGTACAATAAATTGAAACAAAGCTTAGAGAAAAAAGGAATTCCTAGGGACTCTGAACTTTGAGAATGTTGTCATTGTCCCCATTCAGAATTGAACCACAAGATTAAAAAAAAGACAGGCATATAAAAGATGGGGGGAAATACAGGACTGCCTACAACTAAAGTGTGATTGGCTTCACTACCATATGGATACATGAGCCACTGAACATATGTATACCAACGGGGGTGAGAAGGGTATCTTAAACACACTGTTCTCCTCCTGGAAATCCATCTCTTCAGTGTGGTCTTTTTTTTCAGATGCTCAAGGTCTTCTGGAGACTGAGATGATTAAAGTTGGGTTTCTGCCATGACTTCCTGTGTCACCTTGGACAATATATCTAGATGTGCTCAAGGGGATAGAAACAGGCAAATGGGAGCTCCTCTGCCTGTGCTCTGAGCCTGTGGACATGAGCCAGCTTCCATCTGGGACCCATATGCCCAAACATCACTGTGCTGACAGACATCCTCTGCTTCAGGAGACTCCAGATATTATTTTGTCTCTGCAGCTCCTCCAGCAGAAGTCACTATTCCAGTAGTAAAGCACCTACTTGTGGATAGGCTTGTGTCTTGGCTATCCAGATCACAATTCCATACCTCAGTATATGCCTGCCTTTAGTGAGGTTGAAGCTACAATGCTGAACTGTGAAATGGAGCAGCTGATGCACAAGCACATCTGCTGAGCCAGATGTAGGGGCAGTAATCTCTGGTATAAGTGGAAAGCAGACAGCTGGTGGCAGTAAAGTTTGAAGAGGCCACAACTAGATTCACCCAAGAAAGACTGTCAAAATCCTAATTAGCTCACTCACAGTGAACTAATGCAGCAATACGGCTTCTGCACCACAGCTGATTCTGGCTGCACCCATCTGTGTAAACATGCTATAAATCTCTTTGATTTTTCCTCCATCTGTGAAATGGGAGCATATGACATTTTTTAGAGTGTTTTCTCTGTCTATTTTAGGTCGTCAAGACTGGGCTCTTACTTATTGTATCCTTGCTCATTACTGTAACAGTGGGAGAGACACTTAATAGCTGTCATAGCTGGGCATTCTCATTGAATTCAAAGGCAAAACTGACATTGACTTTAATGGAAATCAGAAAGGACATTCAGAAACCCATGAATTACTCAGTTTATTAGAACTATATGAATTGTTAATATGATAATGATTCAAAGTGCTGTAAGATTGGAACAGTTTTCAAAGGTGCCGATTTACCCAAGCCTAATCTCTGGATGTTTACATATGTCTTATGTGCTTATGAAAATCCAAGCAGTTCTTGCGCTCTCAGGATAGAAGTATATATAGCACAGTCTGCACTTTAAAGAAAGTATAACTTGCAGAGTCTTACGAACATTAACCCTCCACCCTTTTTTCATGATCCCCTCCGCTTTTCCCCCCCCCCAATCTGTCTTCAGAAGTCAAAGATAAGTAGTCAGAAAGGATAAAAGCTTGGAGTGAAAGCTGAAAAAAACCCATCAGAGCTGTACTGGCTCTCTGTACAGCTGCTGCTGTTTGAGGTAGGGTTAGGGCAAGGTTTAGGGGTGAGAAACAGAGAGACCACAAGACCACAACTGGAAAAGAGATGCCAAAGCAAAGGGAGGAGAGCAAAGGGAATGTGGTTACAATATTTTTTTTTGTATGGATAGTGCCTGAAGGAGCATGGGCATAGGGATTACTGTCAGATTGAGGCTTATATTTATCATTTAGAGAGAGAAAGATGGAGTCATGAGCTCCCATTGGAGTGTAAGTGAAAAGTCGGCTGCCACAGCAAAAGGATAGGATAACAGGATAATTTTTCCATAAGGCCTTTCAGGTCTCAGCTGTAGGTTTTGGACCTTTCTCAGGATAAGATTAGGTTTACTTTTAAGGTTAAGGCTGAGAGGAAAAAAAAAATGAGCCTAGAACTGTACTTGGAGTAGGATGGCAAAGGGCATCATGAAAGAAAGAGGAGGCTATAAAGGCTGAAAACCATACCTGAGAGACTTTTTCTGTGTGGCCAATAACCATAACACCCTACCCAAGGCTCAGGTTACTTTACTTATTACTAGAGTCAACAATCAAAGAAAGAGTGAGCTTTTCCCAGCAGTTGTAAGAAGCTGAGAACCGGATACAAAGAGAAGAAAGAGGTTGCCAAAAGAACTTGTATACATGTATACATGTGTGTGTCTGGACGCTTGATTGAGGACTGAATTGAGGACCCTGGGTGGGGTTAGTGATGGGGTAATAATTAGGGTAAAGACAGAACTGAGAAATCCAGTTGTTGTGAGATTGAAAAGGACTTGCCAAAATAAAGGGTAGGATGCAGAGAGAACTCTACTATGAGAATTTTTTTTGTGGGCACCAGCTAGGAAGCTTTGTGCAAGGCTTTAGCCTATAGTCAGGGTTAGAGTTAAGGTTACAGCTAGATTTGAGAATTGGAGTATGACTGACAAAGGGAAACAGGCTGCAAGGAGAATGCTTTTGTAAGAAATTTCTAGTTAAGTGCGTTGTTAGAAGTAGGATTAGGACTGATAAAAAGAAAACTTAATGCAACAGTGCTAGAGGTACTAAAAAGGAGATGGCAGAGGGAAAGGTGGAGTACAGACAGAACTTACTGGCAAAAATGTCTCGATGTGGCTGTCAGCTTGGAGCCAGGTACAAGACTCAGGTGAGCAGAGAGTCCCAGATGGATGGAGGCTGGAAAGGGTTTATCAAGGATAGGGTGTGGTGCAAAGAGAACTTGTCTGTGAGAACTTTTCCTTCACAACACTGGATGGAGATTCGTGTTTTAGGCTCAGCCTCTATATAAAGTTTGTCCCAGTTTAGAAAAAGCCATCTTTTATACCATGAAAAAGCAAGGAGAATTGTTTCCATGAAACAATGTTTCATGAGACATGAATGAGACGTGTTTCCATGTCGTGGTTTCACCACTCCTGGAGCAAAAAAACTGGAAAAAATAACAGGCAAACAGGGAAAGCCAGGCAAGCTACAAGTGAAGAGTATAAAGGATTTATTTATTAACTGACAAGATCAAAACTTAATGTAAGAAGCATCNGGGCTGGGTGGGGGGCCTTCATGGCCTTCAGCTTCTTACACACGTCCTGACCCGGCCATCTACTTTCTGTTACTAACTTTTTTTTTCTTTCTCTCATATGTTGTTCACAGAGGTGCTGTTATCTGCTCTTCTGACCTTGAATAACTGGCAGCAGCGGAGGCTCAGTCTACCCCCCTTGCTGCTAGAGAAAAAAAAACATTCGAACCAGAACACATGGGAACCAGCTTTTCCTTTTAAATTTGAGCTAAATATGATATAATTCTTTTTTTTTTAAATGTTAAAATGTAAGGGAAACATGGATTTACTACTAGCATCATACAATGATGGGAGGCTCGGATGGACAGAGCGTGGTGACCATGGCTCCAGGGTTGTGAGTTTTATCCCTGTGTGGGCGTTCACTTGGGAGTTGGACTAGATGATCCTTGTGGGTCCCTTCCAACTCCAAATATCCTGTGATCCTGTCATCCTTTTAGACCATGAGGCATTATCTTCTCTCCTACAAGTACGAATCATTTACCCCTGTGTTTTGAAGAGATACAAACTTAGAAGTAACACTCAAGATTTTATTTTCCTCTCTTTTTCTGCTCTGCTGGTCTTGGCTGGTGTATAGTTAATTTTCTTCACAGTAGCTAGCATGAGGCTGTGTTTTACATTTTTTATGGAATCAGATGCTTTTTTTATTGCTGAGCAACGCTGACAGTGTCAAGGCCTTTTTTTTTCTTACTCCACCCCACCAGCTAGAGGTGGATACACAAGGAGTTGGGAGGGGGCACAGCTGGGACAGCTGGCACCAACTGACGCAAAGGATATCCCACACCTTGTGGCATCATGGTCAGCTTATACAGCTGGGGAAAGAAGAAGGAAAGGGAAGGACATTCAAAGAGATGGTGTTTGTCTTCCCAAGTCCCCATTATGTGATGGAGCCCTGTTGTCCTGGGGTTGGCTGAACACCTGCCTGCCCATGGCAAGCGGTGAACGGATTCCTTGCTTTGATTTGCTTGTGTGGATGGCTTTTGCTTTACCTGTTAAAGCATCTCCATCTAAACCACAAATTCTTCCATGTTCACCCTTCCGATTCTCTCCTCCATTGTGCTGGTGGAGGAGTGAGCCAAGAGGCTGAGCCAGGCTTGATTTCAGGCTGAGGTTAAACACTGAAAGGTTGACTCTTGGGAATCAGAAAGCAGAAAAATCTTTCTTTAACTCCTTATGTCAATAAGTTAAGATATAAAGACTTTTGGACAAGATTTTATGACTCCCATGTAGTAAAGAAAAATAGCAATCCCTGGCCTGATTCAGCAAAGGAAAAGCCCTGGAACCTACTGCCATTTATAGATCAGCTAAAAGCAAATTTTGTATACTTGTTAAAAAACTATTTAGAGATGAGTGTTACAAAATTAAAAATAATCCACTCCACTCTAATACAGATTAACCAAAAATCTAAGCTTGCTTACATTCATCACTTTTCTTTTAATTGTCTTTTTCCCTCACATAGCATCTGAGGACTGAAAAATCCTGAAAATTTAGTCTGTGAGGTAGATCAACATTTCCTTCCTTTTATGAAAAATATTAGAAGCTAGAAGGAAGTCAAGATGACCGTGGTTAAAAGGCGTCAAAGCACATGCTTTCAATCCAGTTTCTAATTTCAAACCTTTCTTAGATGTGGCCTGAGACTTTCAACTGCTCATTTCACTGCTTGGTTTTAGAGCTTTCTTTTCTGGAAGATTAGACAGCCACCTTAATTACAGCCTCCTGGTATTATGAGTCAACATTAATATATGAAGAACAGTAGGTGCTCATATATACTCACTGAATACTCACCAAGATGGTGAGTATTCAGTGTGGATATGGAGCAGATTGGTGATGGGAATGGGAATGGACTGGCCTCTTAGTCAGCCATTGCTGGACCATTTTCACAAAACAAGTTTAAACTCCAATATGGTTCATGGCATTTCAGAAGTAGCATCTCTTTCACCAAACATTTCTACTGTAGCAGTACATTCAGCCTGAAATTAATATCGCCTTCTTGTTTATTATTAGTTACACAGTTTTTCTGCTTTGAATGAAGCTTCACACTCTGGTTCAGCTCATTTCAGGACATACATGTGCAGAGTGAAAGGGCTGATGCACTACAATGTGCCCCAGGTTTGCTGTTGCACGGCCAGGCAGTTGTTATTGGGCTGAGAAGTCACCTTTCTGGAGGGGCCCTGATAGATTCTGTGCCACAGAATCCAGTCAGATGTACTAGTGGCTGACGTTTGACTATCTCAAAAAAGTCAACTGAAGTAAAACTGAAGAAGGTTTTCTTCTCTATCTATTGTTGACTTTTCATGATATTGCCCACCTGCATAAATATGTAATAACAGAACAGCACAGCATCTTCAGCTGCCTTAGCAGTCCCCAGTATTATTTACTCCAGGCTGCTGCAGCCAAAATTAAAGATAGCATGTCTCTTATTTGGCTCTAATGACTATGTTTGTTCTGTAATATTTATTTATATTTGTATCATTTATACATTATTTTGCTTGTATAGCCAGCTGTTCTACAGTCAAGGACCTTATTGCAATGAGATATAAATCCATGCTCCTGGCCCCTGGGAAAACTGGTAAATTAAACTATGTGTGCATAGACTTTTAAATGCTGAAATCTATTATACCTTCCCTTCCCACTGATAAATGACAGTGGGTTTTACTTGCTGAATACTTACTTATGAAAGACTACTGTTTATTAATACCTCCCTGCATAAATATTAACAGAGCAAACCTATAGGAAAAATATGTGAAGGGTCATCTTTAAATTGTGAAAAGTCAGGCTATTCAGCACAAATGTCCTTGCCTTATTCTATCTGGAGACTTAAACAGCCTCATCACCATAGTATCCGGAAGGTGCACACAGGAGTGACATGATTAGCATCTGTCATTTGTAGGTCTTTCTATTCCTTCTGGTCTCCCAGGGGGAAACTGTGCAACGATTTTTTTTTTTTTTTTTATATATGATAGGTATATGATAGGTACCCTGTGCTGTGTGTTTATATTAGCAAAGTCAAGGTCAAAGATATGTACCTCACTCCCATCTTTCACTCACCTTATTTTAAAAGATATAACACAGAAAGCAGTGCTATCTCTGCCAGATATACATGCTTGGACACTTCAGCATTTCTTTAATTGTTCCTATTAAGAATGTGAACCAGGACTGAATAGAAAGTGGTTCAAACATTTGGTATTTCTTAGCGTGCTGAATACAGCTTCCCTTTTCTAATTTCGTATCCTTTTCGTAGTATTTAAGAAAATAGCAAAGATTCCTGTGGAGAGAAATAAAAATTTCCATATTTTATGGGTCATTGGTATAATAATAAATGTAAAGATTCCCACACAGCCATTATAGGCTGTTGTGTCGATGTTATTAGGCAGCTTTTGTCTGGGAGTTATTGACATGATAGATTGCAACAGCTTTTTTGAACATTTTCTCAGAGAAAGCAAAACCAGGAAAATTGCCTCAGATGTCCTTTAGAGGAGGCAGTAAACCTAGGATTCTCCTGTCCCTTTCAGTTTTGTCTGAAATTAAAGGTTTGATGACACTTGCTAAATGTATTCGAGGATGACCCTATCACCCCAGACAGTGGTTTTCCCTTCTCAGTGTCTCTCCTTACCCACAGAAGGGACCAAACCTTCGCTGTTGGAGCAGGGCTGTCCTTGGTTGTTTCCATGACTACTCCCTCAGCTGAAAGAAGGATCCAGGGACAGATGCCAGGATTTAAGGAAATAAATATGCTCCCACCTTCATTCACTCTCTGCTGATGTGTTGCCACCTGGCACAAGGGACATCCCCAAGCTCACAGAGCAAAAGCAGCTACAAGATGTGATCCTTCCTTTTTCCCAGCTCACCAGATACTGGCACACTGGGACCTTTACTAAGAGCTTCATCATCATTCTATTTCTAATTAAATAATAATCATTATCATCATCATTGCAAAAAGATGGATTTTTTTTTTCAGGCAGGGAATGTTTGGTTTTGAACCCTACTATTCTTCATGAGGGAAATAATTTTGCGCTGGGGAAAAAAATCCACATTTGTAGAAAATCTCAGTGAGGATTCACAGCACAGGTACTCAGACCCTGAGGACTCCTTAGTCCTGGTAAAAGCCCTGTGAGAGCTTTGAGGCCAAAGCAATTTAACCACCACCTACGAATATCTCAGTGCAGAGGGTACATATCTGCACCCCACAAGCTGCCATTGTTTCTGTAATCCTGCCAAGGAGAGGAGTCACAGTGAATGAATTGACCTTGGGCTGTGTCATCATCTATGACTTAGTGCAGGTCTCCTCAGTCCTCTGTATTCACCTCCGTCTCTGTCCTGCTTGTCCCCATAGCGACAGTAGATTCCAGAGGTAGTGGTAATGCTACCAAGGCCATCAAGCCCTTTGCTCCAAACAGCAAAGAGAGAATATGAACAGTGTGTGACGCAGTCACTGCATTTTCACCACCTATTGAGAGAGTGCCTAGATGGTGGTTTAGAGACCAGCTCTAATTGATGTTTTAGCCTATCTGAGGAACAGAGGTGACACATCTCTATGAGGTAGTTTCTGTTGCTCATTCAACTGCTTGCAGAACTCTACATTCACCTGTTTCTAGACACAAGACGAACATGAAGTATCCATCTTCTCTTTTTCCTCATGCCCCTGCTAATACATTTTGGCCTTTTCCTGTATATTCTCTTTATGCCCTTTTGTTTTTGAGATAAATAGGACAAATACATATGCAATATTTAAAATCATGGTATCACTGATTTGTATAATCTGTATTTTCCTTATTATCCTCTTTTGCTTTACTTGGTCAGTCAGCCATTGCACCAATTGTTCTGAGTATGAAGTGACCAGACATTATCATTGAGCTGTTCAGGGAGGCTGAATTCCTCCTCCTGAAATGACTAATACAGAGTCTCCACTCTGGTCAAGTCACTGAACACGCCTCACTCACAAGGCATTATTGTTTACCTTGCCCTTGCCTAGACTTTGATTTTTCTCTGGCAGAAATTGAAAACTGGTCTTAAAAGGAGAAACGGGGGAATCAGAGGTGAGGACATGAGTGATAAGGGGTTCCATCTTATTCCCTGTCTACCATGTAAGTCCTATGTGTAAAGGAAAAGACCTGGAGAAAGAAAAGCACTGAGAGGGAGTTCAGTGGATCAGACACTCTCCCACTTGCCTTGTTTTATACACTTTTGGGTTCCTACAAGCTTTTCCCTTCTACAGATAACATCAGTGATAACTTATCCCTGATGACATTTTCCAGTCTGCACTTTCATGCTCCTTTTCTGCCCTGGACTATAAAAAGCTCCCTGTAAATTTATGCAAAGACTTTATCATTCACTAAGTCTTAAAATGAAATGGAATCTCCCTGCAGGTCGTCAAATCCAGGGCCCTTTCAGGGTTGGCATATTACACACTGCCTTTAAAATGCTCGTACTGAATATTGGTACTGATGTGTTCTTCTTCGGTGGGTCTTATCACAGGGCTGTTGCTGCAGATGCACACCTGTGAATAGGTAAGAAACCTTCCCACCAACCAAGCCACGTCTAGTTCAACCTGGCAATATGCAGACCTTAGTGCCTCGTTGCCATTCGGTTTCCCTGCCAAAAAGACAGGAGGAAGAAGTTTGGATGAGTTTAAGGAGCTAAAGTGCCCTGAGCAATGACTGCGCTCTAAGTGCTCTACTGGTCAGAGGCTTTTGTGCCTGTGTCTAATACCATGTCTCTCTAATCTGCCAATATAAATAGCTTTAGGGGTCATCAGTAAACCAGTAGCAGAGCTAGAAACTGGTATTTCAAAGCCATAAAAGTACAGAGAGTTGTACCTGTCAATAAAAGAATTACAAAGCTAGACATAGTCTTGACCTCTAGTTCCTAAAAAGTATGAAATAAATAATAGTAATTCTATGCTCTAAATTTCAAGGAGGGCAGCACTTAGGGAG
>WEKX01015048.1:706887-846549 GCA_013390025.1 Pitta sordida
TATGCATTTATTTACACTTGAGCTAAGGTAGATCCTGAATAAGGACTTGAGAATACTGGCCCTATCTCAAAGATAGATTTGCTGTGTGTCTGTGAATAAACTGAGTGATCTGTCTCTGTGCCTCATTTTCTCTCCCAGAAGTAGTGATGTGTATTCTGATACAAGCACTATAAAATTTTTGAATATTGCTGGTGTATTTCTGTAGTGATAGCATTCTGCACCCTGTATATACTGTTTCTGCATAAAAATAAATAAATAATACAAAATAAATAAAAGGGTCTAAAGTTCCTACCACACATTATTCGTTGTGAAATAATTGGATGGTCTCAAATAGCACAGAAAAAAGGGTATCCAGCCTGCAACAAGCATATTCACAACAGGGTCTTCTCTTTGGACCTCTTTTACCAATAAGATCTTCAGATTCTTATGTAAACACTTTGAGAAATTTGTTGTAAAATCTCGAGGAAAGGAAGATAAATATGTGGTTGACAAACTCTTAATCTCAAGAGAGTGGTAGAAACACCTCAAACAAAAGTATATCTGCTTTGCTTCCTTAGAGCAAAACACTCCAGGAAGTGAACAAAAGCAAAGAGCAACTCTCAGCTCCTCACCACAACAACTGAAATCCCATGAATCTTTGCATCAGTCACCATAGAACAGACAATACAGTCTCTATATATGCACAAATTCAGCCTCCACACATGGTATCAAAAGGCAAAACCCCAAACCAAGCACAGAAGCAGACCAAGAAGTAAAACAGAACTTGACTTTGCGATTGCATGTCAGCCCTTTAAACTTCAAATTCAGGAGAAAATAAAAACAAAAAACAATTGATGACAATTAACTAAAAAAAAAAAAAAAAAAGGCAGGAAGCAGGTAGCAAAAGCCAAAGCCATGCTGGAAATTCCACATCTGATGCAACATCCTTCAGTGTTACAATGCTGCTCAAGACCCTAGTGTGTAGATATTCACTAATGGAAAAACTTGTGCATTGCTTAAATCCAAAGAGGGGAAATGACCGATTTCCTCCTCTCTTCCTCCAAACTATGCAGTGCATAGGAATGTAGCATCCTGCTTCTTGACTGAAATTCCCAGAAACTGCACTGTATATAAATAAAAACTTCTAATAATTTCACCAAGGGGACTAGGCATGAAGTTTTCTGTGTCACAGCATCTCCTCATATGAGAGGTAGACTTGATTTTTTTCTTCAGCTTTAGAGTCCAGCAAGGAGAAAGACAAACCCATAAGGAAATAAACAAACCCAAACTCAAACCAAACCAACCAATGAAGAAACACAAAACCCCACCCAGAACAGCAAAACATTAAAAATCCCTAAACAAACAAACAAACATTCCACCACCACCAAAAGCCTAAAGCCTTTTTTACCTCGTATTTGATGTCTCCCGAGTTTGAATATCATTCCATTTGGAATCATGGTTGCGAGCAAAGTTCCAGTAGACACGAATGGAAAAAAAGCATCTGTAGGGCAGTTCTTCAGATGTCTGTGAGCTGCTACTGCTCACAGGGATGCTGTAGCATTAAGGCCTCCAAAAGGGAAAAAAAGGAGCCTGGTGATCTGCTGAAAGGTCAACAAGGAAGATGAAGGGGAGGTGGGGGTTTCTAGGGGTCTGATGAGTATTGTGAAAGGAGAAAACCTAAATAATTATATTTTCCTACATTGTAGGGATAGCAAGGTGAGCTTTCCCCTGAGGGATTGCTGCTACCCAAGTTGAGCTTAGACTTTCAAGAGTCAGACAATTAGTGTGAGTTTATTGAAAAAGGGAGGATAAACACAAGTTAGAGACTTTTCTCCAGGTGAAGGGTCAACTGAGAGGATGTATCAAATGGAGGGGATAGCAAATTAAAAAGCAGATTAACCCCCTCATGAGAAGGGACTATCAAAGTTCCTTGGAATTGGGATTTGTGTGACGCAGTAAAGGATTTTGATTTTAATGACTAGTGTCCTTGGTCTGATATAAAATTAGCTCAAATGAGATAATGGCTGTTAAGCTTAACATAAAAATATAGATTTTTATCCTCCTAAACAACTACATTAAAGTTAGTATAGGAAATACTGTTCTCTTTCCTGTTCAAACCAACTGTAAAATTTTCACTCTAGTTCTGAGCATATGCATGAGTATTATAAGAAGCAAAACTTAACAGCTTGTTACCAAAAAGTTGCTTTGACTTAATAGGAACAAATGAAGAAGAGCTATATGAGTGTTCCTTTCAGGGCCACAGATCCTTCTCTTCCAAATCTTCAAAAAAGTTATGTATTTCCTTATCCACAAAGTATCTCATTCACATTCACATTTGGAAGCCCTGACTGAGTCTGCATTTTACATAACACTTAACAGACCTTATTTGGTAACTAAAGAATTACATCATACATATTCTACAGTGTCATTACAGGCAATGCTGTCAAATATTAACTTGTCAGATGCCCTACAAAACATAACTTCACAGATGTCTTTCAAGGACACTTGCTGCTACAACTTCCTCATTATCTACTTTACAAACCTTTGCAATGCAACTAATTAATTCATTACAAGGTTTACTGTTCTTGTTACTTCATTAACTAAAACAACATGATTTTTCTCGTGCTTTAATAGAAGATTCAATAGAATAATTTAATACAGTTTTTAAACTTCATAATCCCGGACCAAAATATTCTTATATCTGTTACAAAATCTAAAATATTTTCAATAAGGCTGATGAAAATTATTTTCTGCTTGTATAGTCTTTATTATGAAAAGCTTTACTATAAGCAAGAAATACTTAGTACAGTCAGTGTAGGAATGATACTTGACCTACAACAGCCTGTGGAGAAAAACATTAGAGGAGAAAGGGGATTAGAGAGATCTGGCTCTGCTGCATGGGGCCTTGTTGCTAAATCCATCAGAGGTTTTAGAGAGACCCAACCCTTATTTCCTTGCAAGAAAATATTAAGGCAAGCTTTGTAATATGAGATATTCTGCTGATAGTGTTCACTTTATAGACAATATAAACCTGAGGATATCTGAAATGAGTGAAGTTTCACGGAGAGCAAACAGAACTAATATCATGTGAACGTCTCGATTTTCTGCCCAGAGTTCTTCAGGTATGTGGCAACCACAGGAATCAACATCAGCAATAAAATTTTATGATGTAAAACTCAAGGGAATATATCCTCTATTACTGTAAGCTGGCAAAGCTCCATTTAAATCACTACAACAAGAGAAAATTTGGCCCAGGGAGTAGCAGCAACATATAATAACCCTCTCCAAGGATTCCTAGAAAAAAACTTTCTATTAAAAGAATTCACAAAATAAAATGTAAGGTTTCATTTCAACCTCAGAAAAAAAGTCTGAAAAATGAAAACCCTCTCGAAGTTAATGCTGCAGAGAACGTATTTAATCTCTGCAGCTGAGGTGGACTTGACCTGTGCATTTATGGCCTGAGAGGGGGAAATTTAGAACTGAACAAGCAGAATGGCAATCACAGTGCATTTCTGAGGGTTATTAGTATATTCCCCTGACAGTTTCCACCAGAGCTCTGTCTATAGAGACCTGGGAGCTGCTTAAATCCTCTTCCCACTCCTGTTCAAAGGATTGCTTTTAAAAGTACTCTTTAAGCCAGCAATTTATACTGTAAAGAGGGATTCAAGGCCAAAAATGCATCCACAGAATAAGAACTTGAAGCAATAATGTTGTCTGACCCTTTGGTTGCCACCATTAGAAGCTGTTGTTTAATGCACAGCGAGTGCTTTATTTTGGGCTGGTTTGGCATTCAGCAAGGAACATTTGCAATGGTTATTAACCCCGTGTTCTACACTTCCACTGCAGCAAATGTTTTTGCTAGATATTATATAATGGTAATGATACATCATGGATGTAAATTTTTTCTTGGGAACTGACCTCTTACTCGATTAAACAAGTGGTAGGAGGTTATTTGCATGTGCTCTTTCAAGATCATCTCCCTCTTCTAATTCTGTGTGAAAGATTGTTTCCTCTTCTACAGTGAAGGATATTCGGGAGCAGATAATTTAGATTCAAGGTCATCATCCTTCAAAGCAAGTTGCCTGAGCTACTGCAAGTAATCCTATGACATGCAAGGGAATTGCCTAATATGAGTAAGATTGCAAAACCAGGTCATGACTGGACTGATGATGTTGGGAAACATGAGGTATTTCCTTCCCTTAAATGACCTTGTGGGATGTTACACGCCCAACCTTAGCCAAGAATGCAACTGGGGAACTAGCATCAATTTTCAAAAGTAGGTTCCCACTTAATGGTACTGACAGTGGAAAATACCACTACTTGCAGGCAGGATTAATTACTCTAAATAAAGGAACTGTCTAGTTACTGTTCATGCCAAACAACATGACACACTCACCTGTGAATTTTCCCAGCCTGGGATAACCACAGTGGTTAAAGCAACTCTTTGTTGCATTGCATGAGAATGTAAAAATGAGTCATGGAGAAAACCTAATAAGAACATTGTTAAAAAAAAACCCAAAAAACACAAAACCTAAAACCTACAAAAATCACAGTACATTCCATGGTTTACATGTGACACAAACTATTAGAACCTGGTCTAACCTGAGGGCTGTAGTCTCAGGTCAGGTGAATGGCCTGAACCATATATGTTGCATGAATATGCATCAGTCCTTTGAGGTTTACAGTATTCAGGTTAATTAAAGCAAAACAATATTTGTAAAACAGTTCATCAGGTGCTGATCATACTGTCCCAAACTGCAGAACACCGTGTGAGAGCTGTATGCTTTGTACATATACAACAAATCCAAGGCCAGTCTGTATTCCCAGTTTCTCAAATTGTATCCTTTAAATGTAATTTGTTAAGGCAACAATGAAACCTCCTGGATTACATTTGTCTCCTTTCATGCCCCATTGCAATGCTCCATGTTTGGCCATATCATGTGGGATTTTTGGCAGTGACTGTTTCCAGCAAGCACAGCTCTGCTCCACCCTGCAGAGCCCAGGCAGAGATCCCCAGAGTTACTGCTGAACCAGTCGCAGCACAAATATCCCCCTGAGCTACCTAGCTTTGTTCCTACGACTCACATGCTTCTTGGTTGTACAATAGTGTGCAAAAAGCTAACTCGGAGATCTATCACATGGTGCAGCAAATAGACACAGACGGAATGTGGAGGCAGTGTTTGATGGCAGACTTCCCAGCTCATGTCCGCCTCTTTCCCGAGCTAGAGGGAGGCTCATCCTTTGCTACCAGAAACACATCACTTATATTTTCCTCAGAAAAGTGAAGTTGGATTATTAATAAATCTACAGCGTCTCTCAATTGGCAAAGAACTTGTAGCTTAATTGCAGTGCCTCCTTACATATGGTCTGAAATGCTGAGGTGGTGAAAGGCTTACGCCTCTTTGTGTATATTTTGCAGTGCCAGGGAATTACGCTTTGCAGCCCAATTGCAGCTCAGCTGTGCACAAGCTGCCTGTGTGCAGCCTGAAGCAAGGCAGCACGGCTTGAAAGCAGCCTTGGATCACACGGTGACTACTACACACCTCCTGCATTATTGGCCCCAGGCTTGCATAGAGAGCAGGCCCTTGCTTTGGTGAGATCAGGACTTCTCCCTTTGCTATGTAGAATCCAGTCGAGCAATTCCTCCAACGTACAATTCCCATGGTTCTTCATGACTTGCATTAATTGGCTCCAGTCCCTCTCTATTCAAAACTTCTGTCCTATTAAGACCAAGACATGCTGCTTTCTTGCCAAGGTCCTGATTTTGCAACCTCTTTACATGTGGCATTCCCACTGAATTCGATACAGATAAATCTGTACTGTCTAGTTATTTCTCAGGCTCTGCATGAAGAACAACAAAATATAGAAAAAACATATTCACAGGGGAAATGGTCTTTTTTTTTTTTTTAGTAAAAGGGTAACCACCTGTCCACAGCATCAGTGCTGAGCCAGAAATTTCCTCACAGATGTGAAACTCAAGTATCGTAATAATTGGTTAATTATGTTAAATTCCATGTATCAGGAGTGTTAGTGTAATAGATATACACCTTTTTTACTGAGGCTACTGAGACTGCAAACCAGATTGTTCATTGAGAGGGAGAGCACAGTGGGGCAAAAAAAGGAGAATGGCATTTCATTAAATTAATAGTGACTTAAATCAATAGTACCTCTTTGACTACAGAGGATTTTTGAATGAAAGCTTCACACTGTATTTTAGTTTTATCCATTAGAGCAGTAAAGGAGAATTTTAGATCTGATTTTTTAATATCACATCTTATTGTTTCAAGACTACAGCTCCAAATTTGACGTGTTTTGAAAGAATAGCATGAAATTATCTTAAAATGAAATATGAGTGTAATTATAAAGTGCTAAGCACTCTCCTAATGCACAAGTTGAAGATACTATACCAGCATAAAATATGTCACAATTGATAAAATTTAGAACATGCTTCAGTAATTTCACTTAACTCTTAAGAGCAAGATAGAATATAAGAGCTTCTGTGCACCTTCCTTTCTGCAGTTATAAATGTTTCATTGTTACTTTGGGAGACTAGATTGATCTGGAGTATTTTAATTCTCTTTGCATCAGCAGTACTAGAACAGATAGGGAATTTAGTGAAGTTAAAAATAAATGGTAATATTCTCAGATAGTGTAAATCAGTACTGAGATCAATACAATTATGTCACTTTACATTGGATTAAAACCTAAAGACATGGGTGTTAAATCACAGCACCTCCCTTTGTCACCCTTTTGTTTTGCTCACTAATTTGAGAATAAAAGCAATGCAATGATACCACTAAAATACTCCATGAAGAGAAAAATTAATGTAAATTTCCTTTGTTGATACAGGAGAGTAGTAGAACAGCAAATGGCACAGCAGCTGGGCTGGAGATGAAATGTTGGAGTGTTCTGGTCAGAAGCTGTTAATGAAGAGGGGCACTGCCAGGGCCCTCCTGAAGCACCCACGGGAGCACCAGCTGGAGGGGGAGTTTGCAAACTTACAGCAGGCTTTGAAATGAAGTTTAAAGAGCCACCTTGTCCTAATTAAGGACATCCTTTCCACACACCTTGCAGCTGGTGGTGCCATGTTCCCAAACCAGTGCCTGGATATGAGTGTATGGAGAAACATGAGCAAACCCTACATTTGTACAATGAACCTGAGCAAAAAGACATCTAGATTGGATTACCAATTATTTAATTTAGTTTCTCCAATGTTCTCAATCAAAATGTATTTACAAACAATATATTTAACAATGAAAAAAACAACAAAAAATACAGTTGGGTGTCCTATAACGCAGACCCGTGGTTTTATTTGGGACCCGCGCAGCCCAAGTTCCGTGTTGAATGGCAGCTGCGGTGGTGGCCGCAGCGACTGCTGTTCCCCCGCCGCCCTCGCCGCCCCCGCTGCTGCCTGCGCACCCACTGCCACCTGTTCTGTTGCCCGGGTGGCGACTGCTGCCACCGCAGCTGTGGCAAGTCGTGCATGCGCAGTTCTGAAACAAGTCTCCTACATCGCTAAAAAATCATGCCATTAAGATCTGAAGCTGCAATATGCAATATGCGAAGTGCAAGAGGGCCGACTGTATATAGGTTCTTTGTCATGACTATTAAATGTCTTCATGATGTTGTTTTGTCTTTGATCACATCCAGAAAAAAGTTGTACTGACCATCCGTTGTTCAGACAGATAACAACAGGACATCACTGGAAGATAGAACCCATCTCTAGACTTTATACTTCTTTATGAATTCAAGTGACACCAAATGTCACCAGCACTTTGCACATCAGGAAACTACAGAACTGTGGAAAAATTCATATTGGACTGGACTTCTGGAAATCATCTAGTCCAGTCTCCTACCGAAGGAGGTGCTAACTTCAAAATCAGACCAGGTTGCTCAGTTCATTTTCCAGCTGAGTTTTGAAACTCTCTATGGGTGGAGATTCACTGTTTTGTTGACAGACAGTACCAGAGCTTAACCATTCACACTTTCCCCTCCCCCCTTTATATTAAAGAAATTACATTCTCCTTCCAAAGTCAGAGTCTCTCAGAAGTTGAATCTAAAGCCAAAGTTCTCTGCTGCAACCTTTGAAGTACAATATGGGCCCTAAAATTTCACCCATTTATTAGTGTCAAATTTTTTTTTCATAGAATCATCTATTTCAGAAAGACATCTCCTCTTTATCTGCAGATATCAAAGTTCTCCCCTGGTTTCCTTGGCCAATCATTCCAACAACTAATCTTCCTCTTCCTTAAAACTGTGTGACACACTTCTCATTTGAATTTGTCTGATTCTCTCTCCTAACTACTTCATTTCTCTCAATTCTAAATTAAAGGGCCCTTTAGTTTTCAGCATTTGCCCATACTCTGTGATGGCATGACTTAGAGGCATATTCTGCTATACAGGAGTGGCTACAATTGCCTTTTAACCATGTAAATATAAAGGGCTTGAGCAAAATATGCTCTGGAAAACAAGTGGTGATTTTTTTTATTTCTGTCTTTTTCACCTGCAAGGTATGAGAGAAATTACTTGGCATCTATCTTTGCATCCTCCTTAATTTTTCAATTGCTATTCTAACATATGACTATTATAACTCTACAGGATCAGTTTTACTACAAAAGAAAAACTGTGTCCCTCCCGCTTTCATTCCTGTTTAACAGCCAAGGATAAGCCTTTATAAGTATCCTGATTTTTTTCTTTCAATTTTTTCCTTTTCTAGCACATCATTCCAATATTCTGCATTATTATAGTTGCTTGCAAACTGTTTTTGACAGTATAGTCCTTTATTGTAAATATATAGTCTGCTATCTTTATTCCCAGAAGAAGTTTTTTCATTTGGTATTTTAAAATGAATGTGTGTGAAAGGTATCTTTTTCCCTCATCAATTTGTTAATATTTACTATTCTTTCCAATGCTATTCCATTAATTTATTTTTTCAGTAATAGCTTTATATTTATTCCCAGATCTTCAGTTGAAATGTTAAACATTACTGAACAAAATACAGACACCTGTCTCACTTGACTAGAGCATTCAATTATCTTTATTGTAGAAGGCTGAGCAGCAAGGAGTTAATGTGTGGCTATGCCTCAAACACCCATGGCTACTCACCAGGGTAAGTCAGAACACAGATGTGGATGGAAGAGGGGCTGTATGGAGGTAGGGCAGCACCTCTCCACACCCAAAAGTTGGAAGGGGCCAACTTCCTTATTTTGGTCCCTGGGAACCACACAACAAAGAACAGCAAAGCACAGGAATGAGGACAGAGAGTGGGCAAGACCAGAGGTGAATCAAGACCACCAAGAGACCCTCAAAGCCCGTTAAACCATTTCCACAAAGGTCCAGATGAACAGACTGCACATGCTCACTCGTTTACTTGAACAGCAAGAAACCTAATCCCAGAATGGGGAAAATTTACCTAAAAAAAGTACCCCCACAAAGCCCTGGTAGTGCCTCAACGATGGACCCAGGATTGGTGGTCTCCTTTCCTCTCCTATCTGACCTTCCTTCTGCTTCCTCTTTCTTTCTTATTTTCTTTTATTCCTCTTATTATTAGAAGATAGGGACAAAACATCCCAATTTCTATGCAAAGCGTGTAGTTTGCTATTAAAACTTTGTGGGCTTTTTTTTTTTTGGACCTTTTTAGCTTTTGCTGTTCTTTTTTGACCATGGCCATCTACAAATCCTGGGTTCCCCCTTATGTGTAGGAGTTGGACATGACTCATGGATGATTATTATTTAAGACCTGCCAGTTAATTAGTGGATCAGTCATTTAAAGCATGATTTATTTGAAATTAGAGTATCTTACAGAATTAAGACAAAGTCTATATCCATGGGCCAAAATTACCATTAAATATCAGATCAGAGCAATCATACTAAAGACTAATAATGATGAGCCTATAAATATGTATAGCCACATTATTATTATTTTGGAGCATTTCATTCTGCTGCTCTGAGAGAAATCAGTTCCCTGCTTTGCTTCCAGATGATTGACAGTTCAAGGGTCACACATTGGTCTGTTTCTCTTCCTAAAGGAGGAAATCTAATTTTAGTCTGAAAGAGACTTAAAAAATCGTAGAGCAAGAGGTCATCCAGCTTTATTAACTGCTCTTTGGGCTAAAATCTTTGATGGAGAACTATGAATTTGGAGGTGTATAAAAAGATTCCTGTAAAATGTTGATTCCTATCCAGATAGCATGTTAGATCTTAAGAATACCACGAATCACATTAGAGAAAAAAAATACATTGGGTTTATCAGAGAGTCTTTCAGGCAGCAGGAGGAAGGGGAAGGATCTGGAGTATTTATTCTTCTGAGGACACAATATGTGGCACCAGAAATACTGCTTTTGTTTCCTTCTTTTAAGTACCAAAGGCAAGAAAGGAATCCAGGAGATCAAAACACAATCTGAAAAATCCTCAAGTGTCCAAAGTCAGTAATTAACCCCTACAGAAACAAAATGAAGCCAAACAAAAGCATAAATGTATAGGGAGAACTTACTGGCATTTTACTGCTATAAATAGAGGGGGTTTATGGTCACAGTGAAGAAACCAACAATATACATAATCCTAGAATAATGGACGTGTAGATAGTTATGTACAAAGCTTATTGGAGTTATTGACAGGGTTACCATTGGCTTCAGATGGATTAGGCTACTTCTGCATGATCTGTAAAAGTCCTTTCATCTGTAGTTGTTACATAGAAGTTCAAGGTCTAACATACTGCAGAAACCAAGCCTTTGAATTGCACCTGAGTTGCTGACCTAGTTAACATGCTAATCTGAATGTAGAGCCTAAAACAAAACTGAAATCTTCCAGAAGTATCTCTCCCTGTTTCTGGTTGTTAAAGGATTCTTTCAAGATAGGGCAAGCTTAAATTCAAATATTATACTTTTCTAATTTCACAAATACAGATTTAGGGGTTAAACAAGCATTGAGAAAATAACTCACCAGATTAGTGAGATAAAATCCTAGTCTCTCTTTTAATTAAAATTTTCTTGCTGTATATAGATTGGAGCAATTCTAGATGTATACTGAATTTCAGCAGCATTCCAGAATACTTCAAGGAGAATGATTTCTTTTCTGAACTGTAGAAAACATTGGTGCAATTTCTTGGCCCAAAGGGAGTTTCAAGGATATGGACATGGACCTCACACATACCAAGAAAGTATCACTTCAGTTTGCAAGAAAAAATGAAGCTGACAGATGAAACTAATTCCAAGAGTCATTTGTAGCTGCAAATCCAAAATGGGAGAAGGTGTTTTCCTCTAACCCCATGTTCGTTTAACAACCTTTGATGGCAGAGCAGAAGTCTGAACATTTCATTGTCATTTCCTACTGTTTAATACTTCACACAAAGCACTGACTTCTTTGAACCCTATTTTTAGGTGTCTTGTTCTGCCCATAAATTATAGATAGAGTTCTGATTTCACTAGAGAGAAGGCTACCAGAAAAAATGTTCCAAATCTTTTTAGACTTTATCATTTTCCCTCTTTTAGCCTATTTCATTTTAACAATAACTCTAAAAGGACCACAGACTGAGATTCAAATGCAGTATAAATTGATGCGTTTACTGAGCTACTCTGCTTCACATTAGCAGAAAATAGAACTCTAGTCTGGAAGGCAGAGTTCAGTATCAGAGAATCAAACAATGTTTAGGAAAATACTATGAATTAAAGCAGAGCCAACAACCTTATAAATATTGTGTGAATTAAGTCTGTAAAATAAACTAACTTATAAAATGGATAAAGTGTGGTTTGGTGTTGGTTTTTGGGTTTTTTTAAATGAGAATTAGATCTTTAGTAGGTAGTTGAATTGTCATGTTTGGAGTTGTGCAGATTTAAAGAAGGTAAAGAAAATAAGTTATTTTAAGAACTAATCTCCCTCCTTAGCTTTTCCATTTTTTCAGTGGAAATGGAGAATAAGCAGAAATGTCACTGAAAGGAAGAAAAATCAGTTGGTGTTGAAACAGATTCTTCATGTATTTTGGAGAGACTTTACTCACCATCTTTACCTTGTGCTTTTATATTCTTCTCAAGGGAAATAAAAATATATTCTTTTACAATAATTATGGAAGAATTTAGAAGCATGTTCTTTTACTCTTTAACGGTTGAAATTTTCAACCTTTAAAACTGACAATACATGCATTGCAAGTCCACTTCTGGGATGAGAAAATGTCATTTCCTCAGGGCGAGTTTGTCAATGGCAGGGCCAACTCAGCAAAAGCTGAGTCACTTTTATCAAATGAATCTGGGATCAGATTAAGGAAAAAATAACATGTGGAGACAGAAGGTATGCAGTATATATTTATACTCACCTATACACTAATTAGCCATTGTCCTGCCTACAGTGACCCAACTCACTTGACCCACCAGTAACAACAAAATATTATGAAACTACTGAAGTGCCATATAGTGACTCATTTAATATCTTCAGCCACCTGAATTATCCAATAGGAGGGTTTTTTTTTCCTTTTTTGTTTAAGTCATTATTAATCTTCCTACTTATTTCAAATCTACTTGTCTTGTAAAAGTCAACGACAGCAAGTTATATAGCTTAAAACGCCAAATATACAGTCAGGTCTCCTATATCTCGCACCCGCAGTCTTAATTCGGACCCGCATAGCCTGACTTCCACGTTGAATGGCGGCCATGCCCCTGCCTGTGCTGCCCCCGCTGCCGCCCCAGCCGCCCCCTACCGCCTGCGACACCGCGCCAGCCCCAGCTGCTGCCCCAGCCGCCGACGCTGCTGTGGCGGCGGCAAGTCGCACATGCGCAGTTGCGAAATGGGTCTCCTACATTGCTAAAAAATCATGCCGCTAAGATCTGAAGCCGCAATATGGGGGGCGCGAAGTGCAAGAGGGCTGACTGTTTATCCATTTACTTACACGGATATGTATATTCAGGCAGACCAATAGTCCTTACGAGACTGAATATCCAAGAGTGAGATTTTTTGAGGAAAATATGTTACGAGTGAGTATAAGGAAGGATCTGAACATCTACAAATTGGTGAGTTGCAGTTTTACGTGACTGACTTCCCAGACCTCTAGACCCGGGTTTATGAACATATATTGCCTACATCATACAAAGGCAGACCTAGAACCTTCATACTGAAACCTGGAACAGTCATCTACAGCTGGCAGCCTCACCTGGTGACACTCAGTTTTATTCATATAAGTATTATCATGGTTAGATTTAATAGAAATTGTAACTCCAGTTTAGAAAAGATATATCTGTCTCCGCTTTAATCTATAGGTCTCGAAACTGTGACTGACAAAATATTTTTGCTTGTCAGAAATGTAGGTTTCTGTGTACAGCTATTTCTCATAAAGATATAAAAAGAAATCTGGGTCACTTCAGTTGTTTGCTTCCATTAATAGTTTATGTCAGTTATTGTCATTGAATGTATTCTAAACCCATAGATTCTATTTTTTTCTCAAAAGCAAATACATAAACAAAAAGATATTCATAGTCAAAATAGTCAAGAAATCCTTTATAAACTGAAACTTAAATTTGCCATGAATTTTTTGGTGGAAACATGCTGCTTCTGATTTTATGTAAAAACAGCATTTTTACACAAAGCTCTTTGCCCAAAGTATCTGCTTTTAAAAGAGCCATGGTTCCCTGTACTGTAAAAAGAGCAGAGGGAAAGAGGGATTCTTTAATGTATATACAAGCAATTTCAAACCTAGTAAGTCGAAGAAAAGGATTTGTGACAAGAGGAAACTTTGAAATCTAGTTGCTCCTGCTGTTCCAGTAAGATTCCTTGCCACCTGCTTTTGCTGAATCAACATTTCGAGAAACCTGGACCAGATTCAGCACAGTGGGACATAGGTAGGCTAATTTAATTCCCTCATTCCTTAGCAGTTCTGGCTGTTTGACATTCTTTATTTTCAAGCCTTAACAACAAATATACACCTCTGTGCAATGCTTTCTTAAGCTGTGGTCTGTCATTAGGAATCCACAGTAAAGAAGTTGGGACTGACAAAATCACCAGGAAACGCTGATGCAATAGTGATACAGATGATGGTATGCTGTGATACAGTAACGCTAATGTGGAAAAGCACGTATGTACCTGCCTGAGTGGGAAACATCCACCCGCTGGAGCTGTGAAAGCAAAAGCAGACCAAGTGAGGGGGGAGCAGGGCAGAGGCTTCCTGGCAGTCATCCCCCACTGCTGTGGCCAGAGGGACAGAGAGCTGCTGAGCCTGCCCAGCTGCAGCAGCACACATCCGTGCCCAGAGCTTGTCCTCCTGTCCACTGTTCCCACGTGGGAGTGTCACCACCAACACATGTTTTCAGGGACACTGCTACCTCATTCTTCCCTGCTCTGGGGATGAGGACAGAGCTGCCTTCCGCATTGTCCTTCTGTCTTCATATCTCACAGGACCTCCATTCCCACAACATTCCTGCATGGCAAAAGGGAGATAAAGAAGAACTGGAATGTTTGACATTTTTAATACAGCGTTAATTTATGGTCGTGTCTCTGTCCTGTCAACCCCCACCCTGCTCCACACCCCCCTCTCCTCTCACCCACCTCAAGATTTTATTGAAAACACAATTATTTTGCCAAAGCAAGAACTTAAGTCTTGGCTCATATTTCACTAGTTGCACAGCTTGAAATTACAAATAGACAGCATTTCTGTTGGCAGAAATGGCAGACAGAATAAGGTGAAAGATAGCAGGGCAAAACCCCAAGGATAGATTTGTCCTGCTCTTTCTTTCTGAGGAATTAAGAAAGGAGAAAGCAGGAAGAAAGATAAGTAGAGGAAAAAATACACATATACTCTGCGTTTGAATCTTGAATTTAGACATGAAGAATATAATGTTTAAAAGTATTATGTGCCACTCTTTATGATCCCTCTTCTCTTCCTTTCCTTCCTCCAACACTCCCTCCCCCGTATCAGCTCGATCCCTTTGTGTGTGTGCAATAATAGATATCCCAGCACGGCACCATCTTTGTTAGCATACTTCTGAAAGCTCTTCTAAGCTGCTGTTTCCAGTGGAAGACTCTGCGGCTTTATGATACGATAACTTTCAGTATAATTTCTCTGAATGATTCATATCATCATTGTGGCTACTTGCAGGAAAAAAAAAAAAAAAAAAAGTCATCCATTGTGCCCTCAAGAATTGCATGACAAACCCTAGTGACACTAAACACACATGTCAGTCTGTAGTCCATACACTGCTTGACTCACTCGCATTTAGGACTGCACTTCTGAGCAGTGATTCAGCTAAGTCCTGCCCAGCCTTCCATGCTGATAACATAGGGAAAAAATGAGAAAGTAATATTAGACTCATTATATTCTCTCAAAACCAAGAAAAGCTTCACTGTCTTCCTGTTGCGGTTTTGTTGACACTTTCTTGCTGGGTCCATAGTATTGACATATGCTCATTATTCCCCACCTTAAATATATTTTCTTCATAAGTAAATTAAGTGACAGTGAAATTTCCAGCACATGTAAGTCCTCCACAGGGTGTTGATTTTTTGTTTTTACTGTTGAGAGGCTCTAAAGCCAGAAGAGCATGCACACTGGTGATATGCATATGGAAAAAGAGACACAGTAAAATATCACTTGCTTAGCAGGAACATCATTCCGAAGGATAGCCACCCTCCCTTCCCAGGAGCAGGAGCCCCTGTTCAACAGCTCGGAAGCAGCTGGTGTCCCTCACTGCTTCCAAAATCATATCCATGTAACTTCTCAGCATAAAAAGATTCACCCCTTTGAAACTGAACAACCTCCAGTGCCCTTTTATTGTCTCAAACCCATCCACCTTGAACATGATAACTTAATTATATCCCAAACTGGGCAGACTGAAATCTCATTTATGACATGATCCTTTTGGTGTATAATAGTCTTAACAAGCCTTAATTTTCCACTCTGTCTTCCTGTCATAGTTACTTACCACTGCTAAGAATAATGAGATAAAAATGTGAGGTGGAACCGCATAAAGGAAAAAAGAGTCTGTTCAGAACTATACTCACGTGGATTTCCCACAGAGGAACATCTAATGATGCTCCCTAGCCACTTCTAAGACTCAGCTGCTTCTCTGGACTTTAGGTGAAGAAGGATCATGTCAGATTTTGAGTGTGATTTTGCGTTAATACCCTTTTTTCCAGATATTGTCTGAAAGATATGGCTCATCCCTTCTAGCCCATGAAATCAAGGAAACTACCTATTTACTTCAGAAAATTATTTTATTTGCACATACTTGCCTCAGCATGACCAATTTACACCATTTCATAGTATGACTTTGAGTAACTACTCTTTTTTTATATCATTTGGTTACTTCACTTTCATTTTTAAAACAGACATTTCTAAGTTTCATTGTAAAAAATACCTTGAAAATGTGTTCTGAATGCACTCTGCTAGATTTAAAATATGGACTTTAAAATTAATAAAAACCCAAACCAAACAAAAAACCCCATTATTTTAGTTTTCATACTTTTAAAGAGATCTTTCACTTAGTAATTTGTGTTTTTTTAAAGATCTGGCTCCTAACTTGTGGACGCTTGGATTTGTGGTTCTTTGAAAACTGATTTTGTTTAGTGTTTTCAGCAGGTTTCATGTTACACCCTGGTTTAAGCTTGACATATTATTATCAGAACAGATGACTCTTGAAGGACACTGTTCTACTGCAATATGATAGCATATAGAAAAATAAAAATCCTAGACAAGAAAATGCAATTCCACTTATATGTATGTGTCCATATGTGTACAAATAGTGCAATGTGTAACAAAATATGTGTAATGTGTAATAAAAATATGAAGGTTCTTGGGCTCCTAATAATCTGTCATTATTTTTTCTTTGCCAATGCTTTTACATTAAGAGCTTAATTTTAGACTTTTAGACTAAATGTAAGCTTATACTTGCATGTCATGGCCTGAAAGGACACAGGAAAGTGTACAGGGGTTTTGCTTCCTTATCTGGTAAGAGGTACCCAGGCAGGCATAAAGCTGAGCATCTCCTACCAAACACTGAAAAAAGCCAAGTGCTACTGTATGAAGACTGAAGATTTTGTCTCATCACCTTTGCTCTAATTTTAGTTTTCAAACTCCAATACCATAAAGATCTACATTCTTCCTGAAAGTTGACCTAGTCTCCTCACTTATCACCTTCAGGGTCCTGATGCACCCCAGACCATGGCTGCACAGCTTCAGGGGGCCTGAGGACATCTTCTGGGACTCTACATTCCTTATCAGAGATGGCCCCTGTCCTCTGTGGTGGTCAAAATGAGTCCTGTACGTTTTTGTGTGTCTCAGGGGACAGGAGGTGAGGGTCAGAAGGCTGTGTGCACGGACCTCATTTCAGAATTGAGGTTTTAATGCTTTGCTTTAAACCATCTGCACACACAAGTATTTGCCTGAGCAGAATGTGGGTTCTGCCCTTTGTTCCAAAAGGAGCCGTACCCCACAGCTCTTTGGTCTTTTACGAATCTTCCTCTGTCTCCTGGCCAAACACATGAGTCTTTTATGACCTCCTCATTATCCCAAGATATTTAATGTCGAATGAAAAAGACATTTTTTAATATTGAAGTACATAGTTACATTTGTTTAGTGACCAGCAGTTTTAGCCTCTCTGAAAGATGTTCAAATTGCAGTTCCTAATCTGCTTGGATAAATGAAACAATACAAATTTTTTTTCTGGGTTTTTTTCAGTTGTCCATTATAATTAAGATAAATAATGTCCTGTCACAGAGCACAGAGACAAGAGTCTGGGTAGATCCCATCTGTGCAAATGCTGGAAACCTTATTGCAGAAATCTCCTTTAGTCAGCTTCTTTGTTGCGTGTTACCACATAATTTTTACCTACAGGCATCCAGGCTGGTTTTGCCTGATGAAGCATCTGTGGTCTGGACTTTGGGGATGGAAATTAGAAGAAGTAACAGAGGACTTCACAGGCGCTGTGCAAACGCTGCATCCCTTTGTCTCCTGGCTGGCGGAGCCGGAGCTGGGGCCGGCCGGCAGCACATGGATAGCGGGAAGCACAGCACGATGGATTTCACCTGCAGCGCCTCGTTATACAGACCCACTGTGGCGTTCAATGCCTCTCTCCTCTGCTTGATTAAAGATAATAAGGGACAAGTCACTGACAACCCTTTGAGGCAGGGTGGTTTCTGGAGATAACTAGGGGATGGATTTGTATCGTCACATTTATATTTAGGATTTGATTAGTTTTTGCTTTATAATTCTAGTGATATTTTTAGTTTAGCTTATTGAGCATTAGAGCAACCCGCTCTCCAGTGACCAGTCTAATACCTCCAAAGCCTCACAAGGGGCTGTTGGGACACTAAAGACCATCAATCCTTATGAATAATGCATTTATTTCCTACCACGGCTCAAATCCCATTAATACTATAACATTATTACATCTCTTATTTACTCTTTTCTATCTATGGGATTAAAGATTAATTCTTAACAATTTTTTCAAATTAAGAAGAAATCTCAGTAGATCCAAAGCATTTCACATAGAATATACCAAAGTCATTGCCAAAAGGAGATAGTGAGAAATAGAAAACAAATTATCAAATAAGAAATAACCCAATCATATGAGATAGAGGTAGGCATTACAAGGTCCCACCTAAAAATGGTCACTAAAATGCATTGAAACAGGGTGTTCTGCATGGTGAGTTCTCGTCCTGTTGACCATGAGTCCAGAATGATTTCATTTGTGACAGATATGAGGACTGAATGGAATTATAATATGGCTCATATAATATAATATCAATAGTGTTATCTACCTGACCAGGAAAAAAAAAAAAAAAAAGGAGATCATCAGAACAGGTTGTAAAACTACTTTCTCTCTCTTTGGATGTAATTTCAAATGTGTCATGGCTTTACTGGGCAGAACCTGGATGAAAAAGCATCTCTCTCTCTCCCTGTAGGTTCACAACAGTAAGATCTGAGCCTCCTCTGCATGTCTGACTGCTACTGCTAATACTTCTACTGCTGATGAATAATTAATTACAGTGAGGATCTACTAAAATCCAGTTGCCCTCAATGTCCTCTTCATAGTTAGCAAAAACAAATAAAGAAAACCCCAGAAGACTGAGTAACTTGCCAAGAGAAGATTGGAAAGGAATTTTAGTCTTTGACTATCGCTGCAGATTCAAAGATAAATCTTATAAATGAAATAACATACAGTAAGGTGAAGTACATAAAATTCAGAAAAATACAGCTTTGCATGCATAACTAGATTTTTGATATATTCAGTATCAAACCCAAAAGGTAGCACATTACAAGAAAAATATATTACTGTATCCAGTACAGATCTGCTACCTTCCTGAATTATTACTGAGATGTTTGCTATGTTACAGAATTCACCAATACATTGCCTTCCCTAGCTCTGTTGGATAATTTGCCTTTGTCCAGAACTGACCACACACTCTGCTTCTGAAATGCACAGAGGCAATAAAAAGAATATGGAGGTTTAGCAAGTGAGGCACTGAGGGACTAATATCCAGCAATGCTAATTCCGGCTAAATTTATATTGTATTGAAAGAAAGTGCTGTTAAGGAACAGCTTGGCATACATCAAGACATGTGGTTACCAGATTACTTTGTATCTCCGCTCAAAAACGTTTAGAGAATTTCTCATTAAAATTATTTAAAGTGAAACTAGTCAAATAAATCTACTTAAGAGTGTTGTTGTATTGCCTCATTTGTGCTGAAAAAATGTTGCTTGTTTTTTACATTCTATTTTAACTGTACATATGAGGCTTTACTCGCCTATTAACAAAATACATCACCTCCCAATTGCTTTCTATACCTCCTTAAATGTTAAACATAAACATATACACCATCTGTTTCCTATCATGACACCGGTCCAAAATCGCTGCACTAGACACCTCTGCATAATAGATCATCTTAAAACACCTTAGCGGTTTTGCTTTATGGAGTTATTTTTCCTGTGACAAATTATAAACCTATATTTCAAGAACATGACCGATCTGAAGCCTTAATTACAAATTCTGAATAGTTTCTCTCCCTTTTAACAAAATCTGCTGGTTTGTGTCTGATGCAGCAATTTTTTTTAAAGCCATAGGCCACCTCTGTTGCTGTGATATCCTACAAATGCAGTTAATTTCTTCAGTTAATGATTTCTCAGCTAATACTTCATGAAGCACTCTGACTGAAAACATTGCAGTTCAATATAGTCACTGCTATAACTTAGAAAATTATGATGTAGCTGTTGTGTAAGTGAAATTGCAGAACAAATTACAGGGTTTATCATCAGTCTGCAATCAAATTTCATGAGGAAAAAAAATCACATTTCTGTTAAAAAAAATCATTTTGCAATGCTAGCACTTGTGAACTCCAGCTATCAAATGTTCAATGGGAAATGGACAAAATATAGTAATAAATGTCATTGAATGAAAATTTGGTTCTGAATGGATTTCAAATGTACTTTCTCCTCAGGTTTAGCTCTATGAAAAAATGAGTGTCTGGAGCAAGTCGAATTCAGTGAGGGATTTCTCCTTGACTTAAATGAGCTTTTGACCAAGGCCTCGCAATATTAATGCATGAACCTGCAAAGCCTTATTTCCCAGGGTAGCTCCAATGAATCCTAGACTGATTAAACCTCTGTAGACCTATGTGCAAAAGCAATACTCTGTCTGCTCATTCTCCCTTATATGTAAGAGCTCAAATCGTTATGAGACAGTATTGCTACAGGTTTGATCAAAAATAAATGCCATATATCGAGGGACCATGAATAAGGGATGAAACAGCCGGTGTAAAAGTGAAAGAGCTAACAGGAAAAAAATAAAAAGATTCTATTGCCTTGGACTGCACAGCCTCAGCAGAGCTTCTTGCCATATCAGAGGCTTTATTTCAGAAGCACCTGTTAAGGCTTCTTGGCTACACAATCCCATTTGATGAGGAAAAAGCAGGACGACTTCTGTGGAAGTACAAGCTGCTCAGTAACCTCTTGTCGCCAGAAATAAAGAACTGGAGTCTTGGTGTTGTTGCCGACTCTATAAACCAGTGCTACCTGAGGGGAAATGCCTGGAAAAGCATGAGGAAGAATTAGGGCAGAGATTTCCTATCTGAGCCACTTTTACTCCAAGGAATTTTTTAAAAATGGAGGAACAAGAAGGAAATATGAGTCCTTTTGTGCTTTGAAAAATGGAGGGGAAACATTCTTTACCTGTGTCCCCCTGTGGACTGCTGTGCAGTTAGAGCTCCCCTTACTGTTCCCCTTCCTTAATTCCTCTCTCAGACAAAGCTGAGACCTCCAATGGATGGACCATAAAGCTTTCTTCTTATCAAATGCCTCTCCCTGTTGTGTGAATATGTAAGGTCACGTACTTCTTTGGTGCTGCATAAAGAACATTCAGCTACTTTTTGAAACAATCAGCATAGTGTTCTTCCCTCTCCTTGTTTGCAATCTTGCTGCTGCTATTTGTGCCATTTACAGAGGCTGTTTTTATTCCTCAGACCTTTCAGTGCAATTAAAGAAAATAAAGAGCAAACGGTCAAGTAGTCGAGAAGAATGGAAGAGGTAAAAGATGGACACAAAGGCAGAGTTATCATGAACAATTCCTAAAAAGGAAAGAATAAAATGCAGCTTGTTTTCAACACGTCTCAACAGGCACAACAATTCCAGTTTCAGTTTATTTCAAATCATAATGCAGTTTAGAGGGGAGGAGTCAGTAACTTCTAAACAATATGAACATCCAATTAAATAAAACAGCAATCACTTGTCTATTGTGAGCTTCAAAGCCACGCTGTATTTATAATGCAGTTGTTCAAACAAGCTGGCAAATTGTGATGCGCCCTACTTGCACTGACCACTTGTGTGCCAGGATTTTTTACACTCAAGAGGAAAAGAAAAACAAAACAAACACCCAAATGGGTTCTGTTTTGGGATTTTAACTGTTTCATTTTGACTGTTGAACAAACATACCATATCTAACCTCTGTGGCAAGAAGCTAACATTGGCTCACAGGCTCTGTCCTCCTTTTCACCTTGCTAACCTCAAGCTGAAGTTGTTAGAACTTGCCAAGGCTACTAATCCATGTTTATACCTCAGCAACCTGACTTCTTCACCCTCAAATTCACATCTCTTTCCCTCCGCTCTGCATTTCAAAATCCAGAATTAAGCAAACCTGAAGTAGATGTGCATGTTGAAATGCTCTATTGCTTTCTGCTTTGTAGTTTCATTGTTGCCCAATAGCTCTGTCCGTAGCTTTTTTTTTTTCTCCTGAACATACTGCTAGTTTTTCACAGTACATTCTTTAAAAAAAAAAAAAAAGTAGGATCTCACTAACATCCTTAATAAAGGAATTTTCCAGCTTTTCCATTTTTTAAAGGTACAGCCCTAGATGACACACACCAAATAAACAGGCAAAAATTTGCCAATGCTTGTTCTGTTACACACCCATTGAGTGTTTTGGGTGGTGAATTTGCAAGGAGGTCAAGTTTGGTTCTTCAAAAATATTTCCTTTTCCACATTGTATACAGATGAGGAGGCAAAACATCTCAGTTGCTAAACCTCAGCAGTCTTTTCTACTTATATTGTAACTAACTAGGTTTCCCAGAAGACGTTTCATTGTCTGAGGTAACATACCAGTGGTAAAATTTAAGACATCCCTCTCATTGAAGATCATGAATTTGCTTAAATGGTCATTTCTGCCGTGCCTAAGAGAAGCATACTGTCTATTCACCAGTCTGCTGCAAGGCTAACTGGAGAAGGGCAAAGGTCCCTCCTCCACATTTCTTCTGCCTCAATCTGTATTTACTGCTTCAGTTCTTTTATGCATCATTTTAGAGCATTTCTAAATCATCAAAACCCACAAAACATTCAGTTACTGTGCACTGAATTCACATTTCAAAGCCAGTTTCTCAGCACACAACTTTGGCATTTCTGCCAGTTTTCACTCAATGCTTGAGGGACTTTTAACACCAGCACAGAGCCACAAGGCAGCCTTAAACAAGTTCTGCATGGATCCTGAGCCAGCCTGCATGCCACGCATGCTTTGAGGAGCCATTGCACTGAAAAAATGTGGTTCAGAGAGGCTGGTTGAAGGTCACCACCAGCACGTGGGTCAGGTCAGCTCTACAGCTGCCTCAGATGTGTGTGTCTGGACCAGGCTGATCTCATACAGTTCCTTCTCCTGCATTCCTTCCCACAGCTGCACCTTCATGGTTTCGGGCTTGCTTCCCCATGGACCAGGCAGCTCAAAGGCCCACACTCTGCAGAAAGGGTTAAGAACAGATGCCTCCAAGCCTACCCATCACCTTCTTGTCTTTTTCTTTCCCTTTAAACGCGCACTGAACCTCCTTTCCCACACGCAGAACCTGTCCCATGTGCATTCACCTCTCCAGAACAAACGATTTGAAATGAAGGTTCACTCTTGCAGCAACAATCACATTAACTATTTATTCCGCTGAGACAAACAATGAGTCAAGAACAGCTTCTCAGCTATGGAAGAACTTTTTGTTTTCCCTGTCAAAAACATTTTTCCCAACAGAGCTTGTCTTCCACGAAGTGGCCTGACCCAAAGGTGTCTGTACCTGCAATCAGGTCTGACTCAAAATAAAAGAGCGATGTAGTACTTGACATCATTTGGTGTGTAGGACTTAAGAGAGGAGAAAGAGGAAACCAGACACGTGATGCTGATAAGAATTTCTTTTTATGTTATTCCAATAAAAAATACATTCATACAGAAATATAACAATCTTGCAAAAAACAATTTCAAATAAAATCTTGTAAAACAAAATTTTTACAAAAATCTTACAAAGAGATTCTTTAGATAACAGGGTGCTTCAAAAACAAAAAAAGAAATTTCACTAATAGAAACTTTTTCTTTTTAAATTTCAAGCAAAAGTTTTATTTTTTTTTTTATTTTTCAGCTTGATTGAGGCTCAGTTATCACCTGAACAAAATGTACTTGCTTATTAAGAAAATTACAGGCATTTGACATATGGCACACAGCCCCACCCCATCCACACAAGTCTGATGGTATTTCACAATTGAGACAAGCCAGTGCAAGTTTAATTTTTTTTTGTTTGGGGTTGGTTTTTTGTTTGTTTGTTTTTGCCTTTTTTTTTTTAAATTTCTCATTTATAAGAAGGCTAAGCCAAGGACAATGCAAACAAGGAGTAAAAAACACAACAAAACCCAATCGTAAATAGAAATTCATTTTCTGGAAAATTTTGTTTGTTTAGGGGAAGAAAAAAAAAGTGCATTTTCAGGCAATTTAAACCAAAAATGAAATGAGAATGATTTAAGCCTGTGTGTTCCACATAACCAGATAACTTGCATATACTTTTTTTAAACCACTTATCTACATACATTTCCAGGAAGATATACCAAAATATTAGCAGAGTAAGCAAGACCGATAATTAATAGGAAAAGAAAACGGGTCACATGTTTCATTGCATCGACTGTAGTGAGCTGGTTGAAAAAAAACAAACAAAACAAAACTGGTTTTGGACAGACTATCCCTACTCTAGGAAAAAACAGTCTTTATTTTAGCTGAACTATGTAAAATTAGAGCTCAACCACCACAACGACTAGCTCACTCACAGATCCTCCAGTAAGCTGGAAGGCCAAAACCCGAGTGTACTTCATCTGCACACAGCTAATATTCTTTTAGCATGCCAATATTCGGTTCATATCATTCTTAAATGGCCACAGATACGCTATTCCAGACAAGCTAATAACTACAAAACACAGTCAGCAGTCTGAGAAGGACTGAATGCCAACAAAGCCTTTAGCATACTGTTAAGCTAAAGGTAAAGCCTCCAAAAATGCTAGATTTTAATTAACTGTATCTTTCCTTTCTTTGTCTCCATAATGACCATATTGCAGGGGGGAGAGGGAATATTTTGATGGACTGTGGCATTTTCTAGCTATGTGTTCTAATTTTTTCCTTTTAAAAAAAATATTTATATATTATCTATATATATACACACATACACAGACTGTACACACAAATATACATACACAATTATTTTTCTGCCCACTTTTAAAAAAAAAAGTAATATAGTTTCTTTCTGTATGACCAACAGATAGCTAGATATATAGATGTGAAACTTGTGCCTTTTAAGCAAATACATCTTTTTAATACTTCTGTATCTTTAATATGTATGAAAACTTGACATATTAAGTACAGTTGGGGTGTGTATATACACAGTTGTTGTGCAAGGTCAATATAAAAAAAGTCTCAAGGTGGCAGAACTGGTCAGGTATTCAATTGGCATATGCATTATACTGTAACACAGTCAAATTGTCTAAGTTAAACAAATACTGTACTGACATGAATGACTTTTCTCTATATTTGTCTTTGTGAAGGAGGACCCTGGAAGTAACCTTTTTTTCCCCTCATATTATACATTTGATACAGTACAATGCCAGGTGAAAAGAGAGCCTTAATAAAGCATGCATCACCCATACCCCTGTATAAGACCCCCTACAAGAGAAGGTCACTTGCATAAGGCACCATTATTAAGGTCAACAGTGCATTAACAGCTAGAAAACCAGAAGTTAGTCCTCAAGGCATAAATAAGAGAAAAATTAGCTGCATGAGAAAAATCAGTTTCTAACCAATAGTGGTTTTATCCACCCAACAGAAAAAATTATTCATGTTCCATACATTATGTAACATTAGACCAATTGTATTTTAGCTGCTCTTAACTGGAATCAAAACTGCAGTCCTGATTAAAGAATGGAAAAGCATATAGTTCCCCGGAACCATGCAATAACCTTTGTATTATAATGAAAAGTTATAGTTGTGTTACATTTGTAAATACACAGCTTATACAATGGATTACAAATGAGCTCTGTAGCAAGTAAAACAAGCTACTTGACACATTGCACGTTTAATAGCTGCACCAGACACCTAAAGCTCCTCTCACACAGGAACAGGGAGGTCCCCTATCTCCATTCTGGCATCCTGACTCTTTTTATTCCCCCCCTTGTCCCTCTCAGTTTTCCCTCTAAAAAGGTGCAGACACCCCTCCCCCCACCCCTTGGAAATGATTGGTGGTCGTCCCATCTCACAAGATATTCCTCACATACAAGACATTCAGACTATTTTTTTTCTCTTACAGTTATAAAACAACCACAAGAAAAAAAATGTGCCTCAGCATACAGTCATCAAGAGATCCTCATCGCATACAGTCGCCCAATCATTAACATTCTCAGTGCACATGCTCACGGCAAAGGCTTAGGAGCCACTCAGAAGGTTAGATACCAGTGTATGAGTCCAGGAAACCCCAAACATCACGCACCGCGGTTGCTATGCCGTTTCTTACATGACTTATTAGCCCTCTAAAGACCTTCAAGGAAGTGAGGTCCTGGAGGCAACTGGGTAGGGTGCAAAATGGCATGCTTTGGCTGGAACACGCATCCCTCCGCTCAAGGCTCTTCAACCTTGACGCCTCTTAGCCCGCAGGATTCACCTCTTGACCCACTCAGAGGTGTCTCTTCATGTGAAGGGCCAGGTGGTCAGACCTGGAAAAACACCTGCAAGGCAAGAATCAGGCTGCGCATTAGCCCATGGTGGCCGACACTCATGACGCAATATGCATGGCTCAGACACCTCCCCCTGCTCTGCTACTCCAAGACACAGCTGGTGGTGGAGGGATTTGGTGTTCCCAGGATACACAGGAGTACTCAGTGTCTGTGGGCACCCAGGGGCTCTGCATATGCGTGGTAATACCAAGGACTTCTAACCACTCATCTGCAAGAGCAGGCTACAAACCACTTCCCAATGGTTAGTAAAAGGGAAGGGGTTTTCCAGTCTTATTTAGACTGGATATAATAATTCTTTAAAATTCTTTAAAATTACCAGACACAGTTGTGCTCCCAAATAATTCCTACACAAGCAAAAAGCAGCCTAGACTGGCTTTCCAACAAGCATTAAAAATAACTATTTAAAAGGGTGCATTTCAGTCACATACCTGTCACAGTGACTACATTTAAAAGGCTTGGCACCAGTGTGCTTTCTGAAGTGTCTGGTTAATTCATCACTTCTTGCAAAACGCCACTCACACCCTTCCCATGAACATCTGTAAGGCTTTTCCCCTACAAAGAAAGCAGATTACACGTTAGTCACGACTTCATTCAAATAAAGACAGGTGCTATCATTTTCTATGTAAACGTCTTCCACCCCTCAAAGACAGCCAATTTTATTTAATCTATCTGAATGCTTCAGAACATGTAAGCAAAGAAGGCTCACAAAATTCATCCACATGATTCCTACTTATCTTGCTGCAACAGCACATCAAATAATCTCATTCTTGCAAAAAAAAACAAAACAAAAGGTGATTAAACAGGCTCACAAAAAACAAAGGAATTCAACCCTCATCCATTCCTGTTCATCAGTAATGGCAGGCTTGCTCCCAAACAGGTATCATTCACCTCATAAAGGTGATTAAAGACAGCACAGCTATGCTCCAAAACACAATTAGGCTACTGTATTGCATCAAAGTCCTCTGTCACTCATCTACATAACATGCAACCTCCTTTCTGCTGAGCCATTTATTCTTGGAAAAGCCTGCACACCACTTTGAACATTGCTATTTCAGCATTCAAGAAATACCACTTCCATTCACAGGAACATTCTCAGCCAGACAGCACCAGAACACCAGTTCTGCAATACGTCTGAAGCTGGCAGCTATTTATGTCTGTTCAACCACCATGGTTTCAGTGGAAGTTGTTCTTTCCTCTTGAAATAATCCTGTTTTATCTGACTTCTGCACAACAATGGGAGCATCCGAGCTTGCTCAGACTTCCCATAAAAGCCACAAAATGCTGAGTTCATGAGTCAAAATAGAATCTTTTCCCTGAATTCTCTTTCCCATATGTTGGGGGTAGGGGTGGGGAAAACCCGAACCAGGCATATAGGTGTTTGGATTGGTACACCAAGAACACCATGGCAATTCCTCACATTAAGCAATGACTACTGAGCCAAGGCACAGCTCTACACATCTAACTGCTGTCATAAAGAGTTGTCAAATAATAATGCTCAAACAAGCAAATCAGCACGCTACTTCAACCATAAAATATTTATAATAGCCCTGAAGTGTCTATCTTCCTCAGACTCTTTCCCAACAACACACAGGATTGTTAGCTTAGTTTAGGATTCATAATAATAAAATGCTGTTGTTTGGTATTTTGGGATGAAATTATTCAGTAAATTTTTAAGTCTGATTGGGCAGATATATTAGGACAACACTACACTGTGGCTTTCCAAGATTCTTTTGCTGATAAGAATGGCCCACAACATATATATAAATAATATATAACTACAGCTATAGGTAATATAATCTGGGCCCTGGGATGGCTGATGAAATAGACCCAATGTACACTGGAGGATAAAAACAAGCTCGTACAGTGTTTACTGATCTGCCTTGATTTTTGGATATAACATTCCACTTTTTAGCAATAAAGACATAGCTCAATTTTGCTTTAGAAATAATTGTCAAGACAGGTCTAGCACCTATTTTGGCTAGACCTTTGTTTCTGAAGGCCACATGCTGTTGCAGCTTCCCAACTATTGCCTACTTAGACAAGTGGTTCCCATTTGCTATGACAGCAGACTAATCCAACAGCAACTGCTCTGGCTGCAACTCACTTATGAAGAGAATGAGGAAGTGATGTCGTCCATGCTGGTAAGCCTCTACTACTATTACATCATCTCTCCAAACCTGGGCTCCCACCCAGTGATTGTGTAATGCTTGTGACACCACTACCCACCAAGGGGTATTCCCTACAGTACTTGCCAGCTCTTAATAAGCATAGGATTACTAACCTGTATGAGTGCGCTGATGTGCTTTCAGATGTGAACTTTTGGTGTAAACTTTCCTGCAACCGTTAAAATGACACCTGTGAACGCGCCTTCTGCCATCTGGCGACGTGTCACCATTGGAGGGTGTACCTTTTTCTGCAGTCTTTCCAGCGGTACCGGTACGAATTTTCCCTGGTGAATGCAACTCACCCGGCGTACAATTCCATATCTGGGAAGAAGGCTCTTTGCTCAGCTCAGGAGATGAAGGGGGAGTGGAAGTGACAGACGAACTCAAGTTTCCTGAACTGGCTAAAACATCACTTATAGGGTCAGAGGTAAACTTTGTCGTGGGTGAGAGCTCCTCAGAGCTGTCTGAAGATTCGCTGCTCACGTCAGAATTCAAACTGTTGGTCTCTAAGTTCTGACTAATAAGATTGTCCTCTTTGGGGACACATGTGTTTTTCAGTTCAGATTCCTCCTTTTTCTCACGTGCCAGAATAATTTTGGTCCAGAGGTCCTCTTGGCTATCAAATTTGATTTCAGATGCAGAAACATAACAGGGTTCACTCTGAAGATACCGTTCCAGCTCCAAACATGTCTAGGTGAAAGAGAGGGAGGAAGACAGAGAAAGTTACAAGCCTGCTTAAAAATAAACCTAGTTGTATTTTACACTTCAAAAAGTATGCAGGAATGTAGTATGTTCGATGTATGGTTTCTAGGTTCAAAACAAATTAAAGGCTCCTCAAGCCATAACTAGGTGACTGCTATGATGAAAAGAAATCGGTTTTCAAGACCTGGGCAGGAGTTCAAACACACAGCTGAAGGTGCAAGTCAGCTTTGGTTTCCAAAATAGCATTCTAATGACTCAGTCAAACTATCATCACTCTCATCATAAAATTTGTGTTTTCAGTAGGCTGATGTTGAAAAGGGCAATAGAGAACCACAACAAATAACCACACTCTGCTCTTGCACCCTGTCTAATTTCAAGTTGTTTTGTGTATCTCTCTCACACAAACACAAGGCTGCAAGGACCCAACTGAACACAATGTGCTCTGACACGCAGCTAAAACTTAAACCCTGTGTCAGAAAACAAAGCCACTTTCAGTATGGCTGCAGAGCTGCAGGCCCATCTTCTGGGGACATCAATGGAGCAGCAGACATCCTCCCATTTCCTGTGCATGAGAACGCAGCACACTCGACTTTCAAAGAATGTAATTTCCAAGCAGTGGCATGAAAGACACATAACTCAAACTGGTCCCATGCGTGTTCACAGGAACACGGAGAACTTCAACAACAGAGGAGCAGGGAGAAAAAAGTTCCATAATAGAAATGTCCTGTTCTATAGGATGCAAAACGGGAAATTACTCTGAGGTCCTGCTAGGAGTCCCACAATGAACAAGAACTTTATCTACTGGCCAAGAGTGCAACTGTATGAGTCATCTCTCTCTTTCTTTCACGCAATGCCAAAGGAGACTTCCTTTTAAAACGCTGACCATCTGCCAAGAAAGTACTCTGTGCAAATATACATGCAACAGTACATGGACAACTTCCCCCCCACCACCACATTCCCCTCTACTCCATGACATGAAACAAAACAAAAATCAAAACCACCCTAAATGGGTGAAACTGCGGTTTTCAATTTCAATTCACCCTGCTGACTTTCTAACCATTTTCAGAGGGGACGGAGGGGCGGGGGGGGGGGGAAAGCATGAACTGTTATGGCAACAAGCTGATGTTTTGGGATTATTCTTTCCACTATAGGAAATGATCCACATGGAAGCTTTACACAGAAAATAGACACACCAAGTTTCCTACTAAAGTCTACTTATTTTAGCGAGATCTTTTCCAACCCCCGTGGCAAAACCTGGTCTCAAATGCCACACATTCCCTTCACAGCCCCTTCCCATCTGTCCATGAGCAGAGCCGCCATGGGAGCAGCCTCCTTTCTCCCCCAGCACCGCTCCAATAAACTGGGTCACATGCTCTGGCCAGGCTCGGAGTGTGGGCAAAAACTAGAAAAAATTCCAACCAGAACCCCGAACAACCCCTAAAAACAAATCCACTGCTGCACACCGTATTTATGTATATGCCTATAATTAGGGAACTGGGTTGCAATGCACGCAAAAAACAAAAAGGGTTTCGACAGAGCCAGCACAATAGTGCATTGATTTTCCGTGAAAACAAGTTAAAAAAAAGCGTTTATTAAGATCCTGTTAAACTTTCATATTCCCGGCTAATTTAAATTCTTCATTAGGTAGACTAGTAATGGTGGGGGAGCGGAGTGAAGCTTCTCTTCGAGTTTAAATGCCTCTGAAGGCTACTGGGAACGAGGGCTGGCGCTTCGCCAAGAGCCCGAATGCCTGAAGGAAACTACTTAGCTCCATTTCAATCACGTACTATGGAGCTGCCTCTCTGAAAGAAGAGCGGGGGGCAGGGAAGGAGAAAAAAAAAACCCAACAAAAAAGGCATTGCATACAATTAGTAGGCATGTGAAGGTTGTAACACTTTGCATTTCAACCTTCTGGGAAAGGTTCCTCCGTCCGTCCGCAAAGCCAGCAGGTATCCGAGCCCCCCGAGGGACTGTGTCCCCCGCCATCCCTCTGCTTGGGGCACGTTAAGGAGAGGAAGAAAAATAGAAAAAAAAAAAAAGGCTAGAAAATATGTCCATTAAAGGGAAGGAGGCTGCGTTCTTCCTCCTTCCCGCCCCGGGCAATTAGCCNCCCCAGCACCGCTCCAATAAACTGGGTCACATGCTCTGGCCAGGCTCGGAGTGTGGGCAAAAACTAGAAAAAATTCCAACCAGAACCCCGAACAACCCCTAAAAACAAATCCACTGCTGCACACCGTATTTATGTATATGCCTATAATTAGGGAACTGGGTTGCAATGCACGCAAAAAACAAAAAGGGTTTCGACAGAGCCAGCACAATAGTGCATTGATTTTCCGTGAAAACAAGTTAAAAAAAAGCGTTTATTAAGATCCTGTTAAACTTTCATATTCCCGGCTAATTTAAATTCTTCATTAGGTAGACTAGTAATGGTGGGGGAGCGGAGTGAAGCTTCTCTTCGAGTTTAAATGCCTCTGAAGGCTACTGGGAACGAGGGCTGGCGCTTCGCCAAGAGCCCGAATGCCTGAAGGAAACTACTTAGCTCCATTTCAATCACGTACTATGGAGCTGCCTCTCTGAAAGAAGAGCGGGGGGCAGGGAAGGAGAAAAAAAAAACCCAACAAAAAAGGCATTGCATACAATTAGTAGGCATGTGAAGGTTGTAACACTTTGCATTTCAACCTTCTGGGAAAGGTTCCTCCGTCCGTCCGCAAAGCCAGCAGGTATCCGAGCCCCCCGAGGGACTGTGTCCCCCGCCATCCCTCTGCTTGGGGCACGTTAAGGAGAGGAAGAAAAATAGAAAAAAAAAAAAAAAAAAGGCTAGAAAATATGTCCATTAAAGGGAAGGAGGCTGCGTTCTTCCTCCTTCCCGGCCAGGGCAATTAGCACAAGGGGATCGCTGTCATATGACTGACAACTCACGGGCTCGGCAAAGCACCGTGCGCTGGGAACAGCCGGGCTCTGTGCATGTACCTACACACACACACACACACACATGTGCACGGACACTCCTGGAGGGCTTTCTGCTCATCAGTGCCAGGAACAAAAACATTAATTGGAAAAAAAAAATCAGAAACCCCAAAGAACACCAACATAACAAAACAAAAAAAAACCGACCAAAACACAAACGCACAGCACTGGGCACAAAGCAGCCCTTGGCCAAGGCAGGGAGCTCGGATGACAAGACCCAGCTGTGGAGTCTGGACCCGGTACAAGCGCAAAAGTTTTGCCAGGACTCGGTGTGCGCGGAGCGGGTCCGCGGGCGCTGACAGCCCCGGCAGCGCGGCCGGGCGGCGAACGGCAGAGACGGGGATGCGCAGCTCCTTCATCCACCCCAGACAGCCGTCTATTCAAAGCCGAAAACACCTGCTTCAAAACATCTCTAAACATTTGTGTTGAATTCTCCCCAAACTCCTCGCTGACACTTGGGCTTGTTTTTGTTTTTTTTTTCGTCTTTTTTTTTTCCTTAAATCCGCTCATCCTTTAATACGGCTTAAAAAAAAAAAAATCCCCGACAACAACAACAACAACATCGACATCCTCGTTTACCTGTTGCCAATATTCCTCCAGGGACGGCAAGGCTGAGAAGTAACCCGTGTCGTGCACAATCTGGAGTTCCTGGAAGATGCTGCACATTGGGAGAACATCCATGTTTCAAGTTGCAACAACAAAGTCAGTGCTGGTTACCAAAAATTCAGATGCCTCCTTTATGTGCAGGGGTTGCGGGGTGTGTGCGGGGGGGTGTCAACCTCTGCTCTCAGTTTCCAAGCCCCCCCACCCCCTTCCTCCAGAGACGAAAAAAAAAACCAAAAATAAAATTGTATATATATATAGATATATATATTAANCCGGGCGGAGCGGGGCCCACCCGGGGCACCCCTGAGCCCCCCCCGGACTTGTCCTGGGTACCTGTGAGACCCCACCCACCCCCCCCGGGGCTGTGGGTGGAGACACCCTCAGGCCTGTCCTGGGGTAGCCACGATACCCCTGGGGTGTTTTAGGGGTAACCGTGAGACTCCTGGGCTCCAGCCGGGGTAACCAGCTGGGGATCCGACGGCGTAACCGTGACTTCCCCCAGCCCCTTCCACTGAAGGCTGCAGCACCGACATCCTCTGCAGGTCCCCTGGTTGTGGTTTCCCGGGAGCAGAAGGGCTCAGATGTCCCTGGCCTGCCTTTGTCCCCCAGGGACAGGTGGGGAAGGCCCTCGTTGGATCCTCGGAGGGGCAGATGGGTCTCAGCAGATGTGGGTGATGATCCTGAGGCTCTGCAGGGAGACCTTGCCCCGGGATGGGCACCATCCGATACGGCTGATCCAGGAGTAGTTTTAACTGTGGTGCCCAATTCCAGCTAGGCACGGATAGTTAGTTATTTGTGTGTCAGTGATGGAGCACCAGTTTTTTTAAGACTAGACTTGTCCATGATATGAATGTCTTAATATAATTTCAGCAAATGAGGTCGTTAGCTTTCCAAAGGAGTGTCCAGCACATGGAACAAACATTTCCAATATGTTTCTTTTATTAAAGGACTTGTAATTTTCTGCTGATGTTTCCATTATAATCTCGACTCCATTATTTCCATTTCCCCACTTTTCTCTGTGTCTGTTGCTGGTTGACTAGAGATGGTACCTGAAACATTTAATGTGTACTTCTTCTGCCTACTGGCTTCTGTGAGCTGGTGATTGCAAGTGTGAAAGTGTCGTTCTAACTTTCCATCCCCTGGCTCCTCATAAACTATTAATATGATGGTTCCATAGACAAGCAACTGGTGTTCATGGTTGGTTTTCCTGTGTCTATGAAAAAAAAAAAGCCTAAGGTCAATTAGACCATTATTTTATGTTTAGAAAAACAAGCCAATGCTGAAAACGCAGACATCTAAATCCAGATAATTATGCGCTCTTGGTTGAATCAGTAATTCTTTACTTGGTTTCACATGGCTGAACATGTAAATATAGTATATCCAAAATTGCCTCACAGGCAACAGATAGTGCAGGTAGTTTTATGTCTACTTGTGGCCGAAACGAGATCCTCCAAGAAAAAAGCGTAAAAGGAATTTTTTCTTTAGAAGGGGCCCTCTTTAGTAGACGAATTATATGCCTTACTTAAGCCTACATTTAGTCCTGTTGAGTAAAGTATTTTTTGACCCGAAATGCGGTGTGGGCTTCAGTCAAATATAACCTGGTTACATAATTCTGGGAATCATTAGTGTTTATTTAACTGACCCACTCCCTCTCTGGAGATTTTATTTTCAAACATGATGACAGTAAATGCAACGATCCACTCTTTCAATTTTACACTTGCCCCCTTTTTAGCTGTGTGTCACGTCAGGGACATCTGGGCTTATCAGAGGCTGGATGAGATTGGCTCTGCCCATGTAGAGTTTGAGGTATAAGGATCTTATTTTGTAGAGGCATTTTCATACAGACAATATCTTCTGGTGAAGGATAACTGGTGATAGTAGATGTAACTTGATGGAGATGCAAAGGTCCTTTAATAAAATACTTCTTTAGCTAATGACTAGGGTTTTCTGTGCTGCTGCCATCTGTGATTGGTTGAATAGAATGAGGATTCTTGATGTAGGAAGAAAATGAACCAAATCAAAGCAAAACATGGCACAGGTGTGACTATAGTGCAGAAAAACTGTTAAAGTTGTATTCTGATTGAATGCTGGCTTTGATTAGAAGAAAAATTACATAAGTGTCACTGGATGAGTTCTAGATTACAACTGTACTAACTAATTTTAGTTTCAAGTAAAAAACAGCATCAATAGAACTCCATCAAACATGGGGAAGAAAGAATGGATAAGACTACAGAGTGAAGAAAACAAGCATAATGTTTTTACTGAGTATATATTTAATTGGGAATTAAAATGAAATGGTGAGTCAATAACACGCTGTGGTTTAGGAGACTGTTCCATGGAACATAAGCTGAGGGGAAACTACTGGCACTAACACAGCTATGTGGAACAAAGGGATGGCATGTACGTTGAAGGAAATTTGTTATAGTCTATGGAGGATAATAAACATTAGGACAAATTTTAATAGGCCTCAAAATGAAATAAAATGAAGGAATGAACTAGTGAAGATACTTGAAGATATAATTTGGTCCCTAATGACTTTCTTCGAGCTATACAAAGCAGTTAATTTTCAAATATCCATTTTATACCACTGGGATTTTTTCATGAGCCAGAATGGAATTTACCTTGAAAACCTTAAATGAAAACATATTCTCACGTTGAAATACAAAAGCCAAAATCAGTCAGTCCCTTGAGACTACACAAGTTTATTTAGATTTGCCAACCAAAGACAAAGACCCTGATTTAGAACAGAAGCCTCTTCATTTATGGAAGTGAAGGATGCCGAAGCGTGTGTTCTGAATGGGCACAGAATGGAATTTACCTTGAAAACCTTAAATGAAAACATATTCTCACGTTGAAATACAAAAGCCAAAATCAGTCAGTCCCTTGAGACTACACAAGTTTATTTAGATTTGCCAACCAAAGACAAAGACCCTGATTTAGAACAGAAGCCTCTTCATTTATGGAAGTGAAGGATGCCGAAGCATGTGTTCTGAATGGGCAGTGCTATTGGGTTGGGAAGGAATACAGCTATCAAGTTCCTTGGATAATTTTCTTGTCATTGCCATATTTGATTCCTGATATATGCCCTTGATTATGTCAGAGATTTTCTTCCAATCCTGTAAATGTTCTGTATGGTTTTAACTCTGTATGATCAAGGTCATTTATAAAAGCAGCAAAAATTAGTATAAATTCTACAGGATTGCTCCAAATGGCAGCGCTCTGCCTGTGAAACTGCACAATGACTTTTAAGTAGTACTATCCACAATTTAGGATAATCAGCCAATTTACTCTTTTGAAGCAGTTGATTCACAAAGAATTGCAGAAAAAAAAGCCCTGTGTGCTTTAATTTTTGTTTTGTTTTTGCTTAATTAAATTTAGTGAAGTTGTGTCTGAAAAGGTGTATTGCCACATTAAATGCCCCTCGACTTCTGTGTAGCAACACCTTTTGTCAGGGATGGTAGACTGTTCCTGGAAAATCTGCTCTCCAACATAGCAGGTGACAGACGGTGTTTTCCAGGTGGGCTGAGCTCCACATGAGGCAGGGGGAGCACCTGTTCTGTTCTTAGAATATTCATGCATTTTTAGAGGACACATTAACTTGCTCTACACTGTATTCAGTGCTGAGACCAAGAGGAGAAAATCTGAAAATGGTTCATGTACAGCCAGATGCAGGGTATTTAGATGAAATAGGCAGGAATCGGAATCAATAGCTTGTGGTTTGATGTAGATAAATGGACTTTATTTGGGGAAAAGGAGAGAGAGAGTGTGTCAACTGCATGAAAGCAGTGTCAGATAGAAGAGAACACTACTTGAAATTGTCTGCTTCCGAGGTGGTAAGTCGCTAAATCGAAAACTAGCATGCAATGTGATTCTACCACAGATAAAGTAAATGCTCTTTGAGGAGATATAAATAGAACTGCAATGAGTAGGCAAGCAAATGGGGTGATTCCTGATCTGTCACTCTGACAGAATTAGAGACTTACATTACAGACCATAAACCAGCCTAAGACTGAGGGAAAGGTAAATGAATCAAAAAAGATAAAATCACAAAAATACAGTATGGAAGAATTTAGGTAAACGAGACCTGAACTTGTTCAACAGACACAGAAAACAGTTAGGAGAGGTGATGTGTTTCCCTACTGGTAAAAAATTAACCAGAATGAAGGGGGAAAAATGGTTGTCATTAGCTAATGTGAACAAAACATGAATCAATGACCCACAACTGAGAAAGGTGGTGTGTTCTGGATTTTTTATTACTCTGATCTGGTTTTTTTTGCTTTTCGGACGAAACCCACAGCTATGTAGTTTGAACAGTTTACCTGTTACAGAGCCTTGGAGTTCATGCTTTTAAGTTCCTGTTTTCACTTTGATTCTCCCAGATGTGCCTGAAGAGTTGATGAGAAGGTAGCACTCTGAAAACTGATCTGTGGTTCCAATCAACACCCAGAAACAGCGTTAGAACTAAAGGTATCATCACAGAATCACAGAATCAGTAAGGTTGGAAAAGACCTTAGAGATCATCGAGTCCAACCTATCACCTATTACCTAACCTAGCCAAACCTGTTACCTAACCTGTTGCCATCCTGCTACCAACACACCATCCTACCTATAACACACTGCCCTAATATCTAGGTCATGCCACCAAGTACATCATCCAACCTTTTCTTAAAGACCTCTAGGGACGGTGACTCCACCACCTCTTTGGGCAACCCATTCCACTGAGAGATCACCCTCTCTGTGAAAAAGTTCCTTCTAATGTCAAGTCTAAATCTCCCCTGACGCAGTTTAAGACAATCCTTTTTCAGCCATACATACTTAGAATGTCTTCTTTAAGTCTCCATACCTTCACCTTGAAGGCAATTACATTTTCTCCTTCCATAACTGGCACTGGAAAGGTGATTCTCTGTGCTGTACTTACAATTGACAATCCTGTAATGGCCTAGTTGCAACCAGGTTATTATATCTGTTTCTTCTTGTAGTGTTGTTGTCTTTATGCTTTAAATAGGTCTTTCTCCTCCCTAATGCTTGGCTGCTGTACATATTTATGAACAAAACATATATTCACTTTTCCGCTCTTTCCTGTGTGACTGTATTAGGACAAAATTACACCTTATTTCCACGAGAGGCTCAGTTAAACAATCTCCTTAATAGTACACAAGAGTATCATTAGTACTAGTCATAAGTCCTAATTGAATAGGAATTTCATGGGTTCTGGTATAGCAAATATAACTTTTTTTTTTCCAGGTATTTAAAAGCATTTGTCTTGCACAGGGTAAGTAAAAATTGAAACTCAAAAAAGTATGTTTTCATTTTTTGTGATATCTGAACTTTAGGATGACTACTTTTCTAGCAGTGCATAAAATCTTCCATGATGTAAAGTATCCTCTATTCTTAAAAAAAACCCTATTAATTAAAAAATAATTAGGTAACCTTCCAGACCTTTCTTTGTAAATATGAGTAACACATAAAAAGAAAAACACAATTTCTTTGCAAAGCACCTTTAGGAAAGATGGGATTTAGGGTAAGTGTTCTCATAATAATCAAATAACAAATAACAATTCTGAGCAACTGGGACTTGTCTGATGCCAAGTTACTTGGCTGTTTTTAGGAAGTTTACTGACTGCTTCTCCAGGTGGAAAATCAGAATTTGCTATAATGAATGATTAAAAAAAGCAGCTTGAGCTGAGAAAAAAATAAACCACCGTGTGTCACTGGACATTTTTTGGTTTTCATATGACCGTTTCTTAGTTTTTGCCATTGCTAATTAGTGAGCATTATTTAACAGTACATTAAGCTGGGAAACTAAATTCAGACCAATTTTGGAAGCTGTGAGAAAAGTAACCCAGTAAGAACCAGTAATTTTGTGAAGCAGAGGACTAATGATTGTTAAAAATAGCTGGTCCGTCTCACTAGCTGCTTGTGAGGCTTAGTAAAAGTACATAGAATTAGATTGTAGCTGCAGACTTTCATAGGAGAATGCAAGGAAGTGTATTTCTGAGCAGTGATGTCAATTAGACACAGGGCTGGCTGGCTGGGGTGGTTGCGAAACTGCCTTTTCTGGGAATTAGTCATGGCAAGACTAGACAAGGAGTTGTGTGGAAACCTCAGCCAAGAACGGCAGATCTTTGCTTGGAATGAACTACATGGCCCAGGATATCTTTTCCAACTTGTAACATCTCTGCTCTGACTTTAGGTGAAGTGCATTGTATGGGTTCTAAGTTTTGTAAAGAGTTTTCAGGGTTTCTCTCTTCCCACAGAACACTTTTCTGTGGTGAATGAGAGGGAGCAAATGCCTATTGCTGAAACAATAGGGAGCTATTCTATTAATGGGGCATAGGATAAACCTTTTGCCCCTGGCAACTTGACTTGTCATGGCACAGGAGTGCAATCTCATTGTGTCTCTCCTTATGAGAAGTGGGAATCAGTGCTGATTCCTCACATCCCCCTTTAACATGAACTCCCAAATTAGATACAGTGTCTGATACACATGTGGTCATACATGCGTATTTGAGAGCAAAATGAAATGTGGCCATCTTTGGGACACAAGGAAATAAACATAATCATTAAAGAGTCAGCACCATTACCACACAGTGAACCTTTACTCACTGTTCCCACCTATTGTTATTTGAAATACCCCATTTCCTGTTTTCCGTAACTGTTGCCAATGGTCAGGATTCAGACCTCATTCACATCAGGGTAATTCTGGTAGCTTCTAAAGATCAGCAGGGAAAAGGAAGTGAAAGCAAGTGACTATGATGAAGTAACCATGAGTTTCCACTGGTGCTCAGGGTTTAATCCCAGTCAGTGCAAAAGCTCATCCTGGCACATAGGAATTCAGGGAAATTGCTGTTTGCTACATAAGCGTCCAGGTGCTCACACTGTTGTCATTAATGCTATTGTGCACTGGGATGATAGCAATAGTAAAATAAGGATATTTACTCTGTACGTATCTGAGATGAATGGATATGTAAAACATATATACACACCTAATACATAGCTAGTTACTTGTTCATTCATGGAGGCTTCTTGGATCCTCATTACTGGACTATGAAGTTGTAAGAAATATATAAATGACTGTGCAAAAAATATTTTTCCCAAGTTTTTATAGTCCATCCTGGTAAGAAAAAAAGAAAATAATAATAACAACAACAACAACACCAAACAAAAAGAACAACGAACAAAAACCCCCACCCTTTGTTCAATGTTGGGAGAAAGGACTTCTTATCCGAATGCTCTAATGAGGAAACATAGAGGTAATTGGAGGATCAGGTTGACAAAGATGCCTCTCAACTCACAGTCATCTTTCTCTGCAGGGAAATTTATTGGAAATGTAAATGCCGATAAAGCATTGTGAATTCTTGGGTAGTATTATCTCTGTGTCTCAGTTCCCTAACGATACAGAAAGGATACTACTTCCTTCCTTCACTCTATGCCAAATGTAAGCTGTGGCCCAAAATCACAAAGAGAGATTACAGTAGAGCCAAGAAATGAACTCAGATCTTCTGAGTCCTAATCCAGGCTTGTTATCATAAACTCATCTTTCATTTGCTTTTGAATAACAACCAAAGTGTTAACCTTATTCCTGTACATTTACAACCTGATGGAGTTCTTATCTATGGTGGTCATTTCATTTCCTGCTGGCAATTTGACAGACTTTTAAAGCTTTTTCCTCCTGAATATTTTTTCCTTTCCCCAAGAGATAGGCAGCTTCCTTCAAGATTTCTCCAGCAAAGCTCGCCTGTCTTCTTTGATGGTATATGCTATGTGATCTGTACCTGGTTTAGGAATCATCTACTGTCATTTTTTCAGTTACGTGTTGATGCTCTCTATCTTCCTTACCTGTTATTTATATCTAATCACTCTCCTTCAAAAACACGTCAAGTTTTTGTTAGAAGATGTCCTAGTAAGTTTTTTGTCAAATAAAAAATGTTTCGCTGTAAATGAGTACTTTGGGGTTTAAATGCTCCAGGCAACTTGCTGTTTTCAAGGAACAAACAATTAAGCTAATGTACATACACAGAAGCCAAATTCTTTATCTTCAATCTTTTCCATTCTCTTGCAGTTTATGAAATTTATTTGAGTGGGGATTTTTTTAAAATCTCATTTGGCATTCATTTGGAAATCATGGATTTCAAAGGCTTGATAGAAATAAAAAGTAATATTGTTTGAAACAAATACATTGTCTTGTTTTAACTGCAGGGAGAAAATTTTTAACCGGCTGATCTTTTTGGTATCATCTAATTTAGTAGGAAATTACACTTTTGTCCCAAAGAATAATAGCCCTTTGACATAATTGTGTGTATGTGTTGTAAATTTGAATTTGAATGTAAACATTCCAATATTAGTGGAAGTAATTTTTTTCTCCTTTTTAAATGTTATTATGAATGTACATAACTCTTTTTTTTTTTTTCTTCACCACAGCAAAATCTTAAAGAATTTTTCTGAATTTTTGTGTCTTGTCCACCTGAAACCTAATCCATCAAAATGAATGTGGAAATAATTTGATCCAAACATTACACACGTGAAAAGAATTAGTGACCCATCCTTCACATGTGAATTGCTAAACATTTACACAGTGGTAACCCAAACTATGCAATAGTCAAGGAAATTGATATGATGCCTACAGAAGCAGTTATACTAGGAAAAAAATTTGGAAATTGATATAAGATGCCTACAGAAGCAGTTATACTAGGAAAAAACATGAAATGTAAATTTCTGCAGTTATTATTCTTCATTGCTTGTATCGTGATAACACCTGAATGCATCATCAATGAGGAATCCCTTTGGGCTACATGTGGCAAGAACACACGCTAAATGACAGTCCCATCCCAAAAAGACTAGTTAAACATGATTTTAATTATGGCTGATTGCTCCCTTTACAGGGTGTATTTCTGCAACTAACTGTGTCAGGATACAACATATTAATTATGACTACATTTTTCCAAGTTTCATCTATACCTGATTTCAGGGATGTCTTTGAGGTCAGGATGTAACATGGCAGTTTCCCAGCTACAGGAGGGGTCCCAGCTGAGCTAAGTCATGTAGCAGTGGGGATAGAAAGGAGGAGTAGGAGGATGCTACTGCTGAAGGGCCTCAGGATCATGGCCCAGCTGCTGGCCTGGAAGTTGGGGGATGCTCTGTGACACTGCCTTTGACTTTGGTGAGAACTGCTAGACTCATGAGTTGACTTGGAGACCTTGTGGTGCTAGCCAAGCTGTAAATACATCCACACAGGCAATCTCTTGCCTGACCAGCCTGTTTTTAAAAAATGATAAGACATACAAAGTGGGTGAAAGGGAGCTGCAGTGTTTCCAATTTGCAGACTATGAGATCTGAAACACCGAAAGTTTGTCTATGCAGGGAGATTTACATTGCTGTGAGATTGTCAGTGGAAACATTTCCTGCTCACTGACAAGCAGTATCTGTGTCCAGATGAACAGATGGCTTTTGCTGCACTGTGACTCATGGTTGTTACATGGTGGGAAAGTCCTCTGAAGTAAGAGCTTTGGGGATTTCTATCCTTTGCTCCTTTTGGCTGGTGTTCATAGTATTATTTTTTTAGTGATATAGACAGCAACTGTTGAAAAGGCCATGTTTCTTTTGGGGAGGTTGTCTCATCTTTTGAAAGGGGATATGCTTCAACATGATCACAGGAGAGAAGTCATAGAAGGAAAAAGAGTAACTAGCCAGAGGATCGTGCAAAGCGGTGAGGGAAGTGAAGAACAAAAGTCTTGGGCATTAAAAGGTGCCTCTCGTTGTTCAAAGGAGAGTGAAACCTTCTTATCTGAGTGTTTAAAGACACAATCACACAACGGGTGCATGTGTACAGATAATTAAAATACCATCAATTCCCTGCCTCCAGGAATTGTAACTCAAAGCATGTTGTGTCTCTGCACATTTGTAAAGTTTCAGACAGAGATATAGTTGCTGCTTCACAAATTAAAATGACACAAAAATCAAAAATTCAAAAAAATGTAAATAAGGTCTCCTGGAGGTTTTTCTGAAATAGAAACACTGCTTGCTCAAGTAAAATTCCTTTTAATCCAGTAGCTTTCAATCTTCCCAAATCCCCGTGGGATGAAAAGATGAGCCTTGTGGCGTGCCTGGAAGGTTAATGAATGTAGACTCTGGATACAGTTTCAGGAAAGACTTCTTATTGAAAATATGTTATGGAAAGTGTTTAAAAAAGGGCACTAGTATCAGCACTTCTGTCACTACAACCATAGTTCTACACAGAGAGTAAAAATTATGTTTTATTAGCTGCTACCTACACCACTGAAATAGAGTACTATGAATATCAGCCATGAGTAAATAGCTCCTGCAAGCACCAAACTCAGCTGTAACAAGCTGACTTCTCACAGTCCTGCTTTGTCAGAGAGCGGCATTCAGCAACGGCTCTTCGATCTGAATAATTATTAGTATTGCTTCAGGTAGAGGGCTCAGCACCAGGAGCTTAATCTGCACGTTGCCAAAGGGCAGGACAGCTGCCACAGACTCTTCAGCTGGAGTAAGTGTTGTCCTTGTCTGGCCAAGGAAGGAGACCTTTGCCAGGACTGTTATTTTAGCCTCTAAACTGTATCCTAGGGTCTAACTGCCTCAAAACAAAAACCTCCCATCTCAAACTGTCACCCAAAACAGTCCTTTACCACCCATTCAGTTGCTTCCGACAGTGTTTCTGTGTTGCTTTATGTTTTTTTCAGTCTTTAGTCACATCCGTATTTCCATCATCCGTGCTTCAGTCTTGAATTAGCATATGGAACATTCATTTTCATACCAGGAGGCTGAAGTAGGACAGAGTTAGATAAATACACAATATGTGTTATTATTTTATCCATCATAATCTCACTGGATGTACCTTTATTTCAATAGTACAGATGATTTATGTAAAATCTCTAGAGCAACAATCACTCTGTGAAATGACTTTTCTTGTGAAAATTCAATATGATGGCAACTCTCACCATTATATTTAATTATTTGTAAAAGTCCATTTTTCCCTAGCCCCTCAAAAGTTCTGCAAGTGCCTAACCACATCTGACACCCACCCAGCACTAAAAAAATTTAACATTTATTTTTAATTTTAAGACCTTTTTCCTGGAGGCAAGTGAATAGGTGAAAATCTGAGTTCTAACAGAAAAATACATAGGCTGTCACTGGCTTTTTACATTTGAGGAAATCTTGAAGTGGCAACAAAGGTGCCTTTCAAGTGCTCAAAAAGTGGAAACCGAAACCCAAAAACATTGACACACCTGTGATATAAGAAAATACTGACTCCTAAAACAGTATCGTGAATTTCAAGAAGTATGACAAATAATATTAAGGATTTTTTAAATGTGTCTGTTAGATGTTGTTTTTAGTATGATATGAAATAATTTGGATATTTTTCTGATTTCAATACAATCTCAATCAGATTAAAAACATAGAATTATGATCCTGCTGCCTTCCAAAGAGTCTCCTCTAGTGTCTAATTTAGATTTCATTAGGCTAACATTTATCATTAATTAAATATTTCACTGATAAAAGAATAGATTTTCTCTTATCAAGAGAAAGCCAATAGATTTTCTCAAGGGAACTCTGACAGATCTAATTTTCCTGGACTTCATGAAAATATTTGAATAGATATTGCATATAGAACTGGTATTAATATTTCCATTCCAGACCTTGGCACAAGAATAGGAATGTAGTAATGAAATATATGGATGGCACGAAGCTGGGAGGTGTTGTCAATATGGAGATGGATTGTACTGTAACACCACAGAAAAAGAAATGGCCTTGAAGACTGGGATAATACCAACTGAAAGGAAAAAACAGTATGAAATTCAGGGTCAAGCACCCAAGGATTTATTTTGCACTGCAGGAGATCATCAGTTGGATTTGACAGAAGAGCGAATGGGCCATTTAATCACTGATCATGAGATCGCCTGATCATGAGATCATGAGGAATTTCAGGCTGTGTCAGGAAGGTAAATGAAGTCGTGGGGTGCAAAAGGCATTTCCAGAGTTAGATGCTAATGTGCTAAGTTCTAAGATGTGTCATGTTTGGAATACCATATCTAACTGTGGTCTTCCATGTTTAGGAAATACACTGCATGTGACAAGTCGCAGAGAAAGGTGACATGTGGCCTAGAAAGTTGTTGTTGTAAGAGAGACAAAATAAAAAGTTATACTTATTTAGCCAAGGAGAGATTTTGTACTCTGACTGAAGAGGAAAAAATATCAGAGAAGAATAATGTTAATAATCATGACCGACAAAAGAAGAGTTGTATGGAAAGTGGTTATGGAAAGATCTAGCCTGGAAACTGGGGTGTTCTGTATACTGGGATGTTCTATTTATTTTGTTTGGACTGAGAACAAGGATGTATGTGATCTTTTAGTAGGGGTAGTGGAACAAAAATCTCATTAATTAGCAGTAAGAGAAAGCAACTCTATTGCATCAAGCCAGTGGTGTATCAGTTTCAGTATTCTCTCTTCAATTATGATAAAATTTATGCAGAAATACCAGAAACTGAACTTCAGAACTTGTGGTAATGAAGGACTAGATTTGCATTCTGTCTTTAAAATACAAGGACAAAAGCCTAGTGGCAATAATTTTGGAGAGGAAGAGTTTGTGGGGCTATCTGCTTTCTGCAGTCTGTTTGCTTCGTATCCCCTTAGCATTCAGAACTGTTGGGCTACTGATGTTAGGTGTTTATGCCTGTGCCTTAAAAAAAAATACATTTGTAGATCTGATGTCCATGGATTTGTCTATTTGTTTATTTTGTGTTATTTAATTGCTGGTTGTCTGTTTTGGGGGTCCAGTCTCTATACCAAGGTATCTCCTTTCCAGTCATCTCGCATGTTGCAGCTCTGAGCAGCAAAAATACCTACCCTTGCTGGACTCGTGTGATTTCTTGTGTCATTTTTTCACATAATGAAAATCCTCCGCTGTGTGACTGTTTTAATACTAAGATATGTTTAGCTTCTTAGGAGCAAAATATTATGTTTCTGTAGCATAGAAACTAGTATTCTGATGGCATCACATGTTCTTTAGTCATCAAGCAATATTTGAAACAACTATGCATGTATTCAGTTTTTAAGATACATAGCAGACATATTTCAGCCTTTAAATAGACTTTTTGTCTTTTGAAATGACCACTCAACTAGAGTTGTTAGCTCAGTTCTCACTTTCAAGCTCTTTCAAAAATCAAGGACCAGTGTTTGTTGCCCAGCAGCTGCACATTACACAACACAGGAAAGAAGGGAAATTAGAAAATTTAGTGTAATTTACGGTGCCTTTGTTTAAAAGACAGTCAAGATTGTCCTTGCATGAGTTTCAGATAGTGGAGCTGGAGGCAGATCTGAGCTGGCACTTACTCACCACCAACACACCTTAGTACTTCAGACTCCCTCATGGGAGTGGATATTCCATTGTCTGGCATCTTCTCTTCAATAAGACTGCTGTTGTCATCAGGGTGACTGTTCTGTAGCGCTGGCATTCTGCCTGTATCTGCCACGCGTCCTTGGATGTCATATTTCCCGTATGATTTTACTCTTAGAGCCATGACTCCTATTTTTATTGTTTGTGAGATTCAGATAGTCACAAAGAACTCAGGAAATGTCTCTCTGGGAAGCCCCAAATATTTGTCAAGGGCCTGGTCCTTTCTTTTTTTAATCCCTTTTTTCATTCATACTTTTTTTTTGCTTGGTTTTTCCAAATAAATTTGCTCTCCTCTTTGGTCTATATGTCACATTCCTCAAATCAAAACTCTAAATACTTTCATAGATAGGTAGAAGGGTTATCTGCTTTCATTTCTGTTAGTAAAGTATCTTTTGTTGCAATATTTTTAACACGAAGTGTATTGAATTTATTGAACTGATTCACAAAATGACCATTATAGTGCCTGCTCTGCAGGCTCTCACTTGTCAGAGATGGAAACACATTGTTGTTAAGAACTGTGTACAATGATTGCTCTTTCACCATTTTGTGGCTAACAGGAAATATGTTTAAACTGCAGAATGAGAAATAGACAACTCAGAAGATGAATTGGAGCAGAAAAGTCTGTTGCATAAGTGATACAATTTTATAGCATTGAGTAAATGCTAATAATCTGTAGTGATGTGTTTAGAATTCATGGAAGAACTTCAGGCATAGGATTTTCTTTTTTCTTTCTTGAAGACAAGAATTAATAGTTGAAATCCTGTTTGTGTTGGTAAGAGGTTCATGTTTGCAATTGCCATCCAGAGGTTCTTGTAGGTGGTGGACTTGTGGTTCACTGGTTAGACAATATTGAACGGGATGCTAACCTTTTCCAGGCATGCATAACCTCAGATCACAGTCACATTAAGAACTGAGGCAAGGGATGATTTGATGTCTTTAAAAGTCAATTCAGTATCTTCAGCTTTAATTTGTCAGTAAGTCTCAAGAACTCTGCATGTAAGTGGGAAGGGTCAAAAATGTTTCTGAGCTTTTAGATGCAACAGTGCAACATTGCTACATCCCAGCTTCTGTTAGTATCCCTGTATCCTACTTTAGACTATGGGGTTTTTTGACCCATTGCTGAGTCATGTTGAGTTTCTCATCCAACGTCACCCCCAGGTCTTCCTCCTCAGGGCTGCTCTCAATCCATTCACCCTTCAGCTTGTCTTTTTCCTGGGATCGCCCTGACCCAGGTGCAGGACCTTACACTGGGCCATGTGGAACTTCGTGAGGTTCCCATGGGCCAACCTCTCCCGCCTGTCCAGGTCCCTCTGAATGGCTTCCCTTCCTTCCAGTGTGTTGACAGCTCCACAGAGCTTGGTGATGTTTGCAAACCTGCTGAGGGTGCACCCAATCCCGCTGTCCATGTGACCAACAAGGATGTTAAATAGCACTGTCCCAGTACTGACTCCTGAGGATGCCACTTGTCGCTATTACACAGTGAATAAAGTGAAACAATGTTATACACTGAGATCCTCAGGGAAGTGGAAAATAGTGGAAAAGCATTATTTTTCTACATGAGACTAGTATATAATTTCAGTATGTGTAGTAGGTTTTCTCTATAAATTCTTAGGAATCCTAAGAGCCTTTCTCCCCTTCTGACTCCTGCTTCCATGGCCCTGTTAGGATCCCTTTTAGAATCAGTTAGGCAAATGCAGACCACTTTCTGAAATGCTTTTTCTAACTAGAGTCTCTTTGCCTTTCTCTAGTTTCAAGGAGAACTTGTCTTCTATGCAGCCTATTTCCTTTTTCTCTTGTTCTACAGAGTTTCTGCACAGTTTCTTTATTGTCCCACTTATTTTATAAGCTGCAGTACATATTGAAGAGAAGAACTATCAGAATATGATTTAATAAATCTCTCTGTGTATGTGTGATATTTGTATTCCACCAAAAGCTTGTGTATTTTATACAGAATTCATTCTGCATGCCCAAAATGAGTTTTCAGAATCTTTTAATTTTAAAACTCAAGACCATTAAAATGCATTACAGCAGCATCCCAAATGTATACAACTGGAAAAATATTATGTCCTTATGAAAATGTAACTTGTATTATCTTCCTAGGTTTACAAATCATGAATATTGTTAGTTGCTACTGTGCCTTATGATAAGTTAAAATAATATCCTGTCCCACAAAGAATGCAAAAAAATAAAAATTAAAAAAAAAAAAAAAGAAGAAAGCACCTTATGTGAAAAACTCAGAATGTTTTCTGCACCCCCCAATTCCTTGGGTCAGCCTGGTCTAAGATGAAGCTGGGAGGTGCACACAGTAACAAGCATGTTATGGTTTATCTGTTCCTGTCAACTGCTGCTCCTGGTTGAATGTGCTAAATCAGAGCTCTGGAGTCTCTATTTCAGTAAGAAATATAACATCAGCGTTGAAATTTGTCAGTTCGTAGATTAAGGCTTCATATATGATGGAGGCCCATTAAAACACGAGTACCTTTGAGAAGAACACAAGTGCATGGAGGATTTGTAATTCTGAAACTGACAGAGTGCCAATGGAGGATGGCAATATATTCATTCCTCTTGAATGTAACACACAGAAAACAGACTCCAAGCATTCATATATTAAATGTGAGGTCCCAGAAAAGTACAGCATTGGCTTTAAAGTAGTAAAATGTAGATAACAAATAAATTCCTTTAATTATCCTGCAAGTATTAAAGCACTATTGGCTTGTGTTTCAAGTCTGTCTGAGCAAATATGAGATACAAAAAAAGAAATTACATATCTGTGTGAGTGTTCACATATAAAATTACATTTCTCAGTTGTTAAGACTTTTCAGACATTTGCAGAAGTGTAGTGAGAGTAGATGTGGGAAGGAAGAATTTTGCGCTAGAGCTGAAATTATTTTCATATTGTGTTCCATGGTTGGAACATGTGTTTCCAGTTGGAAAAAAAATCATGATTTGTCAAATTTAATGTAAAGATTCTAATAGAGGGCAAAGCTTTGTCCAGCACTTGAAGATGTTAAAAACATATGAGACAAAACAGCGCTTGAGAGGGAAAGCTGACTGAAACCTTAACTGTGATAGCAGTTAAACCCGGGAACAGTATGGCTGAAATATCTTTCTTAAATAACGTGCCACAGTACCTTGAAAATGTTAGGATCTGATCATGAGTATATTTAATAGGTATAACACTGGTATTACTTAAGCTGCTGCAATTTGAAATCACAGAAGCACATCCTGTGTTTTAGTGGTTTTTGGCAGATGGTGGAACAAGGTAACTATTTTTCCCTGATAGAAGATAAAAATGCTATTTGACAGAGCACAGAAAGCCACGATGCTTTAACAGCAAAATTATGGAATCTTCTGTTTTAGTGGGCTGGAATTATAAAATGCTGCTTGTATCACAAGGAAGATAACAGCAAAATGATGTAGGGTGCTGAGGTTTCTCAGGATGTATTTCATTTAACGCTGAATTGCTAAATATGCAAATTCGTATTCATGGCGATGGCTTTTCAACAAAGTTTAATTTTTTACACTTTCACAAAAGTTTTAATGTAAAAGAGCAAAGCTTGAGGCCTTGCTGTGTTCTTGCAGTGCCTGTTGTGGGAAATTGTCCAGAGTTTTATTTTTAATACCTAAAATTAGGCCCTGGGCACAGTGTGGACGCAATAGATAAATACTGTTGCTATAGAGTTTTTAAGTTGCCCCATGAACTTTTTTTTTTTTGCCTGTTCCCTGTCCAAGATAAAAAGCTGGCCTTGGTGCTTATATGTTATTTATATGTTTGTATGGGTTATTTGAGTCATTATGATGTGGAGTATAATGCTTCCTTGGTATTTTAAAAACACAAAACTCACAACAGACCAGGAAAATATTTGGAAGATGATGAAATCCTATTCTAGGACTGCTGCAGCTGGCGGCATGTTTACTCCCTATCGTTAAAGGGAGAATTTGAATTTGGCTTGGACAGTTAGTTTCTCTTTGTGCAATCTTTATGCATTTGTGTACTGTGCTAAAAGGTACTGGAGGGAAAAATGAGTAGCAGCACTGTAGCATTTGAAGGAAAACTATTTTTTCTCTTTCCACATAGTTGTGTGAGTGTATATGTAATGCAAAAGATGCACACTGTAAATAACAATGCAGAAATGGAGAAGAAACTTCTGGGCTAGACTGGATGCCAGGTATTAGGAGAATTTTTCTTTTACGCTGATTTTAGGAGAAGCAGCATAACATCATGTGCAATTTATAAATAACTGATGATAGATCGTGTAATAGGCCGTTACAACAAGGTACATATTTACTTCAGCTGTAATGCCTGTGTGAAGTAGTTTTGCTTTAAGTGTAACAGTGACATCAGTCATGTTAATTGTCATGGAAAGTTACTGGTCCAGACACAAATCTCCTCACTCATCCTCATTCTCATGTTGATAATGTAACCGGTTATACTTTACTCACCCATGTGGGAGAATTATTGCCTAAGGGGTTGAATTTTGTACAGACAGCAAATTTAAGAGAGTTAAAAGGACAAGGTGTTTCCAGATGCCTTGCATTAAACTGAATGGTTATTTCTAACCATAAATGTTTAACTACACTCCCTCAGCAAATCACTTTCAAAATAGATATTTATTTTCAAACACAACCAGTTGCCTTGTGAAACTGTTGGTTGGTTAGGGGAAAAAAATGACCTAATGCTTCTGAATAAAATATCTGATCTCTGGTTGCCAAGGCTGAGTCACTTCCTGTTACAAAAACAAGACTGTCATCAGCAAACTTCTCTAGCCACACAGTGGAGCTTGCCAGGGTGCGCATGGCTTTATTTGTCCATGTTGTTAGAAAGTTACCGTTGAAAAACACACTGTACTAAATTTGGAGGCACCAGCTTTGTATTCAAGTGCATTAGTGTCAGATCTCGGTTGCATTTACTCCTGATTGTATAATCTCTTATTCTTTGTGCAACATAATAATATCCACCCAGCTGTGTACAGTAATGTTGTAATTCTGTCAAGGGATTCTAGACACAACATAATGCATTAATATCATCGGAGCTTTCTCAACTGGAATTTGCAGGATCATAGTCAGCTGTTTCTTATTCACAGCAATGAGATTTGAAAAGTACCTGGAAGTTCATTCCACTTGTCACCTAACAGATAACCTCTAGTGCTTTCTTGACTGTGGTGAGGTTTTAAAGACACGTTTAAGTTATCTTTAAAAGCATTAAGCTCACAGAGGTTTCGATCACGTTTGAGCAGGACGGGCGTTCGCTCTGCTTGCAGGCAGTGGTGGTCTGCTCCTGCTGCTCTGCTGAGTCAGCAGAGCAGGAATTCATTAGGGCTTTTACATCATGGCTTGGAATTCATTTCCTGGGCAAAATAAGTTGGCAAAAGCCCTTTCTGCAGTTAAATCGGCTAGAGAATAAAACCTCAGTCCAGTGTTTAGTTTCAGTACAATTATTGCTTCCTCCATGCCCAATGTTTCAAATATTATTTGAGAGCAGTGTCTGGCAGGCTGTGTTCTGGATGATCCATCAGATCTGTATATGAATCCCAATGACTGACTCACTCTGTACAACATAAATGACATTTCTGAGCCTGTTAATAAAAGATGGGGAGGGGTTGGGGGTGGAAGCTTTGTTCATGTAGTTTTATCTTATACATTCCTTGGGTTTTTCGTCCTGATTCTCTGTCCTAAAAATGAAGTGTCATATCAGGCACCCAAAATTAAGGGCCAATGGAAAAAGTTAACCTGCACTTCTTTGTGTCTCAGTTTCCCCCGTTTTAAGGAAAGAGAAATTACAAACTTTAAATTGATTTGGTGTTCATGGACAAGCAGAACTAGACACACAAACAGAACAGTCTCCCTAGGTTCTGTTTTTGTTTTACTGTGTTTACGGTATTGAATATCTGTCCTTCAGGATCATTTATGCTAGTTCTTCCTTGATAGCCATGTGATGGATAGTCCTAGGTAGCCTGTGTCTCTTGTGCCTGAGTTCTTCAGCCAAATCCAGAGGTGTCCAACTGAATGAATGTATTTGTGAAGTGCTACTCATGAGAGGAAGGGCATCATGCTCATGGGAAATGTGTCAATGAACATGCTTTCCATCTTCCCATTTTTACAATCAAATTGTTATAAACATGTCACAGAACAAGGATCGTGTTAACAGCTAGCCAAGCTAAATTTGCAGTTTTCTTGCTTTCACATTTTTACAAAAGAAAAAAAAATCCACTCCTTTTTTTCCTTTTTTTTTTCCTTTCTTTTTATTCGCCCAATTAAAAATGAAAACAGGAGATGTAAGTTGATATGTTTTAGTTGTCTGTGATGAATCTAGGATAAGTTACTATGCTCTGTTCTCTGATAAACAGAGACATTATTGTACAGTCCTGGATAAAGTCACTGATTATACTGTTTGGGCCATGAATGCAAAATCTGTTGCAAGGATTTGGATGTCTGTAATTAACCAGTTGTAAATGCTGTTGGTGGCTAAGCAGCTGTTGAAATCACTGTCAGGATTTCACCACTGTAAAGGAGTGAGGATGTGTTATTCCATTGTTTCATGATGGAAAAGAACAGTTTGTATACATTTCTTTTTTCCTAAAATAGAAAAAATATTGGCTGTAAACTGCACTTACAGTGTTGCAGACTATATCAGTAGAAGGGAATTGTATTTGCCTGAGATTGTCTTTGTTTCCAGTGTAATGTTGCAGACCCTGAGAGTATCATGGGACCCAAAGGTACATTTCTCATGAAGCTTTGCTGCCGTGTACCTTGAATATTCTGCTGTGGGCAGCTCTCCTTGTCCGTGCACTGACTCCCTCCCAAAATAAATCTGTGAATATAACTGAGTCCTAAGTTTGGATATTTAAAATGTCATGCTTTTTTTTAAAAGAAAACATAAAATTTTAAAATTCAAGCCTCTTAAGTCTGTCTTAAAATAAATCCTGAAGTTTCACAGGGGTAACTCTTTAGTACTGATGTGCAGACAGCAGAGGACTTTGCCACCAGCAGATTATATCAGGTGCAGCAGTTCAGCTGCTGATTGCCTGAAAATCCAAATACTTGTAGGTGAAACTATGTTGTAAGACCTTTGGCACTCAAACCTCCTGACTATCTAGTTCAGAGAACGGTGAGTTCTCAGTTACAGGGAGTGGGAAGATGATGTCATTGAAAAGCTATTGCCCCGCTTTGATATTAGTAAATATGTTCAAAGTTCTCTAGGGACCAACAAGGTCGGAAAACCTCTCCCTGCCGTGGGATAGAGGTGTTTCTTTCTCTCTCAACGTTTCTTAACCATTTTTTTAAAACTAGAATGCAAGTGAAAGACATTTAGGAAAATCAGTCTGTCTCTGCACTATTTAACAAATGTGTTGAAAATGAGAGTGGATCCATTCTTGTGTCACTAATGAAAACAATGACAGGAGCAGAAAAATGCCAGAGCTGTGTGCGTGTGAGTGTGCATGGGGAAGAGGGGGAGGGGGAGACAGGATGAAGTCCTTTGCAAAACAAAGTAGTAGGTGCCAGTGTTGATGTTTTTAAGGCATGCCTTTCACTAGGCACTATGGATAACTTATTAGCAATCAAAACCTGAGGAGCCAGATTCCTGCTTTTTCTTTTCTGCATGCACAGCATAGAAAAAGAGTAGAGTGAAAGGTCCTGGCAAGTTGCCAGTCCTCCTCCTCCTCGGATAAGGGAATGAGTGATACAACACCATGACTGTGTTTCCTTCTTCCATCTTGCGTATCACATGGGGAAGTGAGCAATTGCTGAGTTTTTTCGTGCCTGTGAGCTGGACTGGGCTTTGTCTTCCTTGTTCTGGTGACAGGTAGCTTCACAGCACTTGTGACTGGGGCCCAGCTCAACCTTGGAGACATTTGAAATTTTAAATATGTCTAGGTCCTGGTGCTGTCTTGTGCCTTTATAACAGGGCCGTCACATGCATTAGAGTATGAGCCCAGGGTATGTGCTAAAATGCCAGTAACAAACATAAATCTCTAAGTTACCTCAACAGTCTCCCTCAGAAAATGATGAATTTAGCTTTTTGAGCTGTAGAGTCTATATATTGTGAGTTTTCTTCCCAGCCGTGAAGCTTGACTTTGGTTCGTTCAGTTGTGGAATATGGATTCTCTAATATTTTCTGTGCTGTAATGAGGCTTTAGCAGGGCTACAAGTATCACAAGACTTCTGATAAAATCACGGGAGTTAACAAGGCTAGCACTTGGAGGAGCTTTGTAGATTCAGCCTTTTTCTGCAAATAACATTCCAACCAAACAGAGATAAAATGGGTGTCTGAAACAATCTTGCAGGATGTCTGAAACAATCTTGTATAATATTTTACTTTTTGGGTCTTTGAATAAAGACCCTCTTCAGAGCATCTGAACTGGATGTCAGTCGTTTCTTGCTGGCTCCCATGTCACTTGGTCAGTGACATGACGAGTTGACAGAGGGAGAGAAGAGATGGGAGAAACGGAAGATTTAGCTGTCTTTACAAAAGTTAGAAAATGTGATGATGACTTTCACTGTTACTCAACAGTACTGTAGTCCAATTTGTAGCATTGCTGAAACAAATAACATTTAGTAATAGCCAGCAGTGTGCTCAGAATCACTGGTGATGTCATTGGTGACACATCTGTTGCCTGTCCCCTGCTCAGTTGCAGCCTGAGAACCTGGGAGCTTGGAATCTGGCAGGATTCCAGGGCGCTGAGTCAAAGGTGAAATGCCAGCACCAGGGAGTGATTGCTGGTTTCGCTGGCTGAAATACCAGTCGTATTACACATTTATTATACTTACACGGAGAGAATGCAAAGATAGGGCAGGGGGGTAAACAGCAGAAGTGCTGTGACGGGGAGAGGCAGTGTTTAAACATGATAAAGAGTACAGCTGTGATAAAAAAGCAATAGTGTTGGCTGGCATGTATTGCTGCTGATACAGCACTGGACATTTATAAGGGTAGTTTTATTTCCTTAAATGAGGATACGGATGGCATTTTATGTGTGTGTGTGCACCACATCTCACATGTGATTCCCAAAACCTGCTGCTGTTCTGATGCATAATAGCAGAACCAAAGCAATATTTATGACAGGTGTATGGGTGGTACTTGCTGAAAATTGAGTCCCAGGCATGCAGCTAAACCGACCTGAAACACGCACACTGGATCTCAGTTCTTATACTTAAGAGTCAGGCACATACTTCAGTGACTGCAACAGCATTACTTTGCTTTGATGAGCTTCTATCATTTCTCAAAACTGACGTGTTACTAATATTGACCTATATCACTAATTGCTCTTGGAAGTTCAGGAGACTTTGTCATTTGTCCCTTTTTTAACAAATATAACTAGCTCTGGAAACAGAGAAATACAATAGACAGTGATCCCTGCGTATTCACAGCTCGCATATCCTCATATTCAATTAATCGCGGTTGGATTTTCAGTGAGATGTGAGACCGCGCACATGGGCAGAATGTCCCGGACTCCGGATTTCACAGCCAGGAAGCACCAAAGGGCACTTCCTCCACTTTAATGAGGTGCTACAGTGCAAGCCACACTCCCAGGACCGTCCCTCCAGACCTTATTAGTGGAGGGTGCGTGGCTACAGGTGGGGAGTGGTTGAATATTCATGGGTTCTGTGTCTTCACAGATTTCATAACTCATGAGACCTGCCCAGGCCCGACCCCAAGTGTATGATTGTTTCAGTTTGTAGGACTACCATGGGACAACCTTCAGTAGTACACTATATCCTTTTTAATTTTTTTTATGTGGTCTGTCTTGAAGAGGTACTAGGAAAAAAAGTGAATTTTGGTGTACTCTGGGAATACTAGTTTTGAAGTTTTCTAATTTAGAAGGAACTTCGACACATTAAAATATAAAGTCAAGTACTGCATAAGGTAATGGTACCAGTAAATCAAAAAAGTTAAGTGATATTTCTGTTAGCAAAAAAATATGATTTTTTTGCCACAGACCAGGATGTAGGAAGAATTTCTGTGCCTTAAATTAACTAATCATAATAGTTATTGAATTCTCTTTATTAGTGTAAAGATTTTAATTTCCAGGGGGAGAAGTTTAATGAAGAGAAATATCCCAAAAAGCTGAAAAGAGAAAAAGAATAAGATTTCATTATGATTTATTATTGATATCAAGATGAATGTAATAGATGTCTCTTAATGAAATTTAAGAAGTGACAGATGTGGTGATGAGGTATCCTCTGAGCAGACACATACAACTTCTCTTTAAGAACATTCAATATCCCAATTCCATGAGCACTTGGTAGTGGGCTTAGCTTTATGGCACTTTGATTCAAATTACACATACAATTCATATTTGCAACCGCACTCTTCCAGGACATCTTCCAGCAAGTTCAACACTCCCTACTTTTCTTCCAAATGCTAACTATGTTACATTCTTTCCTCCCTTCCAGTCACTTAAAAAAAACATGATCTGTTAAGTCAGTGGCAGAACTCCCACTGACTTCTGTAATGCTAGGAGTTAAGCTTCTCTGCTTATGAAACTTAAACATTTCTTTTTATAAAACTTTCCAACATTACAAAAGGGTCATTTCAGTCCTGCAGCTCTCCAAAATGCTCAGAGTGTCTTACAATTTTTCCTTTTATTAATATAATTTATTATCAGCACTTAGTATTCTTTGTAAGTTTTTTTGAGGAGATGCTAAGGATTGATGTCATGTCTACTTTATCTGAACAATGTAAAGCTTTGTAAGACTTTTGGGGCTTTATTTCTCATTCTTGCTCTGCTTTGCAAGATGCTGGATGTCAGATTTTAACTGCTATCTGCGTGAGAATTGTCTGCCATCCTCTAATTCAATTCTTATAAAAAATCTTAGTGGGAGCTCTGTCAGTGAGAGGCAGTGGCAGGAGACAGAAGGTGCTGAAGATTTCTATCAAGGTGCATTTGCAAAAAAATTTGGAATGAGTTTATATTGAGTCTCAATCATGCCAGATTTGTCCATATCTTTACTCTCACCTGTGAAAAAGAGGCATGTTGAAAATACTTTTGTGTTCTTCATGTATCCTCCTCTAGCTTTGGCACTGCTAAGGAGTAACAGAGGGGAAGAACATGCTTCAAAAGAAATAAAAAGAAGCTGTGAAGAACTGGAGTTGTTACAAACGGATTTCCTACGTTCAGTTGTTTCACCATGTTGGTTCCACATGTACTATCAAATACAGGGCAGAATATGACCCTAAAAGCAGCAGAGCTGACATCAAATCTGTAGGTTCAGAGTCAGAGGTTGATGGCTACTGGAATTACGCACTGGTTCTACAGCACACAGATCAATAGGTAAGATGGATCCTACCTTTTAGTTCAGATTTAGAGTCAGTGATATTTTTTGTTTCTGTCAAGGTAATCTGAGTTGAAAGTGTTCTCAGGTAACAGCGCGTTGTGCAGAATTAAACTCCAATCCCTTCCTGAGCATATTGAAGTAATCCTCTACCAAAACTGCATAGTATTCACCCCCATCTTCCTCATGAAACAAAGATATCCCCACATTGAAAGTCAGTCTTTATGGTGTTTTTCTGAAAGTAGAGGTTGGAGACTAATGTGACAGTTTGGATTGTCAGTGCCTTGACATGTTTCATTTATGGCTTGATTAGGCCCTGATTTAATGAGATACTCTGCTATATGGAAGTGCATCATTTTCAGTCACTTAACACTCAGTGGAGTCTAAATGTTTCATTTTGTTAGTGTCTCTGGACTTTTGAAACTAAAAAAAACCCCACAGAATAAAGTGTAATTTAAATAGAATGTTTCATTCCAGCTGCAGTAGGCAATTACAAAGAAAACCATTCTGACTCTGCCCACTTCTTTGCTACTCTTTTCGGTCCTATAGATTATACGTTAGTGCTTTTGATAGACTTGTGAATATATAGTGCTCATAGACATCTTCCTATGGGAACAAGGCAGAATGCCATGTGGAATGGCTCAAGAATACATATGCCGTGCTGAGATGAGGTTAATGTCAAAGGCAGGTGGATTCTCAGTTAACACGGTGGAATGCATTGAGCCAACTCTTTGATAAGCACCATGTCTCTTTCACTGAATCGGGTGCCTTCCTGGAGATCCTGTGTATGTACTTTCCAGTTGCTCTGAAAACTGAATGGGCAGCACATCAAGATGGCTTAAAATAATTGTCCACCATTGCCTGCAAGGCTTTGATAATTTGCAAGTGTGAATGGTGTGGTTGGCAGACAGTTTCTTACTGTGTGACCCTTCTCCAGCAATTTGACTTTTCATTGACTGAGTTTGGTGCTGTACATCAATACCCTGGAATGGATGTTCTTGAACATATTTTTTTTGATGAGATGTGGCCACTACATAATGCTTGTGGCTATTAAAACATTGTACTAGAGTTGTTTGGGAGAATATGATATAACACATTTACCATACATGATGTTCTTGGTGGCCACACAGATTTTTGACTCAATGTTGGGACAGCACAACAATCTTGAACTTCTTTCTTGAACTTCTTGGTCCCTCTTAAAGGTAATTCTTAAAGAAGCACTTTCAAATTATAATGGTTAAGTACTCATATTTGTGTGCTCCCACTGTGTCCCAGGCAGCATATCTGTGCAGGACTTCCCACGGCCTTCAGTTTTTCAGCACCCTTTAATCATATGCTGTTTGACCTTGTGAGGCTCTTCTGTGTTAGCAGAAAAAGCTTCAACCCTTCCTATTTTACATCCATACAAAATAAAAAGTCACAGAAATCAGAATTTCAGGTATAATAAAACTTTCTGTTGGCAAAGAACCAAGACAAAATATCCTTGGAAGGGAAAAAAGTCAGTGGGAATTTTATTTTTACACCTCTCCCTTCAGATCCTGCACATCCCTGAACCTGCTGGAAGTGCAAGGCTGTACTGTCAGTGCAGTTATGCTGTTTACATGGATCCAAATGTAGGAGAAATGCTTTTCCTAGCACCTCATATTGTAATCCACTGGATTAAAATCCCTAGAATTGATCTTTCAAAGTGCTGGTGTTCCACAGCACCTGAAGGTTGGTGCAGCAAAGTGCAAGTGTTGGGCATGATGCTCAGAAAGTGCAACTCTTCTCTCATTTTGAAAAAGTGTAAATCAGAGGTCATTCCATTGTAACCAGCAGATTTTCTGCAGCTGGTGTGAAATTGTCATCCAATTCAACATGTGGTGTCTCCGGCTCTGGAGGTACTCGGCCTTGCTCCTTCAGATGCCATCCAAAGCATAACTTGTGTGTTTCCTACTTAGCTAACACTTGCACAATTGAAGGCCAAACATTCTTTCTGAAGCATTTACTATTTCCAAATGTATTTATCTTTCAAGTGAATCAATTTTGTGTTAATTAATGACAGCTCTCTGCTAAAATATCTCTATCACCTTGTGGCAGAGTTCCGTGTGCCATGCCAGCTGTCCTTTGGAGCAGGTTTTAAAGGTTTGAAGCCTTATTTGGTGTCTGCAGTGACCTTTTAAATTCCAAAGTAAAGTTAGGGCTGCACAACTCACAAATAAAGCACTTGTTAATAAAATGTCAGCTTTGTAGAAGTCATAGTTGCATGGAGCTTTCAAACTGCATTTTCCGTGAGGCTAATAGCTCAGGTTTGTGTACATGTGCTGGCACAGTTGCAGGAAGGGTAAAACCTTCAACATAAAGCTCCCTTCTGTCCCCACCATGTACCCAGGTCATAGCTCTACCCCCCGGGAGAAAAAATAATTTCTCCAGTAACAATCCAACAAGGAGTTGTTAGTTTCTTCATTGCTTAGGTGACCCCAATGAAACCCAGAAATGCCAGGTTTTAAAAACTAAAAGATTGGCTAAACCTTCAACCCTTGAATGCAGAAATGCCTGAATGTAAGAAATAATAGTAGCAGGGGGAAAAAAATGGTGGGGAGGGGAAGCAGAAGCAGCAGAATGGCTAGCAGATGTTTCCTAAAGAAGGTATAAACATTAAAAGTGAGCCGTCAGATTTTCCTTTAACTTTATAATGCAGTTTACAAGTTCATTAAACAGGACTTCTGAGCAGGGCAGGCCTTGCTGAAGGGTTGTTTAAGTTGAAACATTCTTGATTTTTTGCTTAACTGACTCACTTGGTAAGATGCTCTGTAATGATACCATCAGCTGTGGAATAGTTAACAAAATCTTTGGGTTGCATAAACCGTTGTAGTTTAGATAGTTCTTGGCCTTTTCTGTGTAAGTAATGATTACTTAGATATCTGCAGATACAGATCTGAAAGAGCTAAGGGCTCTTTGTAATGTGCTCAAGGAAAATAACATTGACATCATTCAAAACTGTTACATTTTTATTCTTTTAATACCGTTATTATCACAGGTTAGATTTTAATGATCTGTCTGTATGGTTGCCTAAAGGAATTTCTTTTCCATCTACTTACTGAAACTTCATAAGCAATATATGTGATGTTTTAACAATTTATCCAAGTTTAGGTATTGCCTGTGTTCATCCAGGTTAGCACTGCCTGGTGTTATGGTGATGTTTAGCTCTTGCCACACTGCAAAAAAAGGGTCTTGGTTATTCCACAGTAGGACTTATTTTTCCCTTGTTCTGTCTAAGATTTTTAGCTGCAGACCTCTTGTTATCATTGAAAACTTGGCAATGGACATCAATGGATTTCTAATTGGCTCAGTAATGCTCTTTCATTAGGGGATTAATATTAGACAGCTGGAAGTTGTCTAGTGTGCACGCAATTCTCATCTAACATGTAATATGGAATAATCAGAATAATTTAAAATAATAGCAAATGACATGCAGTAAATTGTCAATTGGCCTGCTCTGCGTGCAGAAAGAAAAATGAAAACTTTGGAAAACTACATCATTGCATGAAACAATACAAGGCATTTCTAAAATTTCTCCTCCACCTGCTGACTTGGGGATGCCTGTACATAGTCCTAATCATCTGAGATCACTGGTACAGCTGTATTTTCATCACAAAATAAGAATCTTTGCTCCATTGTCATAGTTAAAATAAAGAAATTCCCATCTTTTCCCAAGCCAAATAGAGGAAATGTTAAAATGAACAAAAATTACCACCTCGTATTAAATATAAGACTTTTGTTAAGTGGTGCATTGCGAACAGTATCTCTATCACAATACAGTTGCAACTATTTTCAATTGCATGTCCTAAAACACAGTAAGTTAATATTCCATAGTTGATAAGGGATAAAGTTTTTGAAGAAATGCTTAAGAAATGCTTTAAAAAGTAAAAGACAGCATTTATCTTTCCATTTTGTGGAGCTACTGTGTTCACATAATGGAAATTGGCCTGGAATCTCTGCAAATACAACAACAACATTTGATGTACACTTTTTAAAGTCATCTGTTATATTTGGAAATCCTTTTTAGTGGTCCTGATTATCTTTGAAGACATACTGAAAGTGACAGCAGTCCCAGCTTTTTTTCAAAAAGACATTGGAATCTTACAAGGAATTAAACTGCAGCTCTATTAGAAATGCAGGCTTTGTGAAGTTCAAAAATTAACAAGCATTGCAAAATATTTGAAGTTTATAGAAACAAAATGAGTGTGATCTGCCAATGTTATTGTATTCCACTATTTATATTTTGGTGTAAGATGGGTGTCTTTTTTGCTGAAGTGAGGACTAGAGTCTATGTGTGTGTGCTGGTTTTGGTACAGTGTGTTATTGAAAAAATCATCTTCCTTCCTGGTCAGGATCAGTTAAGGTCTGTCTTTTTGGGTCATTCCCCACTTAAGATAAGGTAATAGCTTCTGGGTAACTTGGACACTTTTTAAAATAGAGTGTTTATTTTTTTACTTACTNNNAGTGTTTATTTTTTTACTTACTTATTTTTATGAATTGCCCTGTCCAATTGGATATATTTCATAGCCAGTAATATCTGAATGATCGATTTTCTTGATGAAATAATTTCTAGTGGCATCAGACCTTAATATAGAGAGGCAAGTACTGCACCCACCTATCTCTTCAACAAATATGCATGATGAATACATGTTAGGTGACATATCCCATAAGATTAAGTGTTGTAGGATGTCATGTGTGAACACAGCAAAGAATAAGATTATTTAACATGGTCTAAGAAAGATGATTCTTAAAAATTCATCCCTCTGCTGATCTCCTCATAACTGCACGGCGAATTAATTCTCACTGTCACTTCTTTCAATCAGCAAAAGGTGAGAAAATAAAATAAGCTGTCACATGTTTGGTTCTTTTCAGTGTGAAATTGAAATCATTTCTCAAGCTGATAAAATGGAGTCTAGGGTTGCTGGCATGTGCTTAACTTTTTCAAACTATATATACTATGCATGACATTCTTGAAGCTAGACAAGCTAACAGCTCATTCAATGAAGTTATTGTGTCAGAGGAATCTTGTCTATCAAATGCTTTGCAAATTTGAATAGATGTCATTGTTTTTAGCAATGTTACCCATTTATGTCTGCAGGCATTGTTTGAACAGATGGAATGTGAAGGATTTTTTTTTTTAGTACAGAGATGCTTCTTTGCAGGGAAATCAACCATTCTTTTGCTGGGTCTTCTTTATCAAATGATGATGCAAGATGAATTAGGGAGGTAGAGTATATTGTGGGTCAAAGAGTTGAGAGTCAAGCTGATGGTTTAGCTTCATCTTCAGAGTAGATGAATCCAAGTGTAAGAAAAGAAAGTTACCATGTCAATGAAGTGTTTCTCACTTTCAAGGAAATTGGGTCAGAATGCAGTATTAACAGGAACTAAGGAATACATCTTTGGTTTTGTTGTTTACTGAGTGTAAGTGCAGATGACACAGTGACTGATTTCTGTCTTCATGGTGTGGTAGGTCAGTGTGTTACAGATATCTGCACATTGCTGCAATCTGATTGTAAGATGAACACCAACAACCCGAACACATTCCTCGTCTCAGTTACTCCAATACAATCTGGCCCCTTGTGTTTATTTCAGCACTGAGTGAATTCTTTTGGTTATTTATAGATCCTTCTGAGATTGTGTCAGTGGGGTGAGAGTGAAGCTGCATGAGCAGCCAGAGTACTCCGGAGAGGTTTGTTGGCTGGCACTTGTCTACTGGCTGTGTAAAAGTCATAGCAGAGATGTGGCCTTGCATCTTTGTTACCACAGAGCAAATAGTCTATGGGCTTTGGGCCAGTGGTGAGAGACTTCAGCCATAGACTGGAGGAAGAACTGGGGAAGGCTCATAGTTCTGTTTTTTTCTGCCCTGACTCTGCTGGTGGGAAGTATTCTCTTTCTGTGTTATGTGTGATTCAGAGGTGGTATTTTTTTGCATGACATTCTTGGGAAAGGCACTGAGAGGGAAATAGCAAATTATATGGAATGGACTGGACTTTGCTTTATCCAGAGAAAGTCAAATTGCAAGACAGTAGTTGCTTTACACAGCTGCAAAATCTATTAATGCTCCCTTATCTGACTTGCCCTAAAAGCCATATATGTAGCTCTGTACTGCTTTTGTATTTGCATTGACAAATAGCTTTAACAGACTGTACCAAGTTTCTGTCAATGCCTTCAGTCCCCCACAGCTCCATTACAGTTGCTCAGGGACTCTCAAAGATGGCTAAGGAAATTGGATGGACAAGAACTGAGTGGAAGCTTCCTAGGGAATGAAAGGATAGAAAACTAATTTAGTAGGTTGGCTGAGGTCTTGATGAGATGTTTAATGTTGCTATGATTTAATTCTATTGCTAGTGTTGCATCAGGGTGTTTGAGTATTTTGGTAAGAGGCTCTTGGTTATTATTTTATTTGAAGGGAATAAAACACAACACGGATCATTAGAGATCTGTCTTTATTTTGGAATGGTTCAGTAGCACTTTGCAAGTATCTTGTAAAAGACATTGGTCCCAATTCTTATTTTCATTTATATATTTTGCACACTTTGGTCAGATAAAGGACTCCTGATGTTGTCACGAATTATTTATATTCCTCCTTTCTGCTCTTGACAGCGTTTTGCTCAGGCACAGTGCCATAGTATACTGCTTTTGAGCATGCCACAGCTGTGCTCCCGCTTCAGGGACTCGCTCAGGGTATACAAGTTTGTGTGCCTTGGCCCACAGATAAATTAAACCAAAGCCATCTTCTCTACCATGTGGATATTTTGGTCTATATCTTGCTTGGGCCATCTTGTCCTTGTTAGAGACACTACTGTGCTTTTTAGCCTATCTATTATTAATTATTAGAGGGCCAAGCAGCAAAGATGAGCGCTCATATTGAGGAAATGGGTAGCAACTATAATATTTAATGCATTCTGCTGCACAGGAGTATTCTACAACACTTGCTGAGTGAATGTGCTTAATCCTTTAATTGCTGTAGCAGAAAATGATCTCCTAGAATTTTCCTCTTCAGATTACCTGCTGTAATTGCTATTATTCTGTGTAAGAATAGATTCTTACATACAAAGACAACCCCTTATATGCGGTCAAATACTTATTGAGAAAAAAATTTTTTGGGTAGACATTGAGTATTACTATGTTTTTCATTGTGGTTTTAGTAATTGCTTCTGCTCAGTTACTTTCTTTTACATTTCACCTTCCTTGTACTTGTAAATGTTATTTTATCTGTCTGAGACATCTCTTAGCTCCTCCGATCACTGCAGGTGTTTTCAAAGGAGATTGTAGTTGTGTCTAAAAGATTTCTCCTGGTCTCTTAATACACGTTTTTATCCTCTCCAAGGAAGATAATTTCCAGATGACAACTCACTCCTTGCTTATTTGATTACACATGGATGACCCTTATTTTGTTTTCTTGCTCCAAAACTGAACAACCTTATTAGTTCCTACTGCAGTGCCAGCAAGTGTCTGTCAAATCAGCACTACTGCAACTTGCTTTAACTCAGAATCACAGAATCACAGAATCAGTAAGGTTGGAAAAGACCATAGAGGTCATCAAGTCCAACCTATCACCTATTACCTAACCTAGCCAAACCTGTTATCTAACCACTTGCCATCCTGCTGCCAACACACCATCCTACCTATAACACACTAGCCTAATATCTAGGTCATGCCACCAAGTACATCATCCAACCTTTTCTTAAACACCTCTAGAGATGGTGACTGCACCATCTCCTTGGGCAGCCCATTCCACTGAGAGATCACCCTTTCTGTGAAAAAGTTCCTTCTAATGTCCAGTCTAAATCTCCCCTGACGCAGTTTAAGACTGTGACCNCTCAAGCTTGAGTTGAAAGTTTGTAAGGAATAAGTACTCCTGGAATATTATTGGACTACTGGAGTGATTACTATATCAGTACTACCATAACTAAGAATGTTTTACTTCTGCATATTGCTTAACTATTTTAACTTTAGTACAGTGACTATTGTATTTGGGGAACGGGAATAAATTTTTCCAAGATAAGAAGTTAAATGTTTATTCATGTTTCCTTTTATTTTGAAGAAGGAAATATTTTCTATTTTTTAAAAACATATGCTTTAAAAGCAAAGATGGTGTCTAACTCGGTTTCTTCATTTAGCATTTTGCCTGACTGAAGGCCTTTTATTCTTTTAGAATCCAAAGCAGAAAGCTGGAATCTCAAAGGCTTTCAACCAGAAAAATCACTGTACATTTATCAAAACCAACAATTTTTTTTCACATAATATTCCTGGAGTTCAGGGGATTCATTCTAATAGTGTTGATATTTATTTGCCTCAAGGGACACTAGCAAGAGAAAATACTTGCTGCATCTCGCAATTAAAGGTAATTATTGCCAATTAAATAAAAGCTTCCATCTCAAGTAAACTGGAAAAAATAGAGCCAGTCTTCAGTGCAGTGGTTTCAGTTTCTGTTGTTTTTCTATTTCACTCCAGTTGCTATGTCAGCATAACAGACTTATGGTGATATGAGGGTATGGAATAGCAACTTGGAACATTCTTATTTATACAAGATTTGTGGGTCAGGACTAGTTTTCTCATTTTTGTTTAGTCAATAGCAAGGAACTGTTTTGTGGGAAGCCCTATCATTGATAAATATTTTTAATCAAAGAAACATTTTCTGTATCTTTCAATCTGTTGTTGCAAATAGGTGTTCAGCCCTTTCCAGAGAAGATTTTTTTCACAACCTAAAACTTCAGTTGGAGAAATTTATAATTTATTATTTGCATTGTGATATTATATTTTTGCTTTGCTTCTGATGCAAACAAGAACATGGTCATCAAGAGGAAATGCACATGACATAATTTAGAAGTTCACAGTATAAATGTCTCTAGGTGAGTGAGTTCTCTTTGAAACAAACAGAGAGGCAGATATTTTTAGAGTGTACTAATTAATATATTTTAACATCTTTTAGGCATTTACTTCAGGAAAAGAAGTGTGGCATCCTATGCTTCACTGATTATATTTCCTAGTTATCTATTGACGCCATTAAGCCTCGGAAACTGGACTCTACATCCTGAATTGTAGAAGTCTGATGGGTCTTGTACAGAAAAGTACATGCAAATCAGAGATGATGAGAACAGTCTGCAGGGATATTACATGATATTGATTTGCAAACTGTATAGGCTCATGATTAAGCCATTTGGCTGCCCCATATTGCTGTCTAGTGAGGAAGGAAGGATGATATACACTTTGCCTAGCTGGGGCAAAATGCTTTTGTGGATGCTGGAGAGAGAGATGCTGCTGAAGAGAGATGGGATCTGATGAACATTATGTAAGTCGTGATGCAGATAATTGTTCAGCACAGAAAAGCTTTTTGAGACCTCTCTGTTATGTGAGATGATAACCAGGTTTCTGCTGGCAGAAGAATACTGAATTAGGGACTCGTAAGAAAAAATCATTTGGAGAACAGAAATGAGGAGATGAAATAATGAAATTAAAAAAAAAAAAAAAGATGACATGCAGACAAAAGAACACAAAATAAGACAGTGAAGTGGACTAAAATGATCTTATTGCCCTTGGATAATCCAAATGAAATTGGGTTCCCACTGGACCAGACACTAAATTATTTGGAAACTAGTTGTTTTGCTCAGTTTTCAAAATAATTTTTCCATGTTAAAATTTAGAGGTACATTGACTGGACTCAAGACCATGGCGATGTTCTTTTGGGATTATTCAATAGACGATCTTCATAAATGGTTATTATTACATATTATTACATATTATTACATAAATGGTTATTTCTCTTTCCTTTGCCTTGATTTATTTTTGGGTTTCTGTTTGTTTGGGAGTGTTTTTGGTTGTTGTTTTGGTTTGATTTTGTTTTGTTTTCTCATCCTTGTGAATATTTTATTTGGTTCTTACCTTCAGCTATCTGTCTATAATTATAGCAAAAATTATTCAGTGTTTGTTGAAGCACAGGAATATTACCACAGATCAACACTGACAGCTTAATCCATAAATCAGTGACTATGAAAAAGGACATCTCAGCCAGTTATTCATTCATGAGTGAGACATCCACTGAGTTGCTTTCTGGTACAGTAATACTATAAAAAATGCTAGTTTCTGTTGCTAGTTGCATTATAGAAAGAGGATTAAAGAACCACAGGAGGTCTGGAGCATCTGGTTTTGAGATTGTTTCAGGTCAGTCACCCTGTGTAGCTCAGACCTGCTCCTTCAATATGGAGAAACCATACTTGATCCCAAGCATTAAGAAAATATAAGAAAAATATAGAGCATTTTTTCTTTCCGGAGTGCATAATTGTAGTTCTCTAAGAAGTCAGTAAGAATCAATAAAATGCAAAGTCAAAAGGCCACTTTTGTGTCTGACAATTTATTCACTAGATGAACAAAAATTGGGCCCCATTAGCAGTGTTTAAACATGTAGGTCACACAGTTCCTGTGCAAACAGGTTTTAACAGCATTAAATCTACTAATGGATATATTGGTATATAAATGTGTTCCAAGTCAGGTGATTTCAATGTGAAAGTTTTATTCAAAGAAATTCAAATTTACACAAATTCAGATTTTAGTGACTCAGATGTCTAATTTTCATGCACCTTCCTAATGATTTGAAAACACACTCATTGAAGTCAATGGCAATCTCCCATTAAACCCTGTGGGAAAGCATATGGTAGTAATTGAATTATTCAATTTTCTTGTAATCAGATATCTATCTATAAAATTAAGACTCAGTTGCCTCCAGGTAAAGTATAGAAGTGCATGTAAATGTTTACTTAAAAGATTTAAAACTAAGTTTAGTATTAAATACAGGCACATTTTGCAGAAGAATGAACCTAGTATATAGTTACATAATATGATGCATTAATTCCATATAGCCTGACAGCGCATTAAGATGCTAATTATGGCATGTAATAGGCAAGGAACAGATATATTCTATATAAGGTTATAAGAAGCACTTTTAAATACTCTTTATAGAGAAATGTTTAACTGCAAAAATGCACTTAATCGATGTAGCAAACAGTAATTCTTAACAGAAAACCTAACACAAAATTCTTATAATGTGGCCAGGTTCAAATGATTCTGGTGAGATGTGCATTTGTTTACCTTTAGAATAAAGCTTTCCTTTTGATATCCAGCCTGCCAGTATCAATCTTTGCTGATCCAAGTAACTCTCATGTGTTTTAATCCAAACTTGAAGTAAGACTGTTGAACCGAACAGCAGTAATGATACTGGGAATCACTTGGAATATGGAAACAATTATAGTTGGTGTTTAATGTTTATGAGCAAAATTTTCAAATACCATATATCTCCGCTGCACTGCGACCTCTCCATTATGACCCCGCGGATTTGTGAGGAAAATTTCTTGCAATTCAGTTTCAGGGATCTGCGAGGTTTCCCGGCCGACGCATGTGCAGTGCCTCTGCTTCACAAAGGGGCGGTGCCGGTGCTCCCTGTTGGGCGGGACGGGCCCAGCACTGCGGGAAGGGTGCACAGTTTCTCCAGCACATGGAGCCCTGCGGCACCGTGCCCCAGTCCCTGATCCAGTTTTGTGTGTCTCTGTGCCCAGTCCCTACAGTGGAAAGGTCACGCCACAGTATGTCCCAGGCAGCCACTGAGACCCAGTGCAGCACTGCCACAAGACATGCCATTCCTTGTTACTCAAAGCCCAGTCAAAGCCAGGGCAGTGCTGCCTCTTCCGGGACCAGTGGATGTTAAAGGGAAAGAAACTCTGATACTGATGCCCCCCCCGCCATAAGCAGCACAGGATGTCACAGTGTTGCAAAGTTAAGGTTTTCCGGGCTCCAAGAATGCTGACCAGATCTTGGGGACACCCTTCCCCCACCATGGAGGCAGGGCGAGCACGCACAGTGGCAGCAGCCGGGCCGGGCCAGCATGTGGGGCTGGGCTGGCACATGGGAATGGGCTGGCACATGAGGCTAGACCATGGTGGACACGAGCACCAGGGCAGGGGGAGGTGCTGGTGGGGGGGAGCAGTGGTGCGGGGTTTGGGCTGTGAGCACACGCCGTCACAGCAGCCACTCAGAAATGGTTCCCTTTTCTCCCCTGTGCTGAGAGAGTCTGTGGGAAGGAGCAGAAAAATGTCTGTAGTGCTCCTGAGTGCCAGGGGGTGGAGCAATGGGCGTGGCCTGCATGCATATTAATGACTTTCACATCTCTGTGAGGTTGACATTCTGCGAGACCCCTGACATGACCCGTTCCTCGCAAATGCAGGGGTATAACTGTAAAAAGGTACTGTAACACATAGCCCTAATTTAATCAATCGATTTAGATTTGTGAAATCCAAAGTTTCTTGAACAGTCTTTGCCTTGGAACAGTTTTTTGAAGGTTCTTTTGTTACCATACAAATAAAATAGACATTATGGTGTGCTGTAATGGGTTTTGCCCTGGCTGGATGCCAGGGGCCCAAACGGTCACTCAGTCCCAAACAATAAGATGATATACAAAGGGTAGGTTGGAATAAGGCAGTTTAATATAAACACAAATAAAGCAAAGCAAAAGTACAGGCAGAAGCAAGGCAAAAGAACTAATCTCTACTTCTCATCAGCAGACGTGTCCACATCCAGGGAAATAGGGCTCCTATGCATCTTAGAAGGCAGCCATCAAGAACAATGAATGCCTTCCCATCCTTGCTCCCTTCCTCAGCTTTTTTATCTGACCTGACGTCATATGATATGGAATATCCCTTGGGTCAGTCTGGGTCAGCTGTCCCTGCTCGTGTCCCCTCACAGAACCTCATTCTCAGCTGGGGGGAAGGGACAGTGTGCCCAGCTGTAGTCTAAACACTTGTGTATTATCAACACCCTTCCAAAGCACAGCATTGTGAGGACTGTTATGGGTTCAGACAGACCCAATGCAGGTGCCAGCACTGAACCTAAAGTCAGGAGCACTCTCTCCATTTGCTGCCTTAGATGGCAAATCCTCAGAATCTTTACCCATGTGCTTAGACTGCAGCTGTTGTGAATTTCCTGGCGCTGTTTTTATTTTCTTTTTTATTTCTAGGCTTCTCGCTTTCTTAGACTGAATTTCATCTACCACAACAGAATTTTCAACTTCAGTATGAAATGTATTGGAAGAATAAACCATGAACTGCTCCACAGTTTACAGCAGGGTGTCCGTAAGATGCCATCACATAAAAGCATAGAACAAGAAAATAAGTGCAGTAAAATAATGAAATATCTGTTTCACTGCTCACTCACCCATACCATGAAACCCAAAGCAGTGTCTGGCTCTAGCTGACATGCCATATTCTTCAAAAGGCTGAAAGGACAGGAGCTGATAGTAATGATTAGGTTCTGTAGTGAGTAGAAGGGAGATTTCCAGGGAAGCTTAACATTTAGCCTACTAATCCTTTTTTACATCCTTTGATATCTGTTTCCCTTGAGACCTGCACGTGAGTTTTTTGCCTCCTTGTGAAGCTGGTAATGCCAGGAGCTTTGTCTTCTGCTGTTTCTTTCCTCTCTCTCAAAAATTTAGTTCATGAACTTCCCAGGCTAGATCCCTACTCAATAAATCTCCCCAACCTTGATGCTTGAATTATAGATATACCATAATTATACAGGATAAGATCCCAAACAGACATAACTTGTTTATGGCCATAAATGGAGTTGTCCTCATTTTAATCTATTGAAGAAAGCCAAACATTGTAGGGAGGGTGTTTCTTCACTAACAACACTGATACACTAGCCCCTTACACTGCATAACTAACTGAGATAATTTGCCACTATTTCTTCCTGGCTTTTCTTGGAATCAAGTGGTAGAATGAAGAACTCTTTTAACCTAAATGTTCAGGCTTTTCTTTGATGTTGGTGAGTCTCTTAAATGTCTTGTATAAGCTAGGACATGGAGTGGACTTGGTGTTTGGATCACTGGAAAGGTCAAGAGCAGAACTATTTGTATCTGTTATGGACAGCTTGTGCAAACTCATGAATGATTAATCTCACAACTAATCTAAGTATGCTCCATAAGTTCCTCTCGGGTTTGTCTCTCACATCCATGAGAACTTGCAATTTTAACCTCCATATCATCAATTCCTTGCTGTTTCTCTGTCTCAGCTGTCTCTCTTTTAAAACTGCTACAGGATTGAATTAGGCCATTATTTCATTCTTGAAAATCAGTTTCCATTTACCCAGTTCACCACTTTCTGAAACCACAGTAACTCATGATTGCTGGGGCCAGAGGGGAATTGCCTGAGAGATGTGTAATGCACTGAGCTAACGTGTAAGGCTAAAGTATAAAATTTAAGTTATAAATGAAAGTGACAAGCAAAATTTTTCTCCACTTAGCTTTATTAATGATGCCATATTTTATTGCTTGCGGCTAAAGGTATTTATTGTCATTGTACTTAGCTGTAATTTGGCTTCATAATTCAGTTTTCTTTTACCTATTTTTTGATTTCAATTTTTTCCTCAATGCTATCACTTTGTTTCCATACAGATCGTTGCTCATGAAGTAGTAAGTGTGTGGTCTTCTGGGAGCAAACACTGGGTGCAGATTAACATTAAACTGAAGAAGCAAAATCTTAGCTTTGGGCTTACTTTTAAGCATATGAATATGTGGCTGAAATAAATAGCTACATAGATTGTCCTGCCAGCGTGACTAATAAAACTGTATGTGTGTTTTTGGTTGTAGGCACAAATGTATTATCTGGCAACATCACCAACCAGCAACATCTTCATTTATCTACTCACACAAAAAGTCCCACTGAGAGCAGAGGGAATATTGATATGCTTTAAATTAAGTATCTGGTGAGTGATAACCAATGTTAAGAATCTTGCAGTATCAAGTCTCAAATTTATACATCATACGTCAGTGTGGTCAGGAAAAGACTATGATGGTGAAGAGAGGAGTTGCAAAAGATGAAATGGTTTGATTTAGAAAGGAATTGAGAAAACCTATCAAACACGTGAAATGTTGACTGCATGTCTAATCTAATATAATAATTTCTGTTCTTCTAGGTATCAGTCTAATATTCTTTTAAAGTTATAGACTGGCCATTGTGTGTGTTGTCTTCTGGTAGCTTTGTGTACTTATTACTAGTAAAATAGATTGGATATTAAGAGATTTCTTCAGTCTGTGTTAAAAAAATAAAAAGGAGGCAAAAGAGACATTGGAAATTGTTTGTTTGTTTATTACAATGGTTTTAGTTTCTTTAATTTATTGAAATGGCCCCACTTGATGATTAGCTCTTAATTGCAACGTTTTTCAACACTAGTGAGCCTAACATCAAATATGATTCTATTTTTTCACCACTTTTAATTGATTTTTATATTCATTTCTTAAGAGGAAAATTTTTATTGTACTTCTAAATCAAGGATCTCCTCCTGCCCTTTTTGGCTATCTTTCACCTTAATTACCATAATTCTAAAAAGAGTGTAGAAGGATGATGGTGTTGATGAAGTCTATAATGACCACGACAGAGCAGAAGTAACATCATGAGCCTGGACTATATGCACATGGATAGCACAAATAACAGTGTTGTCTGACAATAACGACTTGTGCTAAAACTCTTATCCTCAATATCATGAGGTGTTTTTCCAGTTGATTCAAGGTGAGCACCTAAAATTCTCACATATTCAACAATGCCAATTATGTGTATTTCTTTGCCTTATTGTGTAGCTTCAAGTGTGGATTACAGAAGTTAATAGGTAGGTCCTGGTGTGTTCATAGCAAATTGGTTCTGTTTCACTTCTCACTTCTGTTACACATGCATCTTCATTGTTTAATGTAATATTTCTACTTAATTACAGGATATGTCACTTACTGACAGTAAAATGAACACGGGCAATGTAAATGACATTGTACATTTTTATAATGAGAGCAAAAATGATTAATTATGAGATGGAATAAATTAACTCATGCATCGAATGCTTTCCAGAGGTGGTAGAGGTGGGGGTAAGGGGTGTTTCCAGCTTGGTGTTGTCTATAGAGGAAATTAAGAGTCAAAATATACTAGATGCTAAAGAGCAGAAATTGTCTCCATGGCCTAGAAGAGCATGTAATGATACCTGACATTTACAGACACGCAACGTATCATCTTGAAGTTTATACACTGTCAGGATCACTTCATTTATCACTTCAAGTACATTGTAATGCCATAGCACACTCCCTCACACATTTTATTAGAAAGCATGAATTCAGTCATGTGAGTATAAACCAGCTGGAGCATGCTTGCAAAGAGAGGGCACATACATTAGAGGAATCACAAGAAGCATTATCAAGTAGAAACTGCAAATTGATTACTTTCGATCAGCCATGGAAAATATCTGGAAACTTGGTCTTAGCTACTAAAGAAGCTGAGTCTATAAATTATTTCTGTTCATTGTCCAAAGATTTAAGATATGGCAATCCCTGGGGATGAATACTATTCATCCAGTAATAAGATCACATTTCTCCAGAAGTGTATGTACTTCAGCCTTACTGAATAAACCTGGGTTTATTCTTTCTTTTTTTGCTGTCATGTATAAGTGTTTGATGCTTCTTATGAAGTTTAAGTTGCTATTCCAAGGTTTTGCAAGTTGAACAGGAATTTTTTTGAGGAGCAGTGTTTTAAGAGGGAAAAAAATACATTTATTGGCTTGAAGAAGGATACTTTTGTTCACAAATCCTTGATGCAACATAAAGCTAACACTAGTCATCTCCAAGAGTTCCCAACAAACAGTCCAACAAAAGCTGTCAACATTTCTGTCTTAAATTAAGTGCAGCTATTCCTCAGACTGAAAGACCAAAAAAAAAAAAAAAGTCAGCATTTGTCCTGGATGATAGGAAAAAAGGACCGGGAAGGGGAGTCCACTCAGCAGAGAATCAACTTTCTGAGCCTGGCAGAAAAGTAATGGCCAGTTTGTAGAAGGAGGTGCGGAGAAAATTGAAAGATATTGAGTCTGGCTATTAGATATTCAATGGGTATAGTCTTTGCCTTTAGTTATTTTTCATGAACTTTTTAAATAGAAATCATTTTTATTCTGACACAGAAATAAACAGATTTTAAAACATCTGTATTTGCCACAAAAGAGATTTTGTTTTTCCAGACAACCATACTGCCAACCAACACTACACAGGCATCTCCACATTCCTTACTCTGCTACATCCCTCACGGTAGTTCCTTCCCTTCCCCATTCCTACTGGGTGTATACACCTAGAGGATTCAGCATGCTGCTAACATTTCTGGAATCACAAAGTGACTGGAAATAAGCATAAGTCACTAATAAATGTTACATCCCAAAGCTACAGCATGAAGAAAGATGGCCTCTTTCCCAGAAGCTGTGCACTGAATATTTAAATTTGTTTGCAAACCGACACTGAAGGCGGTGTTGTCAGCCCAGGCACGTAGCTAAGTGCAAGTGGTGCAGCCTGCAGTTAATTAGTAAGTTTGCTTTGCTAGGCGGTGACTGCAGCAACTTTCTTCTCATCAAATGCCTTTCATGTATGTAGCTGGAAACAAAATATTCCACAAAGAAGTTCCATCTACATGTTTAACTCTCCGTTTGAGTGTCGCCAATTCACAATCTACTGCATTAAAACAAGTTAGTGTGAACATGCAAAAGGTTTGGATGTTCTTATCGCATCTCACTATGATCTAAAGATTTTCTCGAGTACATATTTTCTCTAGTATGTATAGTGCTTTCTTGTACAAAATCTCTTTCACATGCACTTATATATACGCTAAGAATTTCATGTGGCTGGTGTGATAATGTATAAATTCTTAATTTTCCATTATATGGACAATTTGATAATTTAAAATTAATATTTTTACAGACTAAAAATAATAGGAAAATGCCAATTTTTTCATACTATTTGGCAAACAAATCTAGTCTTTGTATATAAATAGCTGAATAGATTTGTCTAATATGAAATATTCAATTATTTTTTGAAAAAAGTAGATAAGGCAATGGGACAAGAGTAAAAGGGCAGAAGATGGGGACATGCCTGATATATTATAATGTTTTCCATTATTCACAAGAATTTATTTTGAAACCCAGCTTGCTCAAGGTTTTGGAAAATTCTTTTTGCCTGCATTTTAAATCCCTGGGACCTAATTTGCCTTCCTCATGTATACCTGAATAAATAGTATTCATCTTCATTCAGGTTAGTGAAACTGCAGTGTTAAAACTGATAAAAGAAAATCAAAGCTTTTAAAAGACACTTATTGCAGCGCCTTCTAAATGTGAAATTAATTAGTTTAGTGTGTTAATCACTTGTCAAAGCCTGACATTATATAAAGTGCTAGCAGCTGGAGTCTATTGTCCAGACAAAGATAATCAGCAAATCCAAGTTTATAAATTGTTGACTGGAAACAATGGTGTAGAGTTAACCCTGGAGAGGTTGTGAAAGACTTCACTGGAGTTTATTTGCATTGCAATTCTGCTGGAAGTCACAGACGCTTGGCTTCCTACCTACTTACTGCCATTTATTTTTGATATGCCCCAAAGCATCCATGACACTTATTAAAATAGAATGGTGTCTAGGCAGCCAGCAACGCTACTGTATCTTGTTTCAGCAATTGCTCTATTTTAAGACGTTCCAAAGAGGTTCAGTGTACGTCTTCAAACCTACTCCATCTGTTGATTCATGTAGCTTGTGAAACCTTCAACCTAGATCAAAAATTCCAGCACTTAAAAAGGGAATTTGCGCAGATTCCAGTGTCCATTTACTGTTGTTGGGTAGCAAGGTATTCTTGTCGTTTATGATATTTTCCTTATACTTTTTTTGTATAATTTACAGATTATATATGCTTGTAATTAATAAAATTCCACCCTGTTAATTTATGTGTAGTGTCTTTTTAATTTGCATAGTGTCATTAATACTGTTCATGTAAGGATTTCACCTTTTCTCTCTTATGTGACAAATTCTTTCTGCAATTTCTGAATGTGAGCCAGCCATGTTAGAGTGAAAATTGGAGTTATTCTCTCTTCAAGCCTGCCAGTGTTCTCGCAACAGAGAATATTAGTTTATAAATTACCCCAGGGAGAAATGCCAGTCACAGAAAGCTTGGGAGTTCCACAGAAGCCAAATCACACCTTTCTCATATTTCACTTTTGAGAGCATTCACATTCAAATGTAAACAATGTTTACATTTAGAAATGCTTTTGGCATTATAAAAGACCTTTCTGCCGTATGCATCTTGGTGAAATAGTTCTGTCTGAAATGTCTGTTTCTTATGGACTGCTTTGTATTGTATTTTATTAGGGAAAAATCTGATAGGAAAAAAACCCAGACTGTCTAATTATTCCTGACATATTACCTATCAGAATACAACAGGAGAGGAGGAAAACATCAGCTTATCAAGTTTATTCTCATAGCTGGTAATTTAGTTTGTAAGAAGAGCATTTTTGAACTCATGAGCATTTTGAGATTATAGGTGTCTGTCTCAGGAACTGATGGTACAATAATGTCATGATGTGGAGGATACAAGTCGGGTAACATAGGTTGTAATGAAGTACATAAAAAGACGGCACAACATCCTCTCACAAGTGAATGCCATCATACTGGAAGGATATAGTTCCAGGTTCAGTCAATGTACCACTGCATGAATCACAGCAGTTACACCAGCTGTGAACATTCCCTGCAGGAACTAATTCTTGACAATTGTGTCACCCATTCCTGAGTCTTATTTAATGCTTCCTATTTCCCATCTGCAGTGTTGCTATTGCATGATTATGTTGTTTACAGCCCTGCCTTCTTCTCAGTGAATATTCTGGAAAAACATTTTCACTTGAACATTTCAGGTCCACTATCTATTGCAAATATCCTAGATTCTTCACAGTGAAAAGAAATGGCACAAATTGTGCCCCTTAGTCTGGAAATGTAATTAGGTTTCTAATTAGAGGATAGGATATAAACTCATACATTTGCATTACATTTGCTTGACAGAGGTTCCTCAAGTGTTTAGTATCTTTTAACCTAGACTATCTCAGAGTGGAGATAAAATTTAATTCAGCAAGACATTGCTTACTCATCTCTACATAGTTTGTCATTATGAATTTCTTGGGATAGAGAATGCAATTGAAATGTAATTGTCACTGTAGAGAAATCCCACAAGCTAAACAGGACATATTCCTTTGTGTGTCTTGGGGTCCACACAACAGTGAATAGCATCATTTAAACCTCAGTGGGAAACAAACATAGAAACAATTGTCCTATGAGGAGAACGGAGTTGAGCTTTATGATCCTTATGGGTCCCTTCCAACTTGACATATTCTCTGAATTCTGAAGACAGTGGACCAAGGCAGATTTGTGGTCCTCCTTGTGGAATAAAAAGTTCTGATGGGAGAGAAAATACACCGTAAGGAACAAGATTTGCCAAGTAGAAAGGCAGATTGTGGGTTGTGAATTGAAGACAAAGACAGGAAGAGTTTAAGTTGACAGGAGGATGGTGTAAGGGTAGGAGTGGTTATTTTCAGATATCTGTGTAAGGGTGATGCTCTTGGAGTTCTGGAGTTCAAAAATACTTTGCCGTTTAACTTTTTGAAGCTGAACAGTTATCTTCCACCAGTTTACACACCTCTCCCTCTGCTCATGGATACTTTGCCCACCAGCTCCAATAGGAACAAATGTTCCTATCGCTCCAGCTGCCCTCTGTTCCTCCCCTCACGCCCCGATCCTTTGGGACAGGCTGGGAAGAATGGGCAACACCCTGGGGTTCCCGCTGTTCAGGCAACTGGCTTTGCTTCCTCTCCTCATTCTCTGATTCAGCCTCAGACACTTCCTAGCAGGGACAGGGAGAGGGTGCTCCAGGAGGAGCAGTAGCCCTTGCTACCCCAACTCACTGCCTTCAGCTCCAAGATGTGCTTTCCCTCCATCCAGCTGCAAGTTACACAATTGCAGAAGCTGCAGCAAGACCTTGGGGACTCAGGGCATGTGCAGGAACTGCTGCTCTAGAGAAAAAACATTTTCCGTGTTCCCTACTGACAGGTTTTGTTTGTTTATGTTCAGATACAAATCTCTTCAATTGTTTGGGAATGATAGGTTTCTCCCCTTGGAACTGAAAAACACAACCTTTTTGAGATAGAGGTAGAGTAAAGCAACTGGCATTCATAAGGTGCTGCTTGGCATGAACAAAGGATATTGAGATAAGACAGGTGCAAGAGAAAGGTTTCTGTTCTCCCTGATTATGCACAGATGCTGTACAGGCATGGGGGAGGCTGGGGAGAGGAAAGGGGCTGTGAAGTGGCAGAATCACAGATACATCATACACTGCGGGAATTTATCCACCAGCCTTTTAACACCCTAGCAAACCAAGCTGGAGTAGTATTTCCTGTTTCTGTTTTTCTGGCTAACGGTGCAGCCAGAAATATGTTATATTTAAGCAGATCAAACACAAAGAGAGAGAGAGGAATAGAAAAGGATACAAATATTGGCCACAGTGACTGCAGAATCCTGGAAACCAAGACTTTATTCAAATCTGAAAGGTCTCAATTGTTTTAGTAGCTCTATAGGCATATTAGAAAACCAAAGCAAAGACTGTTGTAGATGATAGTTTTCCTGCTTTTGTTTTTAATTTTTATATTGGATATACATGACATTTCAGTAAGATCAGGTCTGTTTATATTTCTTTCCATAGTACAAGGACTTCGGATAAGCGGGGAAAAAAAGGCTTAAAATAGTTATTATGAGTAGAAACTTTGGCCAGGCCCCTGAACTGGGTTTATTTCTTCTTTGATAGAAGTCAATGGGAAACATATCAATATCAATGCTTGTGATGTTTTTTGCTGCATTTATCAAGATCAGATAGACAGGTGATAGCTAGGGAGCTACACAGGCCTGGAATACTTTTTACATGAAAAATGTGACAGATACCACCAGATACTACTACAGTAAAAAAACCACTTCAGCACCAATTCCCAAAAATTCATGATAATTTCCATTAATCATGAACACACAACCTATAATTATAATTAATAGTATAAGCATAATTAGAATAATAATTATAATTATAGTTTTTAAAGATTTCTTTCAGAATTGAAATGATTAGCACAGGTTGATGGAATCTAAAATAGCACTCGTACAAGGCTAAGCCCCACATTCTGTGTTAAACTAATATAGATAAGATAATAATTCATTTAAGACTACCCATTTGCGACAATATATTTGAGTAAAAAAATCCTCTGTAAGTGGATTAATTATCGTAGTTGCTCAAATAGAGACTTAAAACTATTCACTATGGGATCCATAAATGACTCTATTTTCTAAAAGTTATTTTCAACTGTACCCGTCTGATGGAAATACCCTTCATATCTTATGAACCATGTCAATCAAAACAGCAGCACAATCTCTTCACAGCTGAATAAAGACATTCAAAATCTGCAGCTAGTTCATTGTATGGCAATCCTCCCTGAAGACAGCACATCCCATCTGGGCTTCTGGCTCCTCACTGCCTCTCATCCAGTGTCCCCCTTCACTGTTTGCACTCCACCTACTGTAGGACCTTGTTGAGCCTTACCCACAGTAAATGTTGATCCCAGCAACCACCAGACTTAAGTGAAACAATCTAAGGGAAAATCAGGTAGCAGGAGGTCACATGGGTTTCCTGGAAACTTTGGAAACTTGCCTGAGTGTGAAGGTTTTCCAGTGTCATCCAGCTTGACACTGAATGCCAAGTTCAAAACCCAGTGACTGCTATCTTCACAGCCAGCCAGCTGAGCAGAAGGCAGAGCTGTACTCCATGGCCAAAATACATAATGCACCAGATCCTCATCCTATGTAAACAGGGAAATGACTGTAGCACAGTCAGCTATGCCAATTGACTCTAATCAAGGCTCTGAGCCAAGAACTCAGAGGACATGTCTACAGGGCTCACACCAGTGGTGTATTAAAGATCTCTGAGCTAGCTTCAAGCATATTCTTATATGGCGCAGTGCAGTTCCATATTGTGGTAAGAACTTGGGCCCCAGAAGTCGCATCAGGGAAATCTCTGTGTCCTGTCATGGTGCATGACACTGTACCCAAAGTCACAGAGATTTACCTGGTGACAGCAATACTTAGGGCTTGTATAACACCAACTCAACCTGTCTTTTTTTTTCTTTGTGTCTTTTTAGTAATGCTTGAATAAACAAGACAACAGATTTGCCACTTTATTGTGGTCATGCTCTTGGTGGGAGATGCGTTCACTATTTTTCTCTTTGTTACACTGCCCACATCTAGTCCTTGAGTATTGCAGAGACTGGAAGGTTTGAAATCCTTCCCAGTGAGTCCAGTGACTAAACATTACCATCTACCCACCTGAAATGATTCGGATAGTTTCCTTGTGAACTGCTGAATCAGATGGAAGTGCACAGTCTTGCTGCCAATGGCAATGGAAGGGCCACAAATGGAATGAACTGGTTGGTGATATCCCACTACACTTCCTCATGCAGCAAACCCATCTGAGGCAAATGCCAGATCATTGTGGGGGAAATTATGCTATAAGCATCTTACAAGCAGTAGTTGTAAATTTCCATGATTTTCAGGATGGCTCCTTTCACAAGTAATGTGACACAAAGGGTGACTGTCCTAATGCATGGATGTGCAGAAGTTTTCTATAAACCAATGCTGGAGAAAGGCCTGTTTTAAAGTTTGTCTTTTGGTCCTTTGAGAGGGAGCAATCCACTGGGTTTGTTTTGTCTTGTTCACTGCTGCTTAAAAGAAGACAAAATGTGGCAAGCAGCTCATTAAGAGAGAGAGATTGGATCTGTGTTAATATGCAAATGCTAATCCATTAGGACCCTGCTCATACACCAATCAATCAATTAACTCATCTGTCTCTGTATTGTTCATTATTTGAAAAATGCTTTTAATCATTTTGCTATGCATTAATTAATAGCATGCCTGGTTGAAAAGAAAAAAAGAAGTTTAGTGTTCCTTGGGGCTTACATGTACAAATATTTAGTATTCAGCTGTGATTCCATGATTAAGATGTATCATATAGCCAAAGATAGGACAGGGATTTACAGGAGCAGAGATAAAGGGCAAATTGATTTCATATCAACTATTTAACATATATATATATTATAAACCACTTGATAGAGTAAGCCATTATATGTAATAGATTTATAGAAAATAAATTCAGAATTATGAAAAGAAATCAGGTTAATAAAATGTGTTTTTCCTTTTTCTGCCATTCAGGAATTACCTGTGGGCCAAAATAGTTGCAAATGGACACAGTCCCATTGCCTTGAAAAGAAATACTGCAGCACATACTAATTTGGCTCTAAGATTAAATGAGATAGCAATAGACAGAAAAGCTATTCTGGTAGGAACTGAATTTTCTAAACAATAGTGACTTTCCATTAAAAAAAAAAAAGTATTTGGGAAATAAATGGGTCATAATAAGGAGATGAAAATTCTAAACTGGTTATTAGGTGTGCAGTGGGACAGGCAATTTGAAACTGATATATAGGTGAAGTTATTTGAGGGTAGGATGAGCTGAGCTTCCTGAACATCCTAGAAGTCAGACAGCATTACTTCACAAATGCTGTGTGCTGGAATTTGTGGGTGTTTTAGAACATGGAAGAGCAGCAGTCAAGGTGAGAGGAAAGTGATACATATGAGAATTTAAACAAAGATGACAGTCACAGGGAGTGTCTGAATAGACACAGGAAAAATAGAAGCTGAGGAAAGTTCAGGATCGAGGATGAAATGAAGGTGACAAAGAGGTAAAGCCAGGTTTCAAAAGTCAGGAGTGATTGTCAGCAAAAGGATGTTCCTTTTGTGCAGAGCTCTGTTTGTCTCCTTCAGACATTCATCTGGCTTTTACGCAGGTGAGTAATCCCATTAATTTTGTTCATATCAGTTGTTGACTCAAAAAAAATCTCTGTACCTGAAGATTGTTCACAGATACAGTGATTTGCAGGCTCAGTGTTCATTTTGACCTAATACAAATCAATTTCTAAGCTGCCCCAGGCCTTCATCCTTGTCCTTATGTCAGGGAGGCTTTGGATCCCTGTTTGCACCATCATGAAGGAAGGGCTCCTCTTTTTCATTGCAGTCTTCCCCATGCATCCATCACCAGAGTGACCTCCATGTCCTGGGACAAAGAGAAATGCATTGCTGTGCTAACGTTTGTATTTTCTGCCTGCTTTGTCTCAAGTATAATTTAGTTAAAATCCACTTTAACACAGTGGTGAGTGTGCCTGTCTCCCATACAAGAGACTGGGGGTTCCATTCCCACCAGGGAGGCAGTGGTGCTGTTTAAGAGTTGGACTCGATGATCCTTGTGTGTCACTTCCAACTCAGAATATTCTGTGAAGAGTCTAGGAAAACCCATGCATTATGAACTGCTAATTCTTGGCACACATCTGCCTTGTTAAGTATGAGTCACCAGGCTCAAATTGCAGAGTGTTTATCCATTTGAAATCCTGAGGCTTTTACTGTAACAGAAGGAAAATGACTGATCCCTCACTTAGGGATGATACTATACTAAGGATTTCTAGGAAACATCAGTATTTCCATAAAGTATCAGGTTAGATTTTTATTAGGGAGTATATGCTGAGTACTGTGCATACAGGGTTGAAATGATATCTATAATTGTGACAATTCTTATTTTTATATTGTATGATCTTATACTCTCTCTTTCTGAGTGCTGTGACTTGTGTTTATATGTTCTATTTCGGGAGGATATTTGAGAATCTGTTCAAAAGCAGCACAGAGTGGTAAAATAAGCAGAGGGCAAGACCTCACCATTTATAACTCAGGTCATGCCACTGATTTACTATTTATTACTCATTTTGTTTTCCCTTAATGGCTTGAATATATTTTTTATTGTTTTGCCATGGTAGTTTTCTTGTACACAAAAATTAGATTATCCCTTTATTGGGTAATGTTTTTTCTGAAGATCCTTAAAAGAGAAAGAAATGGTGCTAAAATGTGGAGAAATGAAGGTGCTTGTGCAAGGTCATCCTCCAAGCAAGTAGCGGAGCTGGGAATAGATAAATATGTAATGAGATGATGAGTATGAGCACTGTGGAAATACCAAGGACTAAAGCATATGTTTTATTTTCAGGGAAACTATTTGGTACATAAAATGGATCTACTTGAATAAATTAACACATGCTCTAACCTACTGTATGCTCGGCAATACTCACAGGCTTTAGGAGTGTTATGGAAGAGATGGCAGCCCCCGAGCAGGGCTTGTTAGAAAGAACTGGGTAGAACATCTGTAAGTGTGTAAAACTTGGACTTAAAGCCTTGTACTGATTCAGATTTGGAAAAGTTTTCTAGGCTTTCAAAGTGTAAAAGAAATAAAAGTTTCTTCAACTTTCTCGTGAAAAGGACCAGAATTGAATTTCTGCAAGCAATAGCACTTGTAAGAGCATGGAGCATCTTTATTTAAAAAAAAATTAAAAATTCAGCTGAAAATTGAGACAAGCACCGTGCCTTTCACTGTTGTGGGAGGTGGAGTTTCCTAGCAGCTGCTGTAGAGACAGTGTGAGTAACTCCTCTGGTAATGTGACAGGGATTGGCCACAAGATTCAGGAATCATTTTATTTATTAAAAGCCATCATTCACACACTGACAGGAAGGACAAATAAGTTATTGTGGCTCTGGCCCAAGATATGAAAGCACTGGCACTCATTCCTTACTCTGCCTCTGTGCTCTGAGCCTCAGACTAAAAAATTCTCAGAAGTATTAAATGCTGAGCTGTTTTATTTTACTCCACCGTCCATAAACCGGGAGTTTAACACTTCCCTGCTTCACACAGAGTATTGGGTGGAAAAGAGCACGTGATGTCTGTGGAGTTGTATGGCCACAAAAGCCAGCAAGACTTCCAAGGTTCTGTTGCTAAGGAATATTAAACAGGAATTCTGGGGGCAAAGGGGATATTGTATCCAACAGTATTCCAAATTCTGGTGGACACAAAGGAAATGAATAAATTCGGACTCATTCATCTAGGCACCATTTGAAAGATTTGGACAATGAGTTCTCGCTGGGAAAGGATAAAAATCAGTAATGGATTTTTCTTTTTCCCAAGGCATTAAACAGGAAATTCTGAACAATGGAAAGTTTAAAACCTTAAATCTAGCACCAAGACAATCAATGTATTTCCTTTCATACATACTTGTGTACATGTGAAAATACTTCAAAATATTTATTGCCTTTTCTTCAGAGGTAAAGACAACATTTTTTTTTAAGTCATAGGCATCTGATCATGGGTAATGTTTATACATAGCTGAAGCCAGATAGGCTGCAGGTTTTATGGTTTGGATATGGGGTTGCAGAAATCGCATAGCTTTCTGTGCCAATCTCCCCTGCATTCCTGGGAAGACAGAGCTGCAGAACTAAGCAGTTCTGACTCTTGAAGAATTCACCAAGAGACATTTGCCTAACCCTGTGATTACTTCTATCTGTGCCTATAAACATACTGTAAATCATTATGGTATGGGAAGTTGTCTCCTTGCATTGATTGCAGATAACAGATGACATTTTAAACAAGAGAAAAATTAAGTCCTCCCGCTCCTGACATTTTCACCACTTTTCTTTACTAATTTTCAATGTCAGAGACAGTTTGTGCCGAAGTGCTAAAGTGTTGCTTCCATAGATTTGCAAAGTGAATTAAGGTCTCCATCCATCTCCTCTGAAGACAGTATTGATATGTTCCTTGCTGTGTGTGAGGGATGAGAGAAATAGCTTTTCAGAGACATAGAACTGGTGATTATAATTTAAGAATTAACAGGCCACAGGTTTTCTAAAGAGTCGTATCCTGGCTTAGAGTTTAGCCTTCTCTCTCTGAGAAATCTGTGAATAACTGTTAGAGACATGCACCCATTACTGCATTGCCTTGGGCCCCAGCCCCTTCTCTGTCCCCTTTGTGTCTCAGAGAGACATTTGGTAGGTTTGTTACCAGAGTTAGGCACAGAAATCTGGACATAGTCTAATTAAAGGCCTTCACCTTTCAGTCAACCCCTTCAGTCACCATAAACGTCTTGTCCCCAGGAAATCTGTTCCCAGAATCTACAAGATCCATGATGTTCCATGAGTCCCTCATAAGAAATATGAAAGACAAAGCAAAAAACTCCTCTCTGGATCTAAACAGTCACTACTCCTAGGTCATCAAAAATTACAAGCACGATTTCCTGAAACAGGAATTCTTATAAAAAGTATATAAATAAACAAAAGTGCAAACTACTAGAGTCTTTTAATTCATTCCTATTTTCAGAGTTCACATTTTCAAGGTTTATTTCATAAACTAGGTCTTCGATTTTATTTTTAAGAGTCAAATGGAAATCCCATTCTTTTCCCATGATTCAAATAACTGGAACTTTAAAAATTCTTTCCCCAACCTCTCCAAGTATGTGTTGCAATATTTTTACAGATAAATTCCAGTCACAACCACTGACTTCGATAGTCTGTTTAAAAAATGTAATATATGTCACTATGCTCAGGAGTGGCTTTGCATAAGGAAACGGTTGCAAATAGACACAGGTGTTTCTAGAGTTATTAAAAGTTATTTGTCTCTGAAATAATTTTGGGTGGGGAACAAAAAGTATTTGCACATGATGACAGTGAAACAACGTCGATGATCCATCCTGAATTCCACCAGCTAGTGACCAGTTCTCTATTAGTCCCACATTTGTGTGTACAGAACTTTTAAAAAAATGTCAGAAACTGAACACAGATGAGCAGAGGGACAAGTTTAGGAACCTACGCATCTGATCACTGTTGTGGGACTGGGCAGGCTTGTGTCTGAGTCCTTATCTGCTCTCGGGAGAGATCATGCCCTCTCCCTCTGCCTTGTGCCTTATTTATCCTGTTTGTAAGATGAGGTTAATGATTTTGACTTCTCCTGTAAAGCATGTTGAGATCTGCCAGTGACGACTGTCACAGGAAGAAAGTGAGGACTGTTACAGTAACTGTAATGGTAATTTCCAGGACTTTAAAAATAATGAAGATAATAACATCAAAATAAATCCTTTCACTAGATGAGCACTCAGTGGGTAAAAAATATTAATTACATCAAATACCAATTGTATCTCTTGGGTAGCAAAGCTATTTCTCCCATAATTTGAAGGCTAGCATGTTTCTCTGTAATTTCTATAGGTTCTCTCTTGGCAACCTGTGCCTCGCCAAGTGAAATATCTAAACAGTAGTGATATAGTGATATGCTTTGCTGGATCACACCTTTCAAGATTATTTACTGGTAATTAACATTTTGTCTAGTTCCTTCATGGAGCTACTGGATCCCACTGCTGCATTTACGCTTCCCTGGTGACTTTTATTTTTAGTCAGATAAATCATATCCCTAATTTTTCTGGTAGGGTCTAGTCCTTCAGGGCTGAGTCTTATCCCTTTCCCTTATCTCTAATAACCACAGTAATGCCATTTTGGTTAAGCATTTAACTTGATTTTTTTTTTTTTTGAGTGAAATTTACCTCTGGGAGTTTTGTGTAGTGGGGTCACACCACAACACAGTGATGAAGTTCATGTGGCTGCTCTGCTTCTACAGATGTCTTGAGCAAACGTGGCCCTGAACCCAATTCCCATTCACTTTGTTGGCAGGTCTGACTGCGTCCCCAGCACAGATATTAATGTGTCTTGCTGGACAATTTCCAGAATTTGTTGCCACTGTGACGTCAGTTATGTTTTGCCAGGGACTTTAAAAGACAGCCAAGCCAAAATTTTAGCACAATTCAGAGGTGAAACAAGTAGTAGGAAAGGATCATGGGATCAATAATATCTTTGAACAAAAACCTCTTTTTCTTTAAAAAAAATGTTGGAGGCAATTATGTTCCTTAAATTAAAACCTTGTAAAATTAGAACACCAACTGCAATGAATCAGGGAGAAGCCCAAGGTTTTTTGTTAGCAGGTTGTAGCCCATAGCGACGGACAGACTGATTAATACTGAGCTTTCATCGAGCAAAGGAATCCTGTGTCAGGAGATGAGACCTGTGCATTACTCACAGAGGTCTCCTGGACAGGCCAACAGCACTTTCAATCGTGCAGTTTCAGTTTAACAGTGGATCAGAATGTGCAAGCTTGGAAATAAACAGGAGAGAGTTTCACGTGCCTTGTGAAATTTAAGATATTAATATGCATAATACAGTTTGAGTCATTTCCATAGGTCCCATCCTGTTAGCTGACAAGAGGATCTAAATATTTTGCTTTCACAAAAGGTTGTTCTGTTGTGGAATTTTTTTAAGAAACTTTCTCTCTACTCTCCTTTCTCTCTCCCCTCTTCTCCCCTTTCGTAAATCTTTCATAATCAAGATACTTTTCTCATTACAGTTTCTGTGTATGATATTAAAGAATGTTTTAAAATTCATAGCACACTGCTTGATGTTAAACTTTGTTCAACAATAGACTGTTAGTTTACTTGACGCAAGACTCTGAATACTTTATGCCAGTAAATAAAACAAACTCATGATAATTACTGTGTGTAACATGTTTGCATTCAAACATGACCTTGAGCTTCTCAAACATTTCAAAAATGTCAGCTATGATGATGAGCTTTGTTCATTACTGAAAGGAGTTTCTGGATCTGAATTGTGAAACACACATTTATATCTATTACAAATTATATAGTACAGCCATTTTTATTGTTTTAAACTTTTAAAACACTTTTAAATCTCAGTAGCCCTCTGAGTGATGCAATCCTGTGACCATCTTGGCACTTTTCCAATCCAAAAGTCTTTTAAAGGCTTTGACAAAAGAAACCTTAATTTGTTTCAGAAGCAGTGACAAGGCCAACCTGCACACTTACTAACACCCTGCTAAAAATGTCATAGGCATATAACTGCGCATTTTGCTGAGAGGTATGCAGTCCTACTGTAAAAAGAAAGTGGTATCTCCAGTGGCCAATGTTGATCCACCAGTTCCACCGGGAACAGCCTCTCTGCAGTGAATGTGATTGTCCTGCAGCATGTTCCCCTGCCTTGGGCTTGGGGTTTAGACAATGATCTAAGGAGGCTACAACTGACCAAATGGTTCAGGCAACTTGCCATGGGAGAGAAAACATTCCAGTATGATAGACTATAATGTTGAAAACACACAGCTGCCAGTCCACTGCCCTCTAGTAGATGACAATGACCTTTAATGTACGGCTGAGAAGTGACTCTCACCTACACCGTGTTCTGCAATTATTGAATAGCTTTGTTCTCAGTGAGGAGGGGTGGGGAAATCTCATAAGGAAGAAATTGGCTTTTGTGTAAGAACTGGCGTGGAGAAAAATTACTGCCTCCAAACCAGAGCATGACACCATGCTTGTTGGAGCTGCCTGTATTCGGAGAACAATGAGATTTCTTCCCTGCATCATTGGTGTAATTGTTCAAATGCTACATTCACGAAGAGTTAAAATTAGAGGGTCTCAACCACTGTGCTAAAAGCAGCAGTCAATTCCACTTCTCTGAAGCCCATTTGCTTTCAATACTTCAAGACTTCTTTTAATAACAAAGTGAAAGTGACACTAGTGCCAGTCACTTATATTCCCTTATGTGCATTCACATGGAGCTTCTTCTGTGTCTTTCCTAAATTAGGTACTGTCCACATTAGAATTCAAACCATTCCAACCACAGTTATGTTTAAGTGTGGTTGCATACTAGTTTGATTCCAGCATACCATTTCTGACCACAAGGGAACCAGGATTTTTAAACTGTTTTTGCTGTGTCTCTTCCCTCCCAACGTTGAGTAAGCTCTGCTGTGATGTTGTTGACAGCTCAGGCCTCCGTTCAATACGTATTGTGTGATTTTCCTAAAGATACATGTATTTTGACCTGTGTAGACTCTCCTTTTTCTCTGGATAGGCTCTATGGTCTGTAATTTTGTCCCAGTTATTCTGGTAGGCAGAAAGCACAGTTCGTTACTGGAGGACACTCGGGCCTCTGTGGGAAAGACACAGAATGGCATAAACAGAAAATCCTTTGGGACCAAAAGCATTGCATGAGAGGTCTGTTAAGCAGGAATAGCAGCAAAACCACTCCTCATAGCATCCCAGTAGCAAGGCTATCCCTTTCTCTTCAGAGGCTAAATGCTGCAGTTATGGCTGAAAAATATTAAAACAACATTTTGAGCAGGAATTCGTTACTCAAAAACATGTTGTGGATTCTGCTTGTTTTATACTGTGGCCAGAACATGGAGATTTTAGCTATCACTGTGATTTGACTTGTGTCACTCAGCGAAACAATGCAGTAGTTTAAAATTGATCCATGTAGCAATGATTCAAGGCTGTGTAGAATCCAACCCTTTGGACTTCTGTTTGAATAGCCATTTACTACTGGGTTACATGATGGTGGCCAAATAAATGCCCTGTAGTTCACTAAATAGCTATGCAACAGTTTCTTTTTCAACCACTCTGGTACAATCAGGTCCAAAAATTCATAAATCAAACTGGATGTAGTCCACCAGTTTGTCTGCTGCTATTCATTGAATGATGGAATCCCCATGTGGAAGTTCAGGTTTAAAACTTTGCCTATGCTTTTGCTGATATGGTTGAAAACTGAGTTATGGCTCACATTTAAACTCTGCTGTATACCTATGTAGGGTAGAAAAGACATTTCTGAGTCCTCAAGGTAAGAGAAAGAATGCAATTTAAAACAGAATGTTGCAAAGGTTTTTCTATATCTTCAGAGGCAATCCAGGAAATGTTGCAAAAATATTTTGACAGGGCAGGAAACAGCTTTTCAGATAGGAAAAATAAGTGCTTATGTTTTTAATATTGTTTCTCCAAAGGATCTTAGAAGCTTTTAAGGGAAAAATATCTCAGTTTTCAACTTTATTGGAACACCTGGTACCTGGCTCTTCTACCCAGGCCTATACGTACATATGCACACACTAGCAAGTGGTGTAAAAGTCAAAATGAATTTTTGAACACACAATTTTTTGAGTATGATGGAATTTCTGTGAGGAGTTTGAGAAAGGGGAATATTGATAATATAAAGAACTGTGTTTGTTTCTTGGTTAAGGAGGTGGATTAAGGAGATGTACCCAGGAGATGAGTCTGTGCAACAGACTTTTATAACTGGCGTTGTGTAAGGCAGGACTCTGGGAAGGCACTAATATCTCACTTACAAACAGACGCAATAAGAGTTAAGAACAGAATGGCCTTTTGCCACTAATGTGTCAGCAACACCTCCTCTGCTTTTGGTCTACCACTGTCCCGAAAGAGACACATCACCATGTGCCTCACCGCGTGGTGCCATTTTGCCAGGCATTGCAGGTTTGAAGACTGTTGGTGGCTTGCAGAGATTACAGCAGCCACACAAGCTGAACAAGGGCAAAGGGGTTTCCTGCAGTCACTCTTTTGTAGAAAAATTAGAAGGAAGCTGAGTTAAGCTTAGAAAATGCTCTTGAGAAATACCACTGTTGATTCACCTATTAAGAATCTATTGCTTTTACTTTTTTTAAACTATTAAAAATAAAAGGTAGTAAAGCAGTAGATTAAGTAAAAAATAAAAAGTAAAAAAGTGAAAGTGTATCACTTTATAAGTCTCATGGGAGGAGAGCCTTTAATGGAAAAGTATCTCAAGCTTCAATTAGGATACTATCTCAGAAGTGTCTCAAGATCATAAATTAGAATAATCTAATTGGACTTACCTCATTTTTATACCAGCTAAGAATGTGACCCTCTACATCTATCTGCAGAAATCTTCAGTCAGAAATTATGCTTCTTTATGAAGTGTTTCAAAGCCTTTGACGAGCTGTTGAAAGTAAATTTCAGTGCTTTAGGTCATCTTCTTTAACTTAATGGAATATTTGTGCAATTAAAGATAAAACATATTTTTAGTGTTGTGTACAGTTGGATACTGCTAGTTCTGTCTCCCTATAGAAGAAAAAACTTTGCTTCATGGAAATGACCAAAGGCAGTAGGTGGACTAATTTGTGTTTGGGGTACACAAAGGAGTTTTTTATTTTTCAGGCAGAATCATATTCTTTTGATTAATGGACTTTCAGTCTTCAAAATGCCTTTGCTATATCCATTTTTTGATTAAAAACATATGTTCACCTTCTAATAAGCTGTTATACTACTGCTGGCACAACTTCTTACCACAGGTTTGCCACAGGAACCATGATTCACACTATCATGTGTTCTTGACTATATAAAATTATAGTTATTATGCAGTTCTAAGAAAGCTCTTAAAAAAATCAGCACATCCTGCAAGGTCTCAACTGTTTTGCAAACATGTCAGGTATCTCATCCTTGCCTCCCACCCCACTACAAATTCAGACACACATTTGTATAGAGTTATATATAGAGGTATAATCTGCAACAATCTCTTTTGACTTGTTCATTCATCAAAAATGTTCTTATTTTTAATTCCTTTAGTTTCTATTTTTCCATTTCACCTTCCAATTTGTTTTCTCCTACTTACCAGTTCGTGCTTTCACTTCCTTGACAGTATTTCAGAGTGTTACTAGCTCTCTTTCCTCTTTAACTTCTCACTAACTCTTCTTTCACTTCACACTTCCCCCTTCACCACAACTAGTGTGCATCAAAATAGCAGATCTGGATCCTACTATGAAGTTAAACCAACTTTCAACAGAGACAGATTTGGGTTTTCCTCATTGTTGGTTTTGCCAGTGTATTGTATACTGCAATTTTTTTACCACTTTTTGGGGGAAAAAACTCCAAAAATTTAGTTAATGGAAAAGAAGTTAGAAACTCCTACTGCGAAGAGCTGTAGTTAGGTTTTTTTGTAATGGGTGTGTCTGTCACTGGGGCCCACAGCTTAAAATAAATAAACCCCTGGGATGACTGTGCTGGCTAATTTGCTAGATAAGCCTTTTATGTTAGGATTTTGTCTGGACAGAGTGGACAGGCTGGAGAGCTGAACATTCAGGCAAACCACTCAACATGCCTCTTGCATCACACACATGCATAACTGATACGTTAATCATCAATGCTCAAACACAGTTACCAGACACGACGCCAGAAATAACTTCTGACTTATTTTTGTTGACCTACCATATTTCTTCACTTTGGCCTCGTGTTTCTGACCCTCACTCACTTTGGTTTTGAAATCAGTTTCATAAGTGCTTTTCTGCCCCAGCTTTGGCTGTGTGTGGAGCATCCCCCTGGCGCACCAAGCACAGCCACTGTCCATGAGTTTTCCCTGAAGAGCCCCTGGATCACTTTACCTGGCTGGCATGGGCAGTGTGGGCATGGCCTGAGTCACTGCTCACAGCAGCGTTTGGTCAATTATATCTCTGTCATTTGAGCTAATTCAGTCAAATGATACTGTGTCACAGGACTTACTGTAAGGCCAGAGGATTTCTCCTCCTGCCTAAGCTGCTCAGTTTCAGCTGTCAGCAGTGACAGCGGCCCTGGGATGGCTGCCAGGGCACTGCCATCACCCTCTGCCCACCTGTGCACCCACCTCCCTCCCTCTGACTGAGCCACAGACTCCTGTGGGTTTACTCAGAAGCAGAATAGAAAGTGAGGGAGTGAAACCACAGTTCTGTGACCTCAGGGAGCTGGAGCATTCCCAGAGAAGGGAGCAGAGTTGGGGAAGAGTGTGGAGCACACCACCTTCTTATGAGGAGTGACTGAGGTAGCTGGGGTTGCTCAGCCTGGAGGAATCACTCCCCACAACCACCCGAAAGAGGCTGTAATGAGGTGGGGTTTGGCCTTTTCTCCCAAACACCTACTGACAGAGAAATGGCCTCAAGTAGCATCAGGGGAGATTTTGATTGGAAATTAGGGAAAATTTCTTCTCCAAAAGGATTGTTAAGCACTGCAAAAGGTTTCCCATGGAAGTGGTGGATTCACCAGTCGTAGAGGTATTTAAAAGACCTATAGATGAGTCACTCAGGGACATAGTTTAGTGCTGTGTTCACTTTGGACTCAATGATTTTAGAGGCCTTTTTCAACCTAAACTATTCTGTAATTTTATTTTTTTTTCTGAGCCTCACTTATCTTCCCAAGGGGATCATACGCTTGATTCTCCACTGCCTTTTCCCATGTGCAATTCCTTAGTTTGCCATGAGATTAGTCCCATTTGACACCGGGACAAATGACAGTAGCATTTACTCCTGCCTTGTAATAAAGCACTGCATTTAAATGGGCACATTTTCTTGGATTGCAAAGTACTTTGCAGATGTAAATTAAGTAAACCTCCTGTCAGTCCTTGGAGATAAACACTATACCCTTTTTAGAGTTAGATAATCTGAGGCACAAAGGACTTGAGACAAGAAGCTTGGCTGCCTAAAATTAGACACCTCAGTCCTAATGAATAGATTGCAAATCCATTTCTCATGTTAGAAAGCAGCATTTCCCCTTCAACTATATCAGGAAGACAGCAGCATGTGAAATCTTTGAATTACACTTCACAGCTGTGCAAGGTAAAACCTTGGGGGACGTTTAAATACTGAGTTCCCAAAATTAAGCCTACATTTTTTCTTGCTGAGATTATTTTCAAGGGGAAATATGACCATTAATCAAATTAATTGTTTTGGATTGTAACAAAAAAGGCATCAAAAATTGCCTTCAACATAAAAAAATCTCTTCTGTTTTCTCTTGAAACATAATTAATTTATCACTAAAATACTGCAATAGAACTTCATGTGAAATTATGAGAGCAGAGCAACTGTAATGGTGCACTCTGAATGTAGACCAGAGACACCTTTCAGATACCTTGGTTTTGGATGAGGATGAACCCCAGGAAATCTTCTTGTGCAGGTTCCAGAAATAGAGACTGGGATTCTGCTGGGTGTTTACAATAATTTCACATCCTTGTCTCATTTGTCTGCACCCGGACTGTCAGAAGCGGGAGTACCTTTCTAGCAGAAAGCCAATGGCATAGTCATGTCTCGGAGCAGGACCTGTGCAAGGTCTCAGAAATCCACTCTCAGAGTCCTAGAAGAAGAGATCTTCCGATGAAGGCCAGGAGGGAAAAGTGCCAGTGGTGGTTTGGCTGAAGGTTGACAGGCTGTTATGGAATAACCTTTCTCTCAGAAAGTCAGAGCCCAGAGGGACTGACTTTTCGCCCCCACATATGCTGCACTCTCTTTGGAAATCAAGCAGTGACTCCTACCAGCTCTTCAAACCACTGACTTGTAGAGGATTTTTAATTTACTGAAACAAGCTTAATTCAGTCAGGTTTGGTTTTTTTCTTCCCCCCTGGGTAGCAGGAACTGATGTATTCCCTTTATAGTAGAACTGACAGTAAAATGCATCACTGGTAAGAAAAGTATTCCTTCTTCTTGTTTTATTTCTGTTTTTAAACCCCTGCTATAAAATAACCTTTAGTTTTATGCTTTGTTCAAATATCATATATGATTTATGTTTGGTGAGTCCATATATAAAAAGTGAAGGTTTACCAGGTAAGATTTTCTTATTTAATTCCTTTAACTGACTTCATACTGTACTGACATTCTTACAATTTTAAAAGGTCTTTTTTTCAATGTAAAACACCTGTACAAAAGGTCAAAACAATGCAACATTGATTTAGATGCTACGCGGGGACCATTTGCACATAACTAGTTGCAGGAGTACATATTAGATCTTGACTTCAGACTGAAATTTAAGATCTGTGCAGATTATAAGTGCTGGGTGATCTATTACTTTGCCTTCTTGGCTAAAAATTGCCTTTTTGCCACTAGGCACAGGGGCACAGGAGTGCTGCTGTAGCCATCACTCTGAATGGATGGATGGCCAAAGGAAGGACAGTTATGCTCTCACACCAATAAAATTTGATCTTGATGGAGATATATTTATACACATCTGTTGAAGCATTTCACTAATAGCTGGGATATTTATTGCATTTGTCTGAATGTGTTGACCCAATTTACATGTTCATTTGCTTAGCATCTGCTATGATAAACCCCCATGGAACCACAGAAATCAAAGAATAGAAATGTGGGTGGGAGGGGATCTCTGAATCACTCCAGTCCCCTGTTTGAGGCAGAGCTGTCATCAGCGCTAAATCAAGGCAACCATGGTTTCATCTACACTAAATCTTTAAACTATCCTTGGATGGAGACTTCACAGCTTCCTGGACTGCCTTTTCTAGTGCTTCTTCATCCTTTCAGAGAAAAAAATATCTTTTCACCAACTGAAACCTTCCAAGATGCAGTTTGTGGCTGCTGCATCTTGCTACATCACCTATGTATTACAAGTGTGAATTGTTTGGATGCCTCATCTTTGTGGCTACCCTTCAAGGAATTGTGGAAAATCCTAGGGTAAATAAGGAAAGCCTGTGTTGCCATACTTTTTAATACATTTGAAAATGTATATATTAAAATATCCCAGCCCGGGTGCAGCCTTCATTCATATGAGCCATTCAGCATCTCCCAGCTGATACTTGTCCTACGGAAGTGAAGTGCTCCCATCAGGACAGTCCTGCAATCTCCTGTGGGAAGAAGACTTCAGGTTACCAATGTCAGGTTCTGGAGATGCCTCACTCTCGCCACTGCTGGTACTACTTAACTCAGTACCTGGGGACAGCTTCCTGAAAGTGGGTGGAATTTGTTGCTTTACACGTTCTGTTCTGTGTCCCCTGTCCTGTGTATGATAATTTTTCTGTGTAGAAAAGGAGGGTGCAGCTTATCCTGCCAAAAATACTAAAATAGCAAAGACCAACCTGAGCATCTGCTTACCACATTAAGACAAAATATGCAAATTTCCCTTCCTATTTCTTAATATTTTGTATGTTTCTTAAAACTTACATCAGGTTTTATTTCCTTCTAAAATAAGAATAAGATCATCAGAAACTAATTAGATATTGTTCTAGTGTAAAACCACGGTGGAAAGTTTTCTGAAATGTCAAAGCTGCCGTAGTTATTACTTGTCCCAACCTCTAAGTGTGCCAGAGTAATTTCCAGGCTTTCTGCTTTTTCTTTTCTTACCATTTCTTCCTTTTTTGCTGTGGTTTTTTGGGTTTTTTTGGTTGATTGGTTGGTTGGATAATTGTTTGTTGTTGTTGCCTGGTTGACACAACAATGGTAAAATATCATGCAAATGACTATTGTGTACCCCTAAACCACTCTCACTTTTTCTTTTTTTATTCTCTTTACACTGACTGTAGTCCTGACTGTAAGATTCATGAGCTTTAAGCAAAAAGCCAAAATTATCACATTTGTCTTTTTATTTCACTCCAAGATATAGGAATAAATAAGCATATGCCCAGACTGTCACAATTAGATGGGATGCTAGATTAATATTTCTGTGGTCTTTCCAGGTCATGGATAATATTTGGTTGAGGGCTTGTTTTTTATTGGCTGGAAAAGGTTGACTTGAAACCAAAGAAGTTTCTGGGAATTGACTAGTTTTATTACAACTGGGTTTTGGGGGTTTTTGAGATTTTTTTGAGTTTTGCATGCCCTTGATGAAATTTTGGTCAAAGTGGGAGTGGAAAGATGAGCAATGTCTTGTTATATGCCGATAGTGAAGCATAAATTGAAGTCTCCTGTTTCTCAGTGGGAACCTGAGCTATGTCTTGTGTCAGCATCAAAACCACCAGTCATTAAAGAGGGGTGATAGTGATGTTTCTCACTTTCGTCCTAGAATTCCTACCCAGGTATTGAAGTGGTTAGTGGAAGCCAGACTGCTTCTTGAAGAAGGGCTCTAACTACCTATCAATGGACTCCTAAAATCGAAGGACTTGAAAAGACCTCAAGAATTGAAGTACTTCTGTCTTCCCCCTTCAGACAGATAAACTATGTGAAGTCATTCCTCACAGATGTTATTCTATAATCTGGTTTTAAATGCCTTCACTGTAGAGTGTCCATGCCTCTAGGGATTTATGCTTAAAGCTTTAAACATTTCTAAACTAGAGTAAGTGTCATAGTTTCTAATTTGGGGATTTTTTAATTTTTACAGAAGGAGCTAATATTCCCACCAGCCGGATGGGAAATGAATTACAAATAACACTGAGCTGATTCTGATGATGCAGAAAACTCCACCTTCCCATAAACCAGCCATTCTACACAATGGGTATGCACTAATTCTATCTTAATGAACACAGAAACAGTTCACACGTGCTAACGGCATTTTCTGTATAATTAACCTCTAATGTAACAATTTACATCAAAGACAATACTGCATTGTTTCCTCTGCATGTCCTTCCTACACAGGATTCTCTACACACGTGGCATATGTTTTTCAAAGCTAACCACATGGTTGCTTGTTTACTTTGGTTCTTTCTAAAATCTTGCAAAAGATTTCTCACAAGAACAAATTAGCAAATAACTGGAAGGGATTCAGAGTGTAAACAAAAAACAAAGAAATAAAAAGGGCTGTAGATGTATGTCTTTTATTTCAAATTTGCATTAGATTTCAAGGGGGAAAAACAGGACAGGTTGTAAATTTCAGTGTCAACAGCTTTAATGATTTTATTGCAAATCTTACAATATTAAGTATTTGTTTTGAGCTCAAACCCTCTGAACACATGGGATTCTCGGATTTTGTAATTAAAAAACCCCAGAAACCAAAACAAAATCCACAACAAACCACAGAAAACTTAAGTGTTTAGTGTCAAATTGTGATGTAAAATGATAAATTATGTACTTAAACTTTCTAGGACCATGAAAGTTATCAGAATCTATGTTTTCCATGACAAAAAAAAAAAGGTAGTATCTACTTCGTATTTGTTCAGAGAGACTATGTAAAACAATGTTGACACCAGCCGTAGATTTGTCCCCAGGTTTATCATGAGGAGGAATTTACAAGATCTGTAAAAGTCAAGGAGTAAATTAATCTAAAGAGTGAAGTCTTTTTTGCCACTGTACCAGAAGGTATAAGAAATGTAAGCAAATTAGCTTTTGGTATTTTGGATTGATTTTCATGTGAGTGGTATTCTGGGATAGACTAGTACCTGTTCCAGCAAACTCTTGCCGGTTTAGATAAAAGCTCTAAAATAAAGGCTTTAAATTTTTTTAATGAGAAATTAGACTTGATATTAATGGTAAAAATTTTATCTGCATTAATTGATACTTCTCTCACTTTCAGTGTCTCCCTGAAGGAGATTTGATAGACTTTCTATAGGTACCTCCTGATCAGCAGGTTCACTCCCTCTTGACATAATCTCACATCATAAAATCACTTCTGTAAATATGTCAGATTTCCCTGTAACTGATTTTTTTTTTATTTTGCCCTACCCACTTCTTCTAATAGAATGTTATTCCTGGGTTCAGATGAGATCATAGTTAGAAACTTTTAATTTCCAGAATATGTTATTTCCAAGTCATTTGCTTCTGCGTGGTAGCTGTCTTTTATTTTCGTTTTATATTACTATTTATCCTGACCATATACATTTCTATCTATACTACAGTGCTGAGGCTGCTTGATATTCTTATATTGACTTTGAAAAAAGCATGAGGTAATTTTGATTATTATGGTTTTTACTCAGTAAAGGGCAAATTCCAATGACTTCCTCAGAATCCTTGATTGCTAGGAACTTCTTACCTGATTGCCTCACTTATTCTATTTTAAGTCTCTTGCTCTAACCTGCAGAAATATAGAAGGATGAAATTTTTTTTTTTTTTAAATTTCTTGTCTCCTGTACTGATTATTTAGATATACTTTAAGAAAGTATTCTTCTAGTCTGGCCCTATTTAAAGACAAATGAATGCAGGCAGGACTAATTTTCTTCTAGGTTATGTACTCAAGATTATTTATAGTACAGTGAATCCTCTCTGTATCGCGACTTCTCCTTCACAACTTCGCCCATTTGCAAAGCAAATATTCCCGCAATTATGATTCATCTGTCTGCGAACAGAGCTGGGGAACGCAATTGACTCTGCTCAGTCAAGGGACGGTGCCGCGGTGCCTGTGGGGCGGGACTCACCCCGCCCTGCGGGGAGGGGGTTGCAATGCGACACTGTGTCCCCGGTCCCTGAACCGGGGGGAGACTTGCCCCACGAAAGTGAGGCAAGCTGTGTGCTGAGAGGGCGGCAGCCCCACGGCGGCAAAGAGTCTGGACCCCGCCGCCAGCACGCGCTGGACCCCGCCTCTGCGGGGCTGCGACCCTCCCAGCACACAGCACGCTGAATCATAATTGCTGGCACGCGCGATTTACTGCAGCTCGCAGTGATGTTTAGAGCCCTGCCCCGCTCCTGTGTGCTCCGCTGAGACCCAGCGCAGCACCACCATGAGAGGGGTGTTGCAAAGTCAAGGTTTTTCCAGGCTCTAAGAATGCCGAGCAGAGCTCAGGGACACTCCTTCCCCGCCGCGGAGGCAGCCGAGCACGCACGGGCAGGGCGAGCACTGGGGCTGGGCTGGGCCAGGCCGGGGTCTGGGGGAGCAGCGGCATGGAGTTTGCGCTGGGAACACACACACGGTCACAGCAGCCGCTCAGAAACGGTTCCCTTTGCTCGCTTGTGCCGAGGGAGACAAGGGGAAGGAGCAGAGAATTGTCCGCAGCGCTTCGGAGTTCCGGGGGGTGGAGCAATGGGCGTGGCCTGCATGCATATTAACGACCTGCAGTTCTTTGCGAGGTTAGGCTTTCACAACGGCATTGGCCTGTCTCTTTCCTCACGATGGAGGAGGTATAACTGTAGTTGCAAATGAGCAGGCTACGGTGGCTCAAAGAGTTACTATTTAGTTGTTAAGTATGCCAGTGTGTTGTGTTAAGTGCTCCAAACTTTTTGCAATCAATGACTAGAATAGTGCTTCAAGAAAACATATTTCACTTGGCAGCTGTTTTGGGGCGGCAGCAAACACTCTCTTCACTGGGCTCATTAAGCTGAAATCATTTGGTCACTTCCAATATCAATGTATAGATGAAATCAGGCAAGGTCCAGTGAAAACTGAGTTATCTTCAGAATCACAGATCTGACTATGCACCATAAAATTGTGTATTCTTGGATTTACTACTAGAAATTACCAGAAGTATTCCCTGTTCTTCTTTTTTCACCCACAGACTTATGCATTAGTAGGTGATTGTTTATTAAAATCCCATGACTGCTTTGTCTGTTTTTGATTTTTCTCTTTTTTTAATTTTTAGCATTCCTGTTATGATTTTCCGATAATACGATCAAAAGCAGAATCCTGATGATTTTTGCAGTGGTACAAAATTCTTCACCTTCCAGATCTATTAGTAGATTTTATTCCAATGACGTCTTAGAGAACAGAATGCCCATCATATTCCACTCATTGTTTTTTTCTTAAAATTTTGTTTATCTAGTCAAAGGCCAGAAAAACACAGAAATCCATGTACTTTTTTTTTTAATATAAAAATATGTTATTCTGATTATCTCACAGAGCAGGTAACAAAAAAATTAATAAATTTATCAAAACTGTCATCTTCCTCCAAAAACATTGTCACTATTTTTCAGATGACTCTAAGATGCTGTGACCTGGGTGAACAACTGTGAATAACAAAAACTGAGTGATGAATAGCTGGAATGATTAGTTTGCAAACAAATCATCAGATGAGTATCACTTGTCCAAACTATTCACCAAATATTTATAGAGTAAGAAAGTAGCTCTGCTTCATGAACGCTTTGATTAGATGTGACATGCTCTATGAGTCAAGGAGATGTGATAGAGATAGTGAGCCAGACTTAGTGTGATACCCAGAACTGGAGACAAGATGTGCTTTCTCTGGGGCCTTTCAACCACTGATGCAGCAATCAAACCAAGAATCCATAAGATGATATGATCCAACTGTCATGCACCCCAGTTTAGAAGAAGACAGTCTCTCATCAGGTGGTTTGAGAAACAGAGGTTTTAGATCTGGCGCCTTAAATTGAACAGTCTTTTATGATGTATTTTTCTATTACCAGTCCCAAGTTATTCTGGCCTTGCTATCCTCTGGATATATACCTCTTATTTGAAGTAGTGTTTTAGAGCATATTTTCCTTTTACACTCCTTCTAGACTTTTGGAAATATGTATGTCTTAATATAATATGCTCTTCAAAGTTAATGTTCTTTTTCTCATTAATAAAGATATTTTGAAAATGGAATATAATACATAGCTCCAATGTGTTAGTAGGAAACTTCCCAGAGGTTGCAATAATTTATATTGCTATTCTGATAGCAGTGCTTAAATGCTGTAAAAATACTTTTTAGGGCTAATTTAAGAGTCAATATGAATTGTTCAGAGGGTAACACTGGTGCTATTATTTTTGAGTAAAAGAAAAAAATATAATCAAAAGGAAATTTTTGCATTTCATTGAAAGCTCAATTTTTCCTTGCAAAGCAGAAAGACATTATACTTTTGACAGGAACATAAACTATTTTGATTCAAACATTTTGCCACTGGATTTTTTGGGGGAATACTAGCTTTGATGGAAGACATGAGAGTTCCAGGATTTTCAGATTTTGCAATATATTTTGCAAAATAATTAACAAAAATATTAACATCTGGACCTGAATATTTACTTTGTTTCCCTGGGTTTCTGCCAACATGAGGGTTCTTAATTCAATAATTTCACAGTAGCACAGAGGAGCAGAAAATTGTGTAATAATCTACTCCCTTTTATCCACAATATTTAAGTTAAACAAAATTTTGTTTCTCTTGCACGTCACCTGCTTTATCACATAGAAAAGGAGTTATGCAATTGCTGTGTAAGACTCTGAGTAACTGCTTTATGGAAGGCCATGTGTGCTCCACCCAGCTAAAATCTGAGTTCGTTCTCACACCAGGTGTAGATGGGTCAAATGTGCACTGAGACACAATCGCACTTGGTAAGAACGGGCAAGAGTCTATAATGTTTAATGGGCTACATAAATGTGTACTGGCTGCTCCTTGAAGTTTTCCTGTTAAAAACGTTCTCTTTCTTTGGGAGAATCCGGTGTTTAGCAGAGGTGAATTCAGAGATAGAGCTTTTGCACCTACTACCTTTTGTCCTGTAGTTTGTCTACAGATCGAGTGCTGGGACTGAGGCTGGGAAACTCAATGTTTGTTGAAGATGAAGGATTTAAGCAGGAAATCTGGAAACACGGGATCATATCCTTCATGGAGCAAAGTTCATATAGACCATTTTCACTTCTTGGACCATAGCAAATGCTAGAGGAAATAACAAATTTTGAGTGATGACTTCTGACAGAGCGGCAAATACAAAATACATTATTTTTTCTAATACATTTTTTTGTCAGTTATGACCAAATATGTTTCCAAGTATATGCGTATATTTATTTACATACAAAGTTTTGATGTGGATAACTTCCTTTTGTGATCAGTTTTCCAGCAAGAGCTTGCAATCAGGAAACATTTATAGCAAAATTCAAAGAAAAAAAAAGGCCTTGAATTCTTGAGCTCCAGAAATTCCTGAAGTAGTTTTTACAAGGGAATGTTCTGGTCTTTAATTTAAGAAGAAATGCATATGTAATTTGTGTGTAGATAGTGTATTTGTTTTCAACGGTTGAAGGATGGTATTTATGGAGACTATTTGGAGCATTTAACTATTGTGCAATTCAGTTTACCAAAGCCTACAATCTTAAATCCTCCCTGTCACTAATGGAGAGAGATCAATATCTCCAGATGGTGACTCTGAACAACTCTGGAAGATATTTAATATAGGATTATGTGGCTATCTTCTACTGTGACAAAGCTTTGTTTGTTTTTTAAATGGCATAAAAAATCTGGTGCATGAGTGAAATACAGAAAAACGCAGAGTAATTTTATGTGGTTTTGATGTAATGTAGGAAAAAAATACCTTTTGCCATAGCAGGATATTTTTGTGGGCTGATGTGCACTAAATGCATCTGTGGCTTGAATCAAATGCAGCCCTAAGGAAAGAGAAGATACTCACCCCACACAGACCACGTTCCCAACATCAGCAAAGCTCCATGTGTCAGTATTTCGGATCCTCCAGCAGATCTGAGATTGAAACGAGCATTTATGAAAATTGCCCAGTTAATTATAACAGATTTTCGTTACAGGAAGTATTCAATTTTGACAAGTTCTTCTTAGAATTAGTAACCTGAGCTTATTAACTTCCTCTTTTCGGTTTCATAGTTTACACCACTGTGCCTGTTACCATAGACATGGAGTGTGGTTGTTTCCATGGGAACACGTGGTGTGCTAAAAAACAAACAAACACAGAGAGAACTTCAGTTCAGTGTCATTACTCTATGTTACGTGATTGAAAGATGATGTGAACAACTTTTAACATTTTTTATGTCATATTCAAGTTGTTGTTTAAATATACATTTTAGTGAAAATGCAGCAAGGCAAAGTCATCAAGTTTTTACAGAAGTATGAGATAATAGTTTAAAAAGATTAAAATCCCAGTTCTAACTACTGTTGTACTCCAATCATACAGTTTTTCATCTGGGTATCAGATTTCACCTGTATGAAAAAAGGATGACAAATATTTATTTATTTTTAGAAGTCAGATGGAATAGTTACGGTTCAAGCAATTATTTAAACTAATTGCTGTTATTATTATTTAAGTAATTGTTGTTATTACTGTTGCTGTTATTAATAATAATAGTTTGAATGACAAAATATAAATACAATATTCCTCATTATAGTGGATCTGTTCGTTGTAATAATAGCAGTCTCATCTGAAATTGCACCCAGTTTAAATGCGTAAACTGCATATGACTCTAAACTTCTGATAGCCATAAAATATCAGTCTCAACATTTCAAATTGTTTAAGAAATGCAATTTTTAAATATTAAAATATAAAAATTATAGAAAACAACTTCCTCCTCCCCCCAGTCTCAGCTCTGCAAGGCAGAAACCAAACATCATTCTTACCATAGTCTGGTTAATGGAATTTAAAATTGTTCATGTCTTTGAATTTCAAATTATAAGAAGCTATTTTTAAGATGGTCCAAGCATTGCAGTCCAGTTCTATATGTGCACATGGGCTTAGAAAGAGAAAGACATTTCTTTTTTGTGTTTGTCTTGACAAAGCATCATGAAAAATAAAGTGCCAACCTACATGGTTATTGAGGTTGCATAAATGTTCCACACGTGGGTAGTATGAGAGAATTTACATTTAGAAAGTGCAATAGACTGGAAATGGAAGTAGAATCACAAGAACATTTATTCTTTCAGTGCTGGTAAAAAACTTGGAGATTAAACCCCACCTGAGTAAATCAAGAAAGTGTGATTTTAGAACAAAAGCTCCACTAAACATCCATGAAGCCGTCACCAGACTGCTCAGTGTGTGAAAAATTGATGTCATCTTGGAAGTCCAGTGCTGGGAACATGTGAGATCCCCTATCAGCCAGAAGAAAAACCACCCTCCCCAGCAGCTGCTCTCTGTTCAAATCAGACAGAAACTGCTGAGCAAGAATGTCAGGGACTACCAAGGGATGTGTAAAAATTTACGTATGCGAGACAGCCTCAGCTATTGTGAGAATGACAGATTTTTTCATTCAACTTCTTTATGATCAGTCCAGTACGATTTTTCTAATTCATCATCAGATGATTCTCTCTATTGCCATGGACAAAAGGCTGAAGTTCTGATATTATCTCTGCTTGAGGGGTGGGGGAATACAGGCTCGAAACTTCACTCTTCTACATTTCCCAAAATTTGATGAAGGTACTGCTCAGCCTACCTCTTTTGCTGGGAGAGGACATTAACCACAAGCTGTCTCCCAAGCATCCTCCAGAGACAGCTCTTTCTGTGAGTGCTGCCCAAGGCACTTCAGTGTGGCTTCCTTGCAAAAAGTGCAGGGACCGGCCTCCTCTCAGAGTTAGTCTGTGAGATACAGCAATTACTGTTCACCACAGTTAAATTGCTTAAGTGAGGAAAGGCGATAGAAATATATGGTTACAGTTCATTAGAGGACAATGCATTTTCACCCCATTTCCTGGAGATTGTGTTCTCATGTGAGTACACTGACACGTGCCTCTGGGTGATACAGCTAGAACCCAAGTCAGCAATCCAGGAAATGTCACTTATAAAGATTACTTTGTGGAAAACACACAAAAGGAGAGTCTCTTATGTCACTCCTTTATTTAGCTGACACAAATTAGTAACTTTTTGATTTTATTTTTTTTTAAATCAGTGTGTTGCCTGTGAGCATAAAGATACTTAAAGCATCAGACCAGACCTGTGCTGTGCATGCTCACAGAATTCACAGAATATTATGAGTTGGAAGGGACCCACAAGGATCATCTAGTCCAACTCACCATCTAACACTCGTACAGTGACCGAACGCACATCCTGGTGGTAAACACAAACCTATGTTGCACTATTCTTGCCTGGAGATAGATAATCCTGGTAGCTTTCTGGCAATTACAGAAAGCCTGAAGTGATTATAACATATTCTGGTGTGTCCTCCCAAGTGTCCTAAAAGTCTGAATTTCTGATGTGGCTGTCTGCCTGCTTTGCTTCTCCTTTCTTTATGCATTATAAGAAAGAAGAAGAGATGAATAGGACTGTAGATTGATTTCACCCATGTTCCACTTTCAGTTCCTGCACTGCTGTGACATTTCAAACTTCCTTTGTCACAGCTGAACCACACTTCCCAAAGCTGTTGTATTCACAATAGCTGGTGGCTGATTTAAAATAACCTGTATGCAGTGTATTGCATTAGCCTAAGCTTTTTTCAATAATAAAGAGTAAAATTTATGTGGTTTTTGTTGCTGGAAATTTTAGGTAAGTGAGCGGTGTGAAGCTCTAGTGCTGAGAAAGCAAAAAGAAATACCCAAAGGCTTCAAACTATACTTTAAATCTCATGAGTCAGTGTGGGGATTCTTGCCTGACCTGAGTGCTGGCCAGTAAATCAACCTTCAAGTCTTCTCTTTTTATTGCTTTTAATAAGACAACCTTGTAAAAAAGTAGAAATGCTGAAAATGGAATTTTTTAATCACAGCAGTCAGGGAAAAAAAAAGAAAAGCCTAGAAGCATATTTGTATTAAAAGCATAGAAGAAGAAAGTAGAAAAGTTGCTCTTTCCATAAAAGGTCTGAAAATGCACTAGCTAAATGTGTAACTCATATCAAGGCTTGCTAACACCATGATATGCTTTATATTAGAATCCCATGAAGAACAGTACCACAGTCACACACGGCTGGAACAGGAGGCAGGTTTCAGCCCTCTCTTCAGCCAGCTTCAAAAGGGAAATGGAGGACAATGTAGAGTTAATCACAGAATCAATAAGGTTGGAAAAGACCATAGAGGTCATCAAGTCCAACCTATCACCTATTACCTAACCTAGCCAAACCTGTTACCTAACCTGTTGCCATCTTGCTACCAACATCAGCCAATCCTCAGCATCCCTGTTGTATCTCACTCATCAAATATCACACACTCATGTGGCACTTTTGGATACCTCCCCACCTCACCCCTTCCTCTCTTGCCCACAGCTGGGTCTTCATCTTTCAAAACCGTGGCAAAATATAGAATTGGGCCTTTCCGCTGGCTGGGCCTTTCCACTGCCCAGCCTGCGTCTGGCATAAAAAAGCAGGCTTCAAAGAAGATGTGGGACTATTACATGATGCCAGCCAGTATTGTTTGCATGTTTGCCAGTTAAAGTGCACAATGGCTGATGTCATATAGAGGAAAATCAGGAACTTTTTAGAACAGGCGCTGACATGCTTTTACGGCTACGTACAATCCCCAAAGCAGTGTCAGTTGCCCCTAAAACGGATTTTATTCTTGTATATTAGTCAGTAAAAGGAACCTCAGTCAAGACGTTAGCTTTGAGATTGGAATGAAAAATTGAAGAGGTGGTAGTGCTGAATAAAATATGGTATTAACCATAAGGTATTTTAAAGAGATAAGAATACAGGGCTGAGATGCCAGGCTTTGGAGTACTCTGTATCTTGGGATCTTCTGCTTATTTAGATAAAACACCTTTGCACAGCAGATGAAATCTGATGCAATCCTGTCATCTGACTGAATGTGCTTGTTTTCCTCTGCTACTAAGAACACATGAATTGCACCAGTCAGGATCTAGTCCTAATCTGCCTGCGTAGGGGGATCAAGGTTCCTTTGCTCAAGGATCCTAGATGTTTCTTGCATGACTCACACATTTCTAAGCAGCTAAAAACCTTCTAAAAGACAGAAAATGACCCTCTCCAGAGAAAAGATGACTCCTAAAATTTTAAATGGAGGTGTCCAAGGATTTTTTTTAATTATGTACATACAAATGGAAGGAAACTGTTCAATGCTTTCAGCGCTTTGGAATGGGAACTTATTCTCCAACTTGGGCTGCTCTTTAGCATGAGGAAAAACCCTATCTTAAGAGGAAGAGAGGTCTAGAAAGAATTAGTGTACAGCTGTGCATGTGCACTTGGGCTTAGTCATCATTTGTATTGCAGTGTGTCAGCTGCCATTCAGCTCCTGCAGCTGAAGCACAAGAGTTCTGAGTTCAGTGGGTGCTGTGTCAGACTGTGAGCAGGAGAGTAAACAGTAAATCAACATTGATTGAGGTCACCTGTATTTTAAGTAATTACACAGTAATACCAATGACAACACAAAACAAACACTGGAAACACAACAGTAAAACTGCTTGGGGAAAGATGATCTTTTCATTCAAACTAATGTTGTAACTGCTAGACATTGTTTTCAAATAAACTGTCCCTCTTGAATTTGGCAGACAAGATCTTTTGGCTTCCCAGGAAAGAACAATTCTCATTGGAGCTGCTCAGGCCCAAACTGCAGCAGTGACAAACTAGGCCCTTTTAAGGTTACATACTGATATTAAATTAGTCACATGGAAACACTAAATATCAGCTTGTAAGATTATCTTTTTAGTAGGAAAAGGCCTTTTAATTTTTATTAGAGCAATTAGTTACTTTATAAGTCTCAAAATAAAATTAATCATTGTGGTAATACAGCATGAAATAACTCTTCTGTTTTCAGTCAAGCACAGTATTTTCAAGAAGGGTTTTTTTGTTTGTTTTCTTGGAGAGGGTGTATTTTTCCTCTCCATTTACAGCGAGTTTTATATGTAACCATGGGTTTGGAGGCACAGATGACTGAAGGTACTGACTGTGTTCAGGGGGAAAGCTCACCAAAGAGGGAATTCCTTAGCTTTTCTCAATCACATCTTCATTCTTCTGAATACACATACAGCCCTAATGCAGTCTCCCATGAAACAGTGAAATGACACATCTATATAAAAAGATGAGACGTTAGTAAGGTACAATTATAACCCAATCCCATCACTGGTTTTTTTTCCCCTCCAAGACAACTTCTACTTGGATAAATAACATCTTTTTCCTCATTTGCATTTTTAATGTCTTGTTTACCTTTTCCAAGGATACAAAGTAGTTTTTAAATACTTTCCCAACATATTTTTAATCATTGTAGTATAAAATGTTTTTTGCTGTTATATTGGCTTTTTAAAAATTAATTATCTCATTTATGTATTAAAAATTGCATACTTTTGTCACAATGTGCACAGTCATTTATATAGTCCTCTTTGTGTAAGTACAAAACACCAAAGCCATGCAACCAAATAAAAATTCTCTAATAATTAAGGCATTGATTTTAGGTTACTTAACTGCAGAAGTTTAAGATGTTATTCTTTGTTCTGTGTTTCTGCTTGACCTCAGTAAGTGGCTGCAATCCTCTCTCAGCCACTTCACAGCAAGTCTGTCTTCAGGTGGCTGTTATCTTTATAACCATACTTTACCCCAAAATAGGTCAGGGTCAGAGAAGGGCACAGTTTCTCCAAGACCCCAGTGAGGATGGGGAGCCAACAAAAAAACAGTGAGTGCTGGTAGGCCCAGGAACAATAAACCAGTGCAGTGATGTACTACAGTGCTCAGCTCCAGAAGTCATGCTTCTGATCTCACAAATCCTGACGCGTTCTAAGTTCTCTGCAAGTGAAAAATTGAAGTGGATTAATTAAATTCATACACGTTTGCATGTGGATGTGTTTTTAGATGCATGACATAATAATGTTGGCAGTGTGATACAATGGAATTACACATATACATCCAGAAGATCTCACTATTTGGGAGTTTAAATCCAGCAATCAATCACCTCCATTTTAAGGATGCTTTAAGAGCATGTGAAACAACAAAACTCCAGCTCAGTCAAAGATAAAGCATCATACTGTGAAAATAGTAATCATATTTTCATTTAAATATTTAAATAATCATTTAAATATTGCAACAATTTGAAGTATTTATGCACATGCACTCACAAGACGCAATAATTACTGAGATATCAGTATGGGGTTCATTTTATTTAACTACAGAAGTCAACAGCTCAGCTATTCCACTGCTTGATTTATGACTAGTGGAGACAAGTAACCCTTGGAAAACTGAATATGCCTTTAGTGCATATATATGGAACATGAGGCCTTCCTAGGCATCACCAGTGTAGTTTTCCACATCTTGTCAAGTGAGTCCTGCCCTTGTTGAATAGATATCCTTATCACACACAGGTTCACAGGTTATTCTGAGTTGGAAGGGACCCACAGGATCATCTAGTCCAACTCCCAAGTGAACGCACACCCAGGGATCAGGCCCACAAGCGTGGAACCATGGGCACCACACTCCATCCAATCAAGCCTCTCAACATCTAGACCATGTCACTGAGCTCCTCATCGAGTCTTCTCTTAAACACCTCCAGGGATGGTGAATTCACCGCCTCCCTGGGCAGACCATTCCACTGAGAGATCACTCTCTCTGTGAAAAAGCTCTGTAGCTCTACCTTAATGAAAATAGTTGATGTCTTTTAATCTTTAGCAAACTAAATCTTAATTAGATTTTTTTTCACGCTAATACATACTGAAGTGGCATATTGACTGTATCATTACTTTCCTTTTCTTTTGCCACATTTGAGCTTGAAACATCACTGTTTTAGCTGATCACTCCAGTCTTGCCTTATAGCACTTTGAAGTCTTCCATTTTGATAAACAGCAACAACCGTGGTTTTTTGTTTGTTTGTTTTGTTTTACATTTCTAAAACAGATGTCTCAAGCCTCTTGCCTCACTTAATGTCTGTGGTATTTTGACTTATTGTATCAGTCTCCTGTTGGAGACAAATTCCGTGTTCTGACTTGCCTCACTACCAAAGGTGATACATATCACAAACACAGTTTACTTCAGATATCAGAGAAGTTGATATGTTTCAGAATGGCCTTTTTAAAAGAGTGGAGAAGGCTAAGCCTCATTATTTTCTAAAGTGGAACTTTATAAATTTACATAAGGGTCTGTCTGATGTGGCTGCCTTCAATGTCTGGGCGTTATGAGAGATAACATGGCAACTGTGTTCTTATGTCCCTCAGGGAACAGTAACATCATGAGTAAACATATGATGGGTTAAGGAGGAAACTGTGCTTCAATGAGATCAAGAGGATTTGATAATTCATATCCCATAGTCTGAACTTGTTGCAGGAATAGTGAACAGGAACTATTAGAAAATATGAACAAAGTTTAATTGCTGGCCATATGACCAAAAGTAAACCTTTGTCAATATTTGTTGAGCTATTACAGTTCTCTGGGCACTTCTCTATAGCTTTTGGGAAAAATAACTGTTGCTTTCCTTTCTTTAAACTTTCTGCAGAACATAGGACAAGAGATTTCACTTCTTATTTCCTACTATTGAAATCCACTTTAGTACAGTGGTGAGGGTCCCTGTCTCTCATGCAGGAGACTGAGGGTTTGATTCCCACCAGGGAGCCAGTGGTGCTGTTTAAGAGTTGGACTCAATTATCATTGTGGGTCCCTTCCAAGTCAGAATATTCTGTGATTCTGTATTAGCCACTGATTGGATTGAATGGTTGAATTATGTGTCTTTGAATTAACCATACAAATGGTAACTACAATTATAACTAAATTAAATTACAACTTATTAACCAGCTACTGTATTTTATCAACAAAAGCTGTGCTGTAGTAGAAGAACCATTTCCTGAACTATACACTTTGAGAATTGGTGCTTCAGTGATTGGTGTCCCTGACAGTTGCAATATTTCCTGTGCTTCAGACTGTTTTGAGAACTGGAATTTCAGAGTGCTGAATACTTTCAAGTCCATCCCTTAAAACCTTGACTTTGCCTACCTGTACAATCAAGGCGTACTAAACTGAATGAATCTGATTGTTTACATAACTTCAATTATTTGCTTAAATGTTTATCTATTGTGTTAATTCATTATGTTTCCCAGCTTTAGTGTCGTATATCTTTTTTAAAGCTGCATGATTGCATTTGAGTTTGAATCCCTATTTCAGCAAAATAAGGAAGTGTTGCATCTGTTTCCCTTCTAATCAAGCATCTGTTTTCAGCAGAGTTCACTTGTGCTTTGGGTGTAACTCTGGTGCATGGCTTCTTACTTCTGGTTACACACTGACGTATATTATCTGTGCTGGGTAAAACCTCTCAGGGCTAAGCATTATTAGGGTTATTTCATCTTCGTGCAGCCTTGACTTATTGGGCTGAAGCCCAATTCTAATGCCTGTTTAGGAAAGACTTATTCTACTAATAGGGCTGCCCCAAATCTTGGAGCTTAGTCCAGTTAGTGCAAATTGCAAAATAATTTACGTGTCAGATTTTTGTGCTTGTTTGCTAATTCAGTGGAAGAAGCTGTCCTTTGGTGGGAAAATGGACCAGTTCTGTGATTCTGTGATGATTCCATGATCTACCCAATCAGTAATGTAAAGTGAGAAAGCACCCTCCAGGTCCATGTTATGTCAGCTGCCGAATGCCACTGTTTTATGAGCTTGTTCTGGCATCAACTGTTCACATCAATATCATATGCTCACATATTCTTGTAGATGCAGTGTTAAACAAAAATAATGTTTTAAAATATTGGAAGAGGTTATTAAGATATTTATGGAGGAATCACATTTGTCTGACTGAGGTAAAGACAAGAGCATGTGTGGTATTAAGGGGTTGAATGTCAAGCTACACAATGTTTGTTCTTATTACAATGTGTTAGATGTGTTCTACTAATCAGTGTTGCCTCATGTGTGAAAACAACACTGTGATGCAGATTGTAGCTGTCAGATGACTCTCAATTATAAAATAGTCTTTGGAGACCAAGAAATGGAACCATGCAGTAAATGACACAACTTATTAATCAAATTTATCATTTTTTTCTGCTTTTCTGAAGCTGAGGAGTTATCTGTGAATTCACTGCACTCATTGCTCCTAATTATAATCACATGTGAAGAATCTGGCTTCTGCACACCAGCTGATGCTACTTGTGTTTTACTGAATCATGTAAGACACATGACATTCCTTGTGCAAGCATACAATCAAGGCATTTGTGTTCTTGTGACTGAACACAGTTAATCTAGTCATTTTTCTGAGTCTATGGAATTTGGTGAGTGTGCATCTCTCAAAAACCTCAAGTAAATTAAAACAAGAATTTGATTTGATCATGTGGAAAAAAAAATCTCCTCATAGTGTTAAAAGGGGCTATTATTGCTGTTAATTGTACCTGAACTCCTATTAATTAAAGGTAAGACAATGAAATGGAATGGCTCAGGGAATTAAATAAAATCATAATTAGACATGAAGAAGTCACAAAAGTCTAGGTACATACAGTATTTTCTACTTTTGGAGAAAATTAGTGATCAGGTGTTCAAACTTTACCAAATAATGTATACACTGGTCATTCAGAAAATGCTCTTACTTCTGTGGGAATTCTCTGCTTTACCTGCTGTTGGAGAGTTTAGACATTTCTTCTCTCTCTGATTTTGTATAGAGAAATATCTTTTGGTATAGGCAGAAGAACTTACTGACATGAGTAGAATAGTTCACAAACTTATCAATGTCTTTATTCACTTTTACTGAATAGCTACTGAAAATTATTTTTCCTTTCAGCTTGTCCAGATAACCTAATCAAATTTTTCAGTCTTCCTCTAGTGGAGTAAGTCTTTCTAAATGCATAATGATTTTTTTTTATTGGGATAAATCCATTCCCCATGCACTTCGAAATAAGACTTCTTCCAGACTCATGGGATGTGTCAGTCATTAGATGTATGGGCCTAGTTGACCATAGCACACAGGCTAATAAATCCACAGAGCTCTGAAGACACTTTTATTTTATAATTTAGTAGGGGATCATACATTTTATGGGGAGATTTTTTTCCACCCCTTAGTGAATTTTGTGTAGGATAACCACCAATATTATCATCTGGCACCTGAAAGTAAAGGAAACACATTAATTTCAGTAGCATTACTCATGAGCTATGGCATTCGAGGGATGTTGAATTTAACTCCTCTTTGTCTTTAACTAAAAAGCTTTCAGCAAATGGTGAAAAAGCTAAAAGTTCAGTTTCTAGCACTAAGAAATGAACTTCTATTAAAAATCAAACCAAAACAATCCCCAAACCTTTGTTGAAGGTTTATGAAAAAAAAAATAATTAAATTATACCTACTTGATCTTTTGTAGTGATTTTTACTATCTCTGAATTTATATTTTGCAATGGGCCAGTAATTGCTTCTTATGTTTTATCTTAACTTCCCTCCATTATGATTTCTGTTTTTCCGTGACAAACACTCTGGAAAATGAAGGTGACAAGAATTGCCCAATGTAATTGAAATTCAAACTATTTGTTCCTGTAATTTGTGGAAAAGAAAGAAAAAGATGTTAGTGACCAACTATTTTAGCTCATTTTGATCTCCCCATATGTAGTAGTAGATAGGAAGTTCACAGTACTACATTTAAAAGGCAGCTAAATAGAACATCCACCCTAAATCAAACTTGTCACATCCTTTTAAAAATAATAAATCAAAATTGTCAAAACCCATTAAATATAATGCAATTTCATTAGATAGACTGAAGCCTGAACCAACAAATACATGTGTGCACTTAAACCCTACTCTGAATAGTCCCAGTGAATCCTGACAGAGAGGTTTTTGTTCTGGGAAGCAAAATAACTTGAGCTCTGGTAGCAACGTACTGACAGTTTTGATTCTGTCAGCATAAGATTTAAAAATTCTCAGTGATTTCTCTGTTTTGTTTTGTTTTTATAAATAGGAGGGCCAAGTAAGAATTCTATTGAGACCTCATCTCTTCAGTTCACACCTCAACACTGAATTTTACATTACAGTCCAGGACTGTGAATTTTGGTGACCGAAGTACGGTAAAATCTATTTTTTTACCTTTCGTTACAAAGGCTTAACAATACAGTACAGACATTAGTACCTTTACTGCCACCTTTAAATTATATCGCTTAGGGGAACGTGCATTGCAGCCTAGAAAAAGCTCAAGTTTTTGTGGAAGTATATGAGGGAAAAATGTGTTATAAATTGTGATGTAGCTCCTGAGGACTCACCAGAGACAGATTTTTCTATGTTATTTCTAAGCATGAATTTCTCTTTTGCCTTTAAGACACATTTGCATTATAGCATGTTTCCACAAAATGATTTGGCACTTCAATTCATTATTTATCCTTCTAAAATGAAACTGACCTAAAATCTCCATGTTGCAGAGTGTTGCTGTAGGAGTGTTAATATTAATGCTGTTTTTTTAACTCCCACACTGATGGCTTTGGGAAAGTGTGCTAATTGCAAATTCTTGAAAACATTATGCTTTCTTTTATCTTCTGAGTTCTTGGTCACAGCAGTCACTTTAAACCATACAGCATTAGATACTTCTACCTGAGATTTCATCTTGGCCTATGTAGTGGTTTAGATACGGGACCGTAACTAAACTTTAAAATCACTTGAAGGAATGATTTCCCTGTAGAAGTGAACTGGTATCTTCAGAGAGGAGTAAAAGAAGTGTAGACACATTTTAATCCCTCTATTCTCAGTGCATCTTAGAAGAACTTCCAGTTCCTGAATTTTGCATATTCTTTACGATGAACTGTTGGTTTCATGAAAGAAAGCTTCTGCTGAATGTTATGCATACTCTTGAATTCCTGTGGATATCAGTAGAATTGAAGCACAAGATTAAATTCCAGCAAATGCTTTTCTTTCAGGAGCTGACTAAACCAAATCAAAATAATGAAATTATGTCACCATCTCCTTTTTGGATTAATTTTTCTGTTTGTTTAGTGACTTAAATCAGCTAACTGAGCACTAGATTTGAATCAAATGCAGCTATATCAGTTTCAGGTTGATGGGAAGGGGGAGGAATTTGGACTGTCCTTTCTGACATTACCAACCCCTTCCATTATCTTAATTATGCAAGAATTTCAGAGCTTGTCTTGGCTCATGAGCTAAGGCTTACCTACTGAGTCCTAAGGAAAGTAATTCAACTTGAGCATTTTTAAATGCTTATTGATACCCTTACTAATCCATTTAAATATTTTTCAATTAATTTGTCCTTTCCTGTCTGCTCAATAGCATTAAATTAGTATCACTATAGGGAGGAAGAAACAGTCACACTTGTTCAAGGTGCAGGTTCAAAGAAATTCTGCAAGAAATAGTCTATCCCAAATAGACCAAAAGGATTGTGTGTTACTTCTCATGTGCATGTAAAGTGACTTTTTCTTTCTATTTTCTAATAATTTTTCCCCTCCTGTGATCAGCTGGGTCTTAATTGGGTTCCACGAAGCTCTACTTCGGCATTGAATGGCAGCTCATCAATATGAAAATTTACCCCGCACCCTCGCATGGCTGCCCCATCGCTCCAGCGCTGTTTTGGCACTGCCTTGCTGTGTATTGGTGTTTTTATCAGCGTTTCCTGGTGCCTGCAGCCATCCCACACTGGGAAAAACCCCTTTTCTGCTCTGCTGGGGACACTGGTGTGGGCAAATCCCCCACGCCGCTGTCCCAGTGGCCCCGAGGGAAGCAGGGGGAGCCTGCACGGCTTAGAGCAGAGCCAAGGGGAAAGGAGCGGGGCCGGTGCAGCTCGAAGTGGAGAGGCAGAGCAGGACTGGCATGACTCAGAGTGAAGGGGCAGAGTGGGACTGGTGTGGCTCGCCATGGGCAGAGCAGTACACCCATGGTCCGTGCAGCATGGCATGGGTGTTAATTTGCGTGTTCATGACTGTCTAATTGAATATTCATGCGTGCCAGGTCACACATGCGCAGTTGCGAAAAGGGGCCTCCTTCATCGCTGAGAAATCATGCCGCTAAGATGTGATGCTGCAATATGGGGCATGTGAAGTGGAAGAGGGCCGACTGTATAAGAGACTTACACCTATGAATCAAGAACGAAGTTATGTGGGTACTTGAAGTCATGAGTGAAGTGATGTAAGCACTATGATGGCATGAGCAGCACAAAGGGAGCATTGCTGACCACTCTGGTTTTCTTTTAGAACTGGGAGATCGACAGCAATATAAGTGAACCCCTAAGATGACTGTTATTTCAGATCCAGGTTCACACAGCCTTACAGGCTGAAGGGAAGAAGTTTCCATAGCAGAATAAAAAGTTTCCTTAAACTTGGGTAATAAATAACTATTTGAGAACCATTAAACTTTATAGTCTTTCGTTAGGTGAGGAGAACTACACAGCATTTTTACATTTCTGCTGTAGATATTAATTCTTTCTGCCCTCTATCCATGTCTGTCTGTCAGAGAAAACCAAAGATTTTATTTACATGATATAAATATATGCAGTCTACAGTTTTCATTCCACATGTCAGAAACACTACAATAGCCTTATGAAATATAATAACTCCTAGTTATCACATAATATGGCTCAAGGTGCATGTAAAGCAGAGAATTATGCAGACATTGTGAAACATCTATATCCACAGAGTGCAAAGAAAAATGATATCTCATTTTCATGTGAGGTTTGGATTCTAAATTCTTTCTTGAGATGAAGACATTAATATTTTGATAGTAAAAGGTCATTTTTTGGTAGCATTCACAGATTGCCATTAAAAGATAATGCTTCCCTAGTGGACGAGCTTTTTTCAATATGTCTTCCACGTGCTAATGAAATCTCCAGAAAGCAATGGCTGGTTCTATAGTTTGCTAGATAAAGAAAAAAAAAGGACTTGTGAGAGTACTTTGTGCTGAATAAAGTATCTGATTTATTTCACTCATTTTTTCTGCTTGCAGAATATATAAAAATCCATTTAAATTTCAGATTTTTATGGATTTGTTTGTTATTCAAAAATGCTCAGTAAGCTATATTGTTGTATTCTTATCGAAATACCAGAGCATGATCCAATGGTGATAGGTAATATGTAATATGCTGTTGTTTTGTTTTCCTGATTGGATAACTTAAATACCACACCTAGGAAAAAAGAAATGTGTATCTGAAAATTTCTCAAAAACATATACTTCTATAAGAGTTATCACCAGTGCCAGAACTACAATTAGCAGCTGCAGCACCTTAGGACTCTTCTTCTTTCTCCTCTGAAAAATGCCTTTTAAAGTTCCCAGGAGATACATCTGATTTTCATTAATATAGAAAATTTAGAAACTTAATCCAGCAGTGCTTAAGAAGTTAATTTAATGACAAGTAATAGCAGAAATAATTGGGAATTTTCTAATGACAGAATTTCACTCCTTGGGAAATTCCGCTTGGTTGTAATGGGAGCTTTCCACGGTAACATAACAACTTCTGAGAAATGAAGAGCTTGGGAAAAGTTGGGGAAGAGTAAGGCTGAAAAAACCCTCACCCCATAACCAGAGAGCCTGGTGGTTAAGCAGCTCAGTGTGAAATAGGGAAGACGCCTTATGTTGAGTTTCAACCTCATTCAGAACAAAGCTTGGTCTCCTACTAGGAATCAAAATACGTAACTTCAAGTCACCATAGCAGGGTGTGTCTTTCACAGAATCACAGAATCANATTGAGATATCCTGCTTTGCATATTTAACTAAATATTAAGCATATGAATTTCTTGAAACTTAGTCTGTATCCTGGGGGAATAGTTAAACTTTCAGACAGTTTTTAATTCTGAAAAGTGTCTGCTTTCACTGTTGTTATTGGAGCTGGAGCTCTAAAATTGCAGCATTTTGAATAAGCACCTTTGAATGTATTTGGGATGTGACATAACAATTGCACTTTTTTTGAAAAATAAAGAGCAATTTCACATTCTTACCTTCACTCTGTATTAACCTGGTTTTTGTTTGTTATCCATCTCAAGCATCATGTCAAACTAGAATCTCCTATTCAGTTAAGTGTCTCAGAAAACAGGAACTCACACACCTCCAAGTAATTAAAAACCAAGTCAAGGTGGATGTAGTCTTCTGTTTGAAAAGTATATCCTATATTCAATGTTCTTACATGTGCAGAATTGGCTGCCCTGAATCACAAAGGGTTGAAGTAAGTCCAATTTGGGTGAGATTTAGACACCATTTTCTTGAAAGTACACTGTAAAAATATCAACTAGAAAAACATCATCTGATACAAGGTTGACGCCTGATCCCTTCATGATCCTACAAGAAAAATGCGTACAAACAATTGCTCTTTTATTAAATATAAAAATATATAAGTTATACTTTAAAGTATGTATTACCTGTTATTCTAAACCGCTGGACTACAGGGAATCACTTCCCACCCTGCCAAGCTAAAGTTTGAGTGTATACGTATTACATAAATTAAATCCATGTATTAAAAACAAATTTTTTGATCATAGAGTTAAAAAACAGTCAAAGAACTTGAAACAGGCAGCATATGACAAATATTCATCCCTTGTTTTCTTTGAGAGACTGCTTATTGTTCAGCTTCCGTAGAAAAACAATTTTAAATCACATTTCATTATGTACCTCACTATCCCAATACCAGATTTGCTATGAATAATCACAGACATCTACAGAGAAAGCAAGTAATAATAACATCACTAAGAAAAGCATGAACTAAAGACAGGTTTGGTAGTTGTAGAAGAAAATATTTCATTAGAGTTCAATACTGCAGTTATTTTACTTGAAGAAAAAGTCAGAATGGCTGTGGGCTCATACTGAACAAGGAGGGTACCATTTTTTAGTGTCTGGTGTTTTACAGTGATTTATCATGTCAATATTTATGATGATGTCTATTTACATTTATATTGAGCCGCTCTAAAGCCTCTTGTTCTGATTAGTCAATGTAAAAGCAGAAGGTTTCTCTAAAAGGAGATTCCGGTTCTTTCAAATAACTCTAAATTGAGCTTCATGCTGCTTCTGTGTGAAATCTTGGCCTGTAATCCTTGTACTTAACTCTGCTGTTAAGTTCAGTGTGTCCAGTATTTTGTTGTATATTCTTGATAGTTCTGTCTGCACTCAGCAAAGGCAGAGAGAGGAAAAAAATGTTAAGAGAAAATTAAGCTTCACAGTCTCATCACTTCCTTCCTTCCTTGTACCAGTTCCTTGTCCTAGGGACACCACTCACTGCCCCAACCTTTTGCATCAGTTTTCCAAAATCTCAGCAGTGACCTTGAAGTTTCAGGCCCCCTCCCCCAATATCTTTTTGTTGTTGTTGTTGTTGATTTGTTTACTATTTCTAAATAATATCACTTAACTGTAAAACCAAATAAAACCCTCCTACAACCACAGTTTTGAGAATTATGTTCTCATAGAATAGTTTGGGTTGGAGAGTACCTTTAAAAATTACCTAGTCCGACACTGCTGCGATGGGCAGAGACATCTTTCACAGACGGCCTATGTGATGCGTAACACTAAAATGATGTCTCTCTCTGGTGCCCTGTGTCACCTCTTTGTCTAGAGGACAATTGACGCTACAATACAATGCTGTTAAGCAGAAGGATTTGGAGGTTGATTCCATAACGTTTTACACCATGTGTATTCAGTTGTCTGTGTGATAAATGGGTGCAAAGTGCCCATTGTTCTAACTTGGTAACGCGAGGGGGGGTCGCTATGCAGAGCTATAAGTGACAGCAGCAGGGAGAGAGCCAAGGGTGGTTGCCTTCTGACCCACATAAACCAGGATAACATCAACAAAGAGGACAATAGGAACAAAATCACTGGTTGTATGTTGTTTTATTCTCTGTTCCCCTAATGCAGAGGATATCTTCAGGCACAGAAAAAAACTGTCACCCGAAAAAAAAGAGGTGAAGGGGCTGAATATCGAAGATGTAAACTCCTTCATGCTTCCTAAAATAAAAAAAACTTGCAAGACAGAACCTCACCCATGAAAAGCTACTTTCCATGACTGTCCTCCTCTGAAACACTTCATTTTTGGTTTGAAAAATAAATATTCTGCGAAGATACCACTGTTACTGCTACTGCTGTTTCAGGTCAATATGGTAGAAATCTGTAATACAAATGGAAATTTAATTTTAAATTTCAGGTCAAATGGAAAACATATAAAATTCCAGGATGAAATATGATTTTCAATTATGAATTACTTTATAAGAATCCTCTTTTCTATTTCTTTATTTTAAAATATTGTTAAGGTTTAATAAGAACAAGCTTTCTCACGATTATGACAAAAATAATAACATGTAATAGAATTTTGATATTTCAACATAAATTTAAACATTTAAAAATCTTGACTATGAAATATTGTCTGTGTGTGGTTTAGTGTATCTATTTTATTTTCTTTCCTCCTTCCCTTGATTTTAATGATGTTATTGTAACTTCACTGATAATTCTTAGTTTCCTCCACAGACATCCCCCTTTGAGAATTCTCACTCTTCAGAGAATCTAAAACCAAAGTCAAGCAGTTAGTGTTAACAGCCCAGGGATTTAGGAATAGGGACAATTTTTGTTCCCTAGTCAAGAAACTCTGAGACATCTGTTTAAATTTAAACAGTTAACCCTTGTGTCCCTACTGACTTCTGTGGGAATAGTGGCAATCTGAAAGGTAACATGAATAAGTGCTTTTGTTGGTTCAGGACACTGCTGCCATTCTCACTGGAGTTCAGCAATGAATGTATGCAACAGAAAATATGTGTGGCACTTGAACCAGAGGGGGTTTTAAAACACTGCACAGCCAGACCCGTATGCTGTGAAAATAATTCACAATGCTGTATTTTTGATGCCTTCCTCTTGAAGTCAGATAAGTGTTGCAGAGTGGGAAAGGTTACACAGCTGCACACATGCACATGCCAAGAACTCTTATCTTCTTTTACCTTACCACACACTGAGATGATGGGTTTATAAAATTAAGGATTAGTTTAACAGTACCTTTGAAGAGAAGTGTTATAGATATTGTAGAACAGTTGCTGGTAGAAAAACAGCCACCTACAGTGAAGTTTAAGACAAACCAAATGCTGAAAAAGGTCAAGAGATCTACAGAGCTCATAGAGGGGGTTATTTCTAAGGACAAGTGACAGGACTACTGTCATGGAAAGATCACCAGCTCAGACTGCACAGCTGCAGTTCAGGAGGAGCAGACTACTTTCCAAGTTCCCCATTACCTTGAGAGAGGAGTAAGATAATTTGCTCATCTTGTGGAAATTCGTATTAGTTTCTTTACCTGTAGATAATTCTCACAAAATCAACAGTCCAGCCAGCACAACTCCCTTCCCTTGTTCCCATCATTTGAGGATATGGCTGAGAACAGGATGGCTCAGAGGAACATAACGTTACACTCACTTTACTGGGGTTGACCAGGGGTTTGTACTGCTTCATAAACCACCATCAATCTGTCAGTAGCAGAAGATTACAGAAAAAAAAAATATTAGGCAACTTAAAACAACTTTTAAGATGAGATCAGGAAATTGACTTGGCTAACATAATTTAGTTTTCAACTGAAAAAGTTTTCTGGGCCAACTGGATAAATGGATGAGGCTGTAATTACATGCCCAGGACAGGAGAAGTCCAGCACTTATATTGTCTTGAACAGTCGTGAAACTGCAGTCTAAGAATAGGTGCCCATACGGCTTTTCAGTGTCATAATTATATTTGGCTAATCAGTAACGTAGAGATCCTCCGAGGCAAAGGCTGAATTTGGCGTGTAACGGTTAATTGCCAGTAATAAGACCATCCTTTATGCATTTTATTAGAACCACAGAATCATAGAATGGCTTGGGTTGGAAGGGACATTAAAGATTACCTAGATTTATTGGCAGGGACACCTTCTACTAGACCAGGTGGCTAAAACCCCCTTTCAACATGGCCTTGAGCCCTTCCAGGGATGGGGTATCCACAGCTTCNGTGCTGTAATTTATGTTTTCTTAAATTTATCATTTCCAACCCACCCTGGCTTCCATCCAGGTTTCCACAGCAACAAGCACTAATGAATGATAAGAAGGAAATTATTTCAGAATTTTTCTTGATGCTGAAAGAAGTTAGAATATTATGCTTTCAACTACAATACAAGAAAATCGCAGAACAGGACTGGTCATTCCATTCATAGTTTCACAGACAGAAGATATGCAGGCTGTGGCAGTCTGCTTGCCCTTTAGCAACAGACGAAAATTGTTGCATCTTTGTACACCTCAAACATATGTCCTGACCCTGAATTTGACGAATCCTCTCCCTTGTACCTGCAGAGAATACACAGGAGGAATTTTATTCACAGAACAAAGAATTCTATAACAGGTTCACAGGTTATTCTGAGTNAGCAGCCTCTTACGGTGCCTCGACACCCTTGTAGTGGAGAATTTCTTCCTTATATCCAATCCAAATCTTTCCTCTTTTACTGCTACTACCTCTCATCCTAATCTCTCTTTGAACATGTTTGTACATTGGCATCCCCCAAACTGTGCCACCACCTGTCCTACAGCCTAAGTGTTGTTATAAAAAGTATGTTACTTTGAATAGGAGAAAAACATGTATGTCCTTGTTCCTCTGTCCATGCACATAATGCAATCAGAACTGAACCCCAGATATCGTCACCAAAAAGTTCTGAAAATGACCCACAACAAAAAACTGAAAATATTTGAAATAAAACCTGAANAGGAATCAGGCCCACAAGAGTGGAACCACGGGCACCACACTCCATCCATCCAAGCCTCCCACCATCTGGACCATCTATGAAACACCTCCAGGGATGGCGACTCCAGCACCACCCACCGTATATGCTGGCCTAAAAATCAAAGTCAGTCTCATCATACATGCCAAAGATCCCTTCTTATGAAAATTTTTGAATGACTAATATGACTAAGGAGGGGAAAGTTAATTTTTCAAGAAATTACAAATTCAGTGCTCTTAATTTAAAACTCTGGATTGTTGCTATATTTGCTTCAGGGATTTGACATTGTATCTATGAAATATAAACATTTTAAAATCTCAGTACTGGAATTTTATCATCTCAATTACTCAGTTGCAGTTACTGTAAAAACAAGGATAAGCTTTGCATTATTAATTAATGTGTTCTTTTCCAAACTGAAACCAAACTGTTTCTTTTGGCATATTGTCACTTTGGTTAATCTTAGACGAGGGAAAATCCTGAAAGGAGGCCTAGTTCCCATTTAAATTTGGGGTCTCATCTCGCTGCTGGGTTTTCAACACACTCTTCATTCTGTTCCAAGTCAAAGCTCCTCTGGACACCTGCCTGTGTTGTCTACTGTTCAGTTGTTTTTCACTGTTGCAAACAGTAAAGCTGTCACTTTGTAGTGAAGGCCTGGGATTTCACTGTCATAGCTGGAGGACCTCAGTTAGTTCATAATACGTCTGTGAAGTTTCAGCGTCAATTAAGTTAACACAAGAATAGACATATGCTACAGGTTTCATTATGGTATTGGAAACAGAACAGTGAATAACAAATGCCATTTAATGACAGCTACCAATCCAGAGAGTCACAGCAGGTTAAGTATATTTCTAAAAATAAATACAATATATTCACACTAGTATGATTAAAATTAAATAGGCGAAGATTTGTATAAGTTCCTAAATGAAAGATTACCATGCTTAAGGTTGGCAAGTTGCTATGTCTGTCACCAAGTAAAAAAATATCTTCTGTCTAGTGAAGGCACTTTTGGTATTTGGGGTCTTTTTCCTGCTCTATCTATTTCCAGTTGCTTTGCATTGGTCTTCTCCCAGTTGGTACAAAAATTTACCCAATTTTCTTATTCCTTTTCTTTTGAATGCTCCTTCAAACCCCTCCTGCCACAGCCCTTTGATCAAGATTTTAAAATAGCTGAAAGAACAGCTGAAAAGGCAACAGACTTCTGTGCCTAAAAAAATAGAGAAGTACCTATGGACATTTTTTTTGGTCAAAATTTGAAAACAAGGTCAACTTCCATTTAAGTTCAAAACCAATTAAACTAAAGAGAAGATAGGAAGCTGCTGTTTTCCAAACATGTCTGTGTGCCTTTATAGCCTATGACCCTTGGCCACTTTAATGAGGCACAGGTCAGGTCTGTAATACAAAATTTTGCTGGAACAGCTATGTTGATGAGGAGGGTAGTAAAGTGTGATGTGTGATTGACAGAACTGTGCTGGTGAAATTGCTGGTGTAAGCACAGTTATATTGGCAAAACTGCACTTTTGCTGAGGCTTCCTTTTATTCTGAGGAGTATGGGGGAAGGGAGAAAGAGAGCAGTAAGATTAAATTGTTCTAAGCAAAAAACAATTTTATTTGTGTAAAACACGTTCATATCAGGAAGGCTTTGCTGCTAAAATATGTCAATTATTAGAATCAGACAATCAACTGTAATATGTCACATTGGCACCTCAAATATATATATTGGTGTTAAGGTAAGATAAAAAGGCTAGATTCAAAAAGTCTAGGTTTATAAAGGGGTCTCTGGTAATTCTTTTTTAAATGAAAGTGTAGCAAACAGAAGAAAGAAGGGTCACACTGTTACTGAAGAGGCATCCCAGATTTTAACATGGAACTGAAACACCCCCTCATTTGGCACCCAGAGATCACAGAAGTATGTGATGAGAGAAGAATCTATAAAAAGATGAAAAGTAATAGACGTAGTAAAAGATCCTAATACATTCTTCACTGATATATCAGAATAATTTCTTTTTAAAACAATTATGCAATCAGATTGTCTTAATCTGGGCACCAAGTACCCAAAGAAAAGTATTGGCTCATTTAGAACCATCAGCTTTATTTGGTAATTACTGTAATTAGGCAGTTTTTGAGAACTGCACATTAGCTACATGACAGATCAGAATTGTTTTGGTCTATTGAGTAATTATTTAATTAGGCTGCATTTTAAAAAACTGTTTAAAAAACTCTCATATAATGGTTGGAACTAACTCATTCTAGTTTATATTGTAATTATTTAATGAATCCAAATATATCTATTGAAAAAAATCCTTTCCAAGCATAGTGTTACTCTGTGCTGCAGGGGAAATAGAATAAAAAAACCTCTAAGGTATTTTAATAAGAATTTACTACATACAGGTGGCAAATGTATTTCATTGTTCATGTTACAAGTGTGGAAGCAAGGTCAGAAAAGTTACAGCCTTTGGAGAGAAGGGCCCATACAAACAACTAAAAATTATTAATAAGGAAAATGTTAGCCACTTTTGATAGACCATTTACGCAAAAGTAAAAGCAGAAAGCAGCCAAGAGTCACTTTTTTTTAATCTAGCCAAGGAAAAATGGATCAAGGATACGCGATATTCTGGCAAGGTAAAAATTATTCAGACCTTAATTCAGCAGAGATAAAAGATGAAAGCAGAAGCATGGTCTAAGGAAACTTTTTTTCTTTGTAAAAAATCAGCCTGGATTAGAAGGGAATTATGATCCAATATAATTTTTGAACTCGAGGGATCTGCAAACTTGATATGATCCTGTCAACACTGAAATCAGTGCCACAACTTCCAGTCATTTGAATGGGATAAAACCTGAATATGTGTCATTTCAAAAATCAATGATATTTTTCAAAATATTATTCCTAAACGTGCTTAAAATGCTTCAAAAATGTTCTGGTGGTAAACACATGGGTGAATGTGTATTTTACTAGAATATTTAATCATACTATTCTTAAAATTACATTAGAGAAGTATGAAAAGAGTGCTGCGAAGACTAAATCTCTCAGTGAACTTTTTTACATTCAGAAGACTTTTACAACATTCTTGCCAAACAATCACAAGATATGTCATTCAATTTATGAGTGCTGGGTTTCATGGGGTGATGAAATGTTTTAAAGAAACTCTAGAGACCGAAGGGATACAGAAATTCTGGAAATGGGAGAAATACAGGACAGCATTTACCCACTGCATCTCATTGTGATGAATTATTCTTCAGATGTCATCACATGAATTTCTGGAGGTTGATAAGGGAAAAGGACTGAAGGTAGCACAGTGTCAAAGTAAACTGAATGAAATGGCAATAGTGATAGTGTTGCTGTAGCTGTTATGTCTAACCTTGCTTTCCTGAAATAGCAAGTTTCCAATCAAAAGATGAGACTTATTTCTGCATCTGTAATATAAGAGACCTTTGCCCTGAATCCATCCAGGATCATGGCAATTTAACAAATTGTTACCCATCAAAGAACTTCAGGAACTGTTTGTGTGCACACTGTGAGCTGTGTTTGGCAGGAGGCCTGAACCCGTACAGCGAAGATTTATTTTTTATGTCACATTATCTCCAAACCAGGAAGAGTTTGTGAACATTCATAGCAGTTCCATGCTACCCTAGCACTGACGTGGGTCTGAGCCAGTCGACTTCTGAATTACTTGGGAAACTTTTCTTGGCTTCTGAAGATAGGTGAGTCATAGAGCTCAGGGGTAAAAGGATTTTAAATCCACAAAGCATCATGAGCTAATCCTATTCGAATTCCCATAAACAATTTTCATCCAGTCAATCTGTATAGGGACCAGTGTTTTTTGTTTGTATCTATCTTACACAACTGAAGTCTCCATGAAAAAAAAAGAAAGATAAAAAAAAAGGAAATAAGCAAAGGCTGCTGCTGCCCAAACTGCTGCTAATCTGGATTTATGTGGGATCTGAGTCATTCATATTAATTCTTCTATCTACTCCACTCCTCAGCTCAGTGGCTACCTAAAAGGATCCAGTTAAGAGCTTTAGAAATTCCCCAGGCCTCACTTCCTATGCTTCTGGACAGAAGTCAAAAAATTGCCTCTCTTGGCTTCATCTCAGGAGGTCCTTCTTTCCGTCAGACATTCTTTCTACAGTATTTCTCTGATTCTTTCCAGACTATTGTCTCTTGCCAGAATCCCCTCTGAGCTTCAGTGGAAAGAAGTTCTATGTGCTTCAGTTGACTATATTTTTCCTTCTTTTGGTCTCTGAGTATTGGGGCAGATTTCTTTTTCCAAGGAAAAAGCTGTTTAAGAGTCTAATAGTAGGAAAGTTCAAGAAGTTTCACTGTTTCCCTCACATCATTCTCTGTGTCAATGTGAAGAGACAAAAATGGGGAGAGGAGAAAGTGTTGGATGGTGACTTTTAAGTTGAGTACGTAAAATGATTTGGTCCTTAAAATCTTGAGAATCCCAGAAGTCTGTGCCTCCTCATCGGTCCGCAAGCCACAGCTCTTTAGACAAGTGTGTCACGGCAGAGCACTTGCTCTACTTAAGGCATTTACTGTGGCGCTGAGTTGGCTTAACAGTGTTATAATACACAGGGTTATAGAAAGAGGAAGAACAATCTCCTTGAACAGAATATATATTGTGCATATTCGTAGGCTTTCATTGCTTAAAGAAACAAGTCGCTTGATTTTCATTTTTCTAAGTCAGTGGCTCAATATTAAAAGGAAGGTGCAAAAAGAATATGGGCCTTGGTAGGACTTCAGTAAGCACAAGCTGAATCAAACTCAGCTCTCATCTTCCATACTTTTGACTCCTTTCTGTTCCTGTGTGCCATAGGGAAATGCCATGGGCTGGTTGTGTTGTTCCACCTTTGAAGCATTAAAGTAATGTATATAGCTGGTAAGATATTTTTTACTTTTAGCTAGATTTTATTTAATTTTAACCTTATAAAAGACATTGACATGGACTTTATAGCACTTTGCTTGGATTCATCCCATTTGAGAATTACACAAGTGCAAAAAATCTTAAAATATGAAGTCAATTCTGTTAATATGTACATAGAAATAACTCAGAGTTCCTCTGTTTATTTGTAAGTAAAATTTGAGGGAGGAAAGAAAATGTTTTTTGGACAGTTCTTATGCCAGTCCTTCATATGCCAAGTGTTGAACTCTGATGCCAAGTATATTTTTACAAGTCAGTTGTGAAGCTTTTAGTAAATATTATTTCTATTAGACTGCTAACAACCTGAATTGTAGAACAAAAAGGATTCTACAGGGAGGCCCATCAGTCACTTCGGACCCTACAGTGGCTGAGGGTAACCTTGGTTCCAGCACTGCCGTGGTTCTTAGTTGTGGTAAAACACGATAACATGTGCAAAAATAGTAATGGATTTAAAGATATTGTGTCACATTCTGATGAAAATTGCCTAAATCATGCTTCAGGAAACCCTCTAAAGTTCCTATTTAGTGCTCTGAATTTTATTTCCAGCATAGCTGATTGCCAGGATATTTGTGCAAGAATTAAATTTTATTGCCTCATTATACTTGACAGATTTATGTAAAGGTATTTCAATAACGATGAGTGAACCTTTAGACCTTTTAGGGGTTTGATTCACTGCAGGGAAAAATCCTGCAGCTTCAATCTCTAGTAGTTTGGAGTTCTCAAGAACGGGCTTTCTCTTCACATTTTCCCCAGTATTTCCTAGTAATAATACTGGCTAAAACAACATGCTTACACACAGTCAGGATTTACAGAGGTTTCTCAGAAGCACTGTGGTTGTCATTCTGGAGTAGTGGAATTTCCTTTGCTCGTAAAAGAAAATTTTAGGGCAGTGACAGCTTGTTTTGATACATTTGTAATGCCATTTTTCTTTCTGAGGGATGCAGTGGAGCATTTTTAAAACTGGAAAAGCTAAAAAGAGAATGGATGGAAGTCTCCATGTTGATCCTATATTGCTGAGGAGTAACAGAGTGGCTGAAATGGCCGATGCCATTTCCCTTTGCACTGGGGTGCTGGACAACAAGCACAGACTCAGCAAGTCCATGGCAAGTAGTGATATGGGACAAGTGAAGAGGTACCTCCCAAGACATCGTGTGGGATGGTGACTCTCCATGGAGCTCAGTTGTGGGCTGCAGCGTCTCCCTGGAGTGGCAGTCAGTGTCGGTCTGGGCCACAGCCAGGAGCAGGACAACCTGGACATCTGGCACCTCCCTGGTGATGGAGACAGGACAAGATGTCAGTCTGTGGATGGGCCAACAGTGTAGGGGTGTGCCTGGGGTTCCAGTACAGGGACTGACCGCCCTCAGGGGGCTGAAGAGGTGTCATGGTCTATGGCTCTGTCAGGGGGACCCTTGCAGCGCTGGTTGGGGACAGGGAGGCTCGTCAGTCTCTTCAGCCCTGATAATGTTTGCCAGAGGGAAACGTTGGTACCAGCACTGTCATGGCTGCAAAGCTAAAAACTGTGACCTAGTGTTGTGTAAGTAATGTGCAGCTACATCAAAACTTGCAGGACATATTCGCTGTAAGACAGGCACTGCATCACAAACTGGTTCTGCACATTACCAGAGTGGTTGTTTCTTGGGATGAACTTGGTTCCACTGAACTCACACCATGACACTGTCAGAGCTCAGCTGGAGGATGGACACACAGTCCCTTGTCCCCAGGAGACCGAGGAGACAAAGGAGACACTGGGCACAAGCACAAGCTTCTGAGGCTGAAAAGGAAGGTGTTTTTGTAGTGTTAGCATCAGCCATCTGTAGCTGAGCAACTTTTCTGGATTACTTTCTTGGACTTCACTCCTTACATTTCATCCAACTTCCCTTTCAGGCACCAAGTACACTCTCTGAAACTTGTTTTTCAGTCCTGTCTTCATAAGTGAGCTCCAAAAAAAGGAAGTGGCAATGAACAAAACCCACCAACCTGCTGGGCAAGTGGCGCTCAATATGTGTTTTTGTGTGTTTGGATATTTTGAGCACAAAAGCAAACTTTTATTTTGTGTTTTCTGAATTGCTACCACTTGTCTAAAAGTGACAAAATGAATGCTGACTGAAAGAGACTTCAGTCTCTAATTGATGAATCTCTAACATCAGAAAGCTGTTATTATTTTAGGGCTCTGATTAAGAGGAAAAATTTTTTCTCTTACCATTGTGTTGTGTCATTTAGGAAGGTTCTCTAAACAACTCTTTTTCCTTTTTTCTTTTTTTCATGAGGAAATTGAAGACAGAACATAACTTTTAAAGTGTTTTCCTTAAGTAATTGTGTAAAAATATATGTTCTCTAGAAAGTATGGTTAATTTTGCTTTTTCTGCTTCTGAAGACTTGAAAATATCTGAACTGGATTTGGCCAGGCAAACTCCAGAGCAGGTGCTGGGTGAGTGGATTCTGCAGGTAGCTGAAGTTCAAAACCAGATCCACAGTATTTGTTCTGTCTCTTGATTACACACTGCCCTGGGGGTTTCATAGACTTTGCCAATACAGAGCACAGATCTCTGTGCTCTTGTATTTTACACAGTTCAGACTTACCTTCAGTCTTAGTGCACCTCATGAACTCATCCCGTATCACCCAGGGTATGGAAATCTTAGATTTAAAATCTAGATATAAACAAAACCAGTATCTGTCCCTCCACTGTCCATTTAGACAGAAAATATGATTACTTCTGTGTTAAAGATACAACCCTCACCAAACAATATCTGCTTCTAATAGATTTTAATTTTTATCAAAAATATGTAATCGAATTCACAGAAGTGTCACAGTATGTATCTGTTCATGAGAGGTAATGGGTCTACATGACATCCAGATATCACGGGTTCACAGGTTATTCTGAGTTGGAAGGGACCCTCAGGATCATCTAGTCCAACTCCCCACCAACTAGACCATGTCACTGAGCTCCTCATCGAGTCTTCTCTTAAACACCTCCAGGGATGGCGACTCCACCACCTCCCTGGGCAGACCGTTCCAATGAGGGTTCACTCTCTCTGTGAAAAATCTCTTCCTAACATTCAGTCTAAACCTCCCCTGGCGTAGCTTAAGGCCATGTCCTCTTGTTCTGGGGTCGTCAGCCTGAGAGAAGAGATCCACACCCACCTGGCGGCAACCTCCCCTCAGGTAGCTGTAAACAGCAATTAGGTCTCCACCCAGTATCTCTAGTAGCTGGAGCAGTCAAACGTTGGTGGCTTTCTGCCAGTTCCCTGGGTTATTTGTCACATGAAATATGTATATAAAAATATGCCGATACTCAGTATCATACCATACTTTTTTCTACCCTTTCCTTCAGATTGAGGTTCAGATTAGAATGTGCAAAGGCTTTGATTCGTATACCAATGATTTGGTTTGTATTTAAACTTCCCTTGCGTTTTACTTACGCATGTATTTATATCTCCTGCTGTCCAAAATTTAGGAAAAAAATTCTATCCCCCAATAAATTTGAAATTATTTTTTCTTTCTTCCCTTTCCCCCCCCCCAATCACACTCCTGCACTTGTAGTTTTGGGTTAGTGTGGAGTGGAGAGCAGTATTTAATCCTACTCTTGTCTCAGAAGGAGCAGTGCAGTTCTGAACAATTCACTATTCCCATAAGGTCTGAAGCTTAAAAATCCCACAGTCACCCACCATTAATGTTGCAAAAGATGTTGATTTGTGCACAGATTAACCTAGGATGTTTTGATATGTGCATTTGGTGCATGACATACAAAGGCTTTGTTGAGTCCCTTGGTTTGATTTTAGGAGTCACACATATTGTGTGTTTGGATATCCATAATTTCAAAACAAGGGAAATACCTGAGGAAATTTCTGGAGTTTTCTCTTTCATAAAGGGGAAGTAGAATCAAGAAGAATGATAGAGAAAAAAATATCTTTTTTTTTTTTTTTGGTCCCCTGGCTTACATGTTTTTAGCTGAAGGCTTTAATTGTTATATAAGCAATGAAATGTTTTATTGTCTGGGCTCAGACTTCCCATTTAATGTTCTCTTATCAGATCTATGCAAACTCAAATCCTATCTTACAAGAAAGGACTTACATTCTTGTCTAATAAGATGGACTGCCTGTAAAACTGAGCTCTGTTGATGAGTTTTAGATTCTGTGTCCCTTAACGGGGTTAAGATATGATCCATTCCTTGGTGCTGCAGTTTCTCTGTGAATATGAACTCAAAAACTTGATTATTCTCCTTTAAAAAGAAATGCAGAAGGAATGTAAATAGAAACAAAGAATATTCTGAATACCGTCAAAAGTTTATCATGGTCCAAAAATAGACACATCTGCTCTTTCATGTATGTGCAGCATTGTCACCAACTTCACAACATTTGGAAATAATCAGGATACGGTCATTAACCTAGAAAATTTTCTCTTCAGAATCTTATGTAGGTTCATCTATTAGTTTTTCATTACAAAATGGGAACATGCTTTTTTCACAATAAAATCTTTTATAGAATTACTTCCCTCTAGGAAACAGACTCTTTAATGTTAACCTTAATAAAGCAATTCTGAATTGTTTGCAGTACATATGAGGCATTAGTATAAACTGTCTGATCTATAGTTATTTTCTTTATTCTAGTAAATGATATAGTATCTGTGATGTTATCCTGCATACAGACATCCAGCCTTTGGCTGAATAAATCTGCCCAAATATGTTAGAATAAAGTCTGCTGGAAGGAAGCCAAAATATGCTTAATACTGCATAAAATTACTGAAGAAAAATTTTCATGGAATAATTTCATGGAATAATTTCATGGAATAATTCTGCACAAATACTTTGGATGTACCAGAATTTAACTGATGAGAGTTTAACTGGGCAGAAGCATCGAATGTCCGGTCTGATCCCTGGCATATCGTATTGCCTAGTTACTCCTGACTGGAAAATGAGAAATTGGGTGGGATTTTGTGCTTGTTTTCATGTAACAATTTGATCTGAAGGTATGAAGAGAGACAATATGTCAGTCCCCTTGAGATTTTGTTCTGATAATTAATTCTTCTGATTCTTAAAATGTGCCCCTCCCATTGTTATAATGATTGACTTTCCTTCCAACGATTATTATTTCCTATTCCTTAAATGACTGAGCCCATATTTTCACTATTAAAATCTGTCAATCAAGTCACCTTTAAATTTTCTGTCGGATTAGTTAATCAGGCATAGGTCTCTAATACCTGAATTTTAAGGTATTTTTTCCTATATCGAGATTTTTTTCTGTGTCTATTAATATGCAGTCAGCATAATCACTATGCTTTTCAGGAATCAAACCGCACACAGGTTTTGCATTCACACTTAAAAACTGTTACTGAAAATTATGAAGTTCGTGTGGAAAACAATGCCACCAAAAAATGATGGCACTTAAGTCAAAAAATTATATTTTTAATTTATGAATTCTGTTGAAATCATTGGAAACCACTATTATCTATCTGAAACCACTATTATCTATCTTGAGATGTGTTATTCATGTTGTTTGCTTTTCTTTTTTCAAATGCATGCTGGTAACCTACTGTATATACCAGACACAGATTTTTCATGTTAAATTTTTGCCTTCATTATTTATTTAATAATTTGGATGGTTTCAAACATATTTTCATGCTCAATTTTCACCCCTTTGATAGAAGGAGGTTCAAGAGGAAACCTCCCTGGCGGTTGGAAATGCGCAGTATTTATTGATATTACATGGAGACAGATATATATATATGTGTTTGTCTACATATACATATGTGTGTGCATATATATATATATACACTCACACATACAAATTTCTTTTCTTGTACCTTTAAACTTTCTCTCTTCGTTGTTTTTTATGATATTTAACAAACAAAGAAATTACATTGCCTTCAACATAGAGTGACTGAAATTGGGTCAAATGTAACTTAGTAGGAGTGACATTTCTTCACACACAGAGAGGACTCCATGTGTTGATACACACTTGGAACTTTCTTGATTTTGTGTTGCGGATGAGTTCACAGGGATCATTTTGCATGAAGCCACAGAATTCTTGTCAAAGTGCTCCCTTACGCAGACCCATTTGTCACTCAGGTGTCATGAACCTGCTACATTCCATGTTGGGACACCATGAAATGGAGGCCATCTGAAGATCTGGATAAAGTTTCATTGTGCAGCTGAAAATTTCCATTCGTCATTTAAAGACTGTGAAGGTCTTGGAGAGGCTGCATGGTTGAAGTCAATAAATTCCCTAGGAAGATGGAATAAAGTTGACATAAATTGATACCAAATTTGACACTGCAAAGTCAAAGATGCCATATCAGCTTACTAAGAAATGTATCTACTTTCCAATCCCTTTATACCTCTGATTTACTGACTCATTCTGCATGTCTGTATGTACAGTTTAAAGTCTTTTTAAATATCACTAAATACCATCATGTATTTAAAGACAAAATTATGGGCAGATCCTGAAGTAAGCAACCTACCAGTTTTGGCTTTGACTACCATGTACTCTTTCTCTGACTTCTGCGGAATATTTCACTTACAATTTATTAAGTATTTTGTTTTCCTTTTTTTTAATATTTCTTTTTTCACACCTACCTGTGGTATTCCTTTACCTTTGAGTTTCCTTGGTGCATTTACTTTCAGGATATACTTAGTTTTCCCAGAGTAGTGTAGATGCAGCCTTCTGTCAAACTTTCACTTCATCTACCTGTAAAAGGGAATTTTCATTTTCATTTCATTTTCATTTTCATTCATTGTTTAATAACTATGGAGCAAATCATGCCTCCGGCTGAGATGCTGTTGGTCTGCTTCCAAGGTATTGTGACAAATAAGAGTGATGCTTATCATATAACAACAGTTTGAAGGGGCATCAAGAGCTCTGCAATGTAAGCAGAGACAAACTGTATAAAAAATACAGGTCTTCAAGCGTGTCGTATTGGTTTCCCTAAATGATTAACATTGATCTTTTTTCTCCTAGTTCTGTTTTACTGCTAAATTCCTGTGTCCAAATCAGAGTCAGAAAGTGTGAAAACTGCTAGGAGACTACAGCAGAACAGAGACTTCTGGCTTAAGGAAGATGATCAGGAGTTCAAATTCTGCTTTCTTTTATTCTCATAGTGGAAAATGTAGATAATAAGGATGTTGATGCTGAGACACTATTTAATTCAAAATTGATAGATTGTAATAAAATTTCACTTCCTTCTGGCTCAATTGAATTAGGCAATTCCATTGACAACAGTGGACAGATGCATTTTTACAGCAAATATTTATTAGAGTTTTTTTACAAATCATATATGGGTTTCAGTTCAATGAAAAATATGTAGGAGAGAGAAACACTTGATATCTTGTGGTAAGTGAGTTTATTGAATGATAATTTCCATGTTCTTTAGCAATGTACGTCGTGTCAGTCTTCACAGTGTTTGTGCAGCCATCTAAGAGAGCAAAAATGCAGCTTTCTTCCTCCTGGGGCAGCATCATTGGTATGCTGGAGCTGACAGCTGAGCTGCAGATTGTGCTCAGGACAATCTCACTAAACACATTAAGCATCTCTCCTTTTCATTAACGGCTTTAAAACAACCTGGAAGCTCTGTTGACAAAGCTTATTGCAAATATGTTCCAGAGATGAGAGCAGCCACTAACACTGCTGGGAGTAGGGCAAAACATTGGATCTGTCTAACATATTACCTGCTTCTACTACCTGCAGTTGTGTTCAAACACTGCATGGACTTTCACATTATTTGCCTTCAAAAAACTGTAGTGGCAGCTGTGCCTTTATCTCCTATTTACATGGGAGGAAGTTAGAGTATAGCTAAACAATTTGCCTAAAGTCATACAGGAAGTGTATAGTGAATAGAGAAGTTAAATTCTAGATTAGTTCCCTGTTCATTAAAGCTGTCTTCCTCATTAAATAATTGTTGTTTCTGTAGATGAAAATGAAGGAGTTACTTACTGTGAAATGTAGCATAGAACACAAATGCTAATTCTTTTATGTGACCAATCATAACAAAATAGATATATCTGAGCAATTGTTTAATTCAAGCAGGGACATAGTAGGAATGGTAGCAAGGGGTTTTCTTGGAAATGCATGTAGACTGTATAAAAATTGAAGTTGTATTTGTGTAAATTATTTACTATAATATTGCACACAAATGGCAGAAAACCAGCTTGATACTGAGCAGCAAACTGCTACAAGTCAGTAGATTTGAAATGAGAGTGGTTAATGGAAAGCCTTTGCTTTTGCTTCGCACATTATGCTATCACAGAAGTCAGCCAGAGATGAAGTGCAGTCATTGAGTCGTGTGTGTGAAGAGCTGAGGTGTGATGTGAATGGTGGAAAACATTTAGGTATTTTCAATTTGTTACTGCATACCAGAACAATCATGAGATAGTAAGATTAAGAGTAACCACTTGCCAGATAACATCATATCAAGTATCTTTACTGGGGTTGCACATCTTAATGTTTATCTTAGAATTCAGAAAGGATCTTGTGCTATCTTATAGAACAAAACACTTTAAGATGCTTTAAAAATCCATGTGATTTCCACTAGGTCCAGCCATCTGATTTTTCTCAGGTTGCTATTAATGGTCCCATCTCTCGCAATCCAAAGTGATATGCAGTTCATCATCATTTCACTTTATTTTGGTGTGCTGAATTTGTTAGGGTGGAGTGTAGCTGGAGGGTACACTAGATGGCATTCTTGATAACTGTGCATTTCTCTATACACTTTCTGATGCTCAAATATGGTTTAAGGATTCCAGGAATATTTTCTGCATGCGTGCTAAATTCCCCATCTGCAGCAGATGCTTAAATGCTACACATACAGTTATGGCTGTGTGTCACTTTCCTGAATACAGGCGAGGAGATGACTGGTGTTTAAGCTTTGACAGCTCGTTAACTAGTCATCATGGAATTGCTAGGTTACCTGTTTAGAGATAATAGTCTCTGCAGTGTAAATCAGGTTGCCTCTACTTCAAAGGGAGTAGGGTTCTTTATAGTAGCTTTGGATCTGCCCCACTGCCTTTAAAACTTGTACCCCTTGAAAGCTCTCCAGTGAAGAAGCCTGAGGCACAAAACTATGATGACCTTCTTCATGATCTTATTGTAACATTCATCCTCTTCTCCTCCTAGTAACTTTTGGTACCACCAGTTGTGTTTAATATTAGATAAAAACTAGCTTGAGGCAAACCCGTTTCTGTTTACATTTTAAACTGCAGAGCATTCTTTGGGGATCTGTAAAAAATAAAAGCCAACAGAGACGATATCCATCTCTTCAAGGCCCTTATCTGCACCATATAAATGAGCACAATCACTATTTAGAGTTCTTGAATGAGATAAATCTATTGTATTTACATTTTTGTTTGCAATCCAGGAAACTTCATGTAAGATTTGTTAGAAATAAATATTTATGAATTTGAGATAATATTTCTATCTGACACATATGTAGCTGTGGGAGGATTTTATGCTGCATTAATGTAAAAGAATGAAGTGTGATCAAAATGTCTGTGTTAGTTTGATTCAAAATGTCCAAGAAGGAAATAATCTGTCAGTCAAGACTTATTACTTGCTAGAGGGATATTTATCAATCATTCTAACTGAAAAGAAAATCAAAGAGCAGACTCAACCTAAATATTCATCATTACTCTAGCTTTTGAGGTTTCAGATATGATTTCCTGGTCAGTGACTGTTTTTTCGAATAAACTGCTAAAAGGCACAAGCAAAAGAGACTGTTGATGAAAGCAGCTTCTGTGTCTGTTCGTTATAGTCATCAGGCTATGATCATCAAGCATGATCTGAAGTTTTGGATCACTGAGCTGAAAGAGATCTTAAATCTTCCTGTAGTGTATATGCATGCTTTAAAACAGGATACAGTGTTATTAATCTATGTGAAATATTTCTTCTGACCATCATTTTTTGGTCACTATTTTGAATATATGTTAAAACTAATTAAATAAGCAATCTATTCTGGTCAGATATGTAAATATTAAGTATGTTGAAGATTAATTTGAGTATTCAGCTGAGCAAAGTGGGAAAGGAATGCAGAATGTAACAGTAGTATTTGTTTTCAATTGAAGGAGTTGCTTTATATGCTATAAAATTATTTTGGTGTTAATATAGTGTATACAATCTTTTAAATTTATGTTCCTCCTAAACTTACAGAGTATGTTGTTTGATTTTCTCTGTTACTCGTTTTCCATTTGCACTTATTTAAATGCAGGGTTAAAGTGAGGTCAGTCAACCTGTCATGCGCAACTAGTTCAGCCAAGCAGTTTGGTGAGCCCTGAAATTTAAAGTCACTGATTGACAAATAATGTCTCCTGGAATTTTATTTGTGCAACTGTGTCATCTTTTGTCTTTTGATACATGGGGATGAACCTTCCACTTTACATAATTTTCCTGTGTATTTTAAACTTCAGAGTAATTTGGAGGGAAAAAACCTAAAATGAAACTTAGAGAGAACTGCCCAAATTCTTTTAGTGTCATCACATACTGAGTGATCTGTCTTAGCAGGAAATGGTTTATCCAGCAAATTTAACTGTTTTTGAAATGCATACAAATACGCTTTGACATGTTCCAGTGTGCGCAGCATCTGAAATTACTCATCCAATGACAAAATTCAGTCAAAGGCAGACTGTAAGGTGTTCATAATACATCTGTGGGCACCCTGTCTGTGTGTCATGCTCAGCACAACTCTGTTACAGTAATAAGCAGCAGTTCCTGACATAAAAAGATTGACTATTGTTTGGAGTTTTTCACTATCCGTATTTTGTTCTACATGTCTAAGTATTTGGTCATCTCTTTCATATGTGACAGTATTTCTGTTTCCTTCTTGGATGAATTCCTTCACCAATATCAGCTCCAAAGACAAGCTCATGAACTGATGTAGCACAAATACTTGTACATAAACATTTCATGAGTCAAGTCCTATTTGCCAAACAAATAAAAATTGACAGAAAAATAGACACGATAACAAGTACCATCAGACTGAATTTACTGGTTTTATTCTGAATAAACAAGTATTTTGTCTTGGCCTTTTCTGGTTTTAATGCCATTTGTTTAAAACTCTTTCCTGTAAAATCTCTTTCAAAACTAAAGAATCTGTAAAGGTACAGTTACTTCATCCTCTAAAAGATCACAGAGGCATTATAACAACCCAAAGGTCGTTTCAGGCTATTAACAAACCCCTAACTAGGTGAGCTTTAGTTGAATTGGGGTTTCAAAATGAGATTTCACACAGCTCTGTACAGTGTGCAGCTGCATGGAGTTGAGCCACATGTAATTTTTAAAGAGCAATTACAAGAATTCTTTGTTAGAATGCAATGTTCCCTGTAAAAAAGGAGGTGCTGCCTTAGTGCTGCCAAGAAATTACTGTATGATTCTTATATCAAATACATAAAAATGCACAAGTGTACATATATATGTAAATGCCAACACATGCATATATACTTGTATGTACGCACATGTATGTACACAAAAATACACATATGCACGTATATATATCACAGAATCACAGAATTAACAAGGTTGTAAAAGACCTTGTAAAAGATCATCAAGTCCAATCTATTACATATCACCATCCCATCATCTAAACCATATCACTCAGTGCCTCATCGAGCCTACTCTTAAACCTCTCCAGGGACAGTGACTCCACCACCTTCCTGGGCAGCCCGTTCCAATGACAAATCACTCTTTCAGTGAAAAAGTTTTTCCTAATATCCAGCCTAAACCTCCCCTGACAGAATTTGAGAT
>WEKX01015048.1:848944-875463 GCA_013390025.1 Pitta sordida
GATAGGACCCTGAACAACTGGATCTAGTGGGCATAGATGGTCTTTAAGGTCCCTTCCAACCCAGTTCATTCTATGATTCCATGACCTTTTTGACCATAAGTAATTTCCTTGTCTCTCTCAGTGGTATATTAGCTATTACTTATTAGTCTCTTCTTTGCATAATTGAGCATAGGTTGTATTTGTGAACTCCATGTGGATCATGTTTTTAAGAAACAGGATTATCAAAGAAGACAGAAATTAAAAGAACTCAGTATTCATACCTTCTATATAAAATATATCCTCCTGGGTTTCCCACAAGAGACATTGACATATTACATGATGCTTGCTCTCATCATGGAGACCAGATTATGGCTGACAATCTCTGAAAATCGGTGCTCAACCTGAAATAGATATCAGCCACAGCAAGTCTCATGTACTTTGTAAATGGCACCTGGATATTGCATAACCTGAGTTTGATCTTCTAGGAATAGTTCAATTCCTCTTTGCTTATCCTTGGGCAAATGCAATAACCACAGACCGGCAGGTAACATTGGAAGCTGGGGGAGGAAAGATAAATTCTGCTTGTTTGTTGAAACTTGTTACTTTGCAGAAAAGAATGCAGAATTAAGGGAATTTTAAACAGAAAACACAGTTGAGTAGCTACTCAGTAGCCAAGTCACAAAGGATGTGTCATTCTCAGAGGAGTCATGCTGACTTCTCCAGTTTCCTTCTGGCCCAAAGAATCTTAGTTATTTTAGGCATAGCCCATTACCTCTGACCACTGACCTAAGAAGAAAGAAATCCTTTTGACAGAGGAAGGAATTAACTTTCATCTCCTATTTCCTGGGGAAGCCACTACATCTTAAATAAATGATTTAATTGTACTGTGTCCTTTTCCAAAAACCTGATTTGGTCTCTTTGCATAAGCTCTACTGTAAAAATGCTTATCAGGCCAGGAAGACCCTGGGGGGAATTTATTGAAGGAAAGCCTGGTGACAACCAATGTGGTTTTCAGTGTGAGCCTTACTGTGCAGTGTTCAAGTTTCAACCATGTCAAAACATGAGTTCTTCTGCAGTTGTGCTGAAGTTAAGCCCTTTGGAAAGTTTAAGTTCACAAAATGCAAGAGCTGTGAGGACTAGTCACCATTGATGCTTATGTGGCATCTGATGGGGGACAAACCATCAATCTTTTCCTAGGTGCCTAGATCCTTTCTTTTTTTGGTTATTTTTGGGTTTGGATACAACCTTAAATCCCAGACCAGATAACATCTTGCCCCTAAGCAAGACTTGTTTGATGTTGTACACAATGAGGTGAGCTTGTGGGGCTCTTTGGTCACCTGTCAGTACTCTGAACATCCAGCTGGCTTACAATTGTCAGCTTTGCAGCTGTTTAACCATGAGAACAATGACTTGAAAAGAGGGTTTCTTTGGCCTTCTGAATATGTATAGTGCATAAATAAAAGGCTGTGTCTGAGGCAAGCTCTCTATCAGCAGGTTAGTGTGATGAGGAGTATAATGGTAAAGCAAGATACTCTGAATAAGGTCTTGTTTCCAACCTCTTAGCTTCAATGGAAACAGGTTGCTGTTGATTCAGAGGAGGCCAGAATTTCTTTTTGTAGTCAAGTATTTAGCCTACATATGGAGCACTTCATAATTTGACTACAAACCTACAAGGTTCACTGAGGTTCGGATGGACTCTTTATAAGTAGGTATAGTACCTGGTTTTTTTTTTAATTGTAGAAATTATATTTTCATAGCAATACTTTTATCTGATATGCTCATCTCTGAAGAGCTTGCTTTCTCCAAAAGCAGGAAATTATGCTGATAACAATGAAGAGTGCAACCACTTCCTTTGAAGAAACAACATAAATTATAGGCCAGAAGCTCTTAGGCATTTGAAATACTGGTGAAAGAGCTAGGTAGGATCATTACAGGGACATAATAATTTTTATCAGTTATTTTCTATGAAATTAAAATGTTCAAAAAGTTTTATCCTCTGGAGGAAACTTCCTCCTTCTGGCTAAAGAGTACACAAGTGAAGGACCAGTTCATCTTACTATTGCTACAGACACTCAGCTGGGAAATCTGGTTCTCTCAGTGGCAGGACAGTCTGCTGGTGGTAGAGAGAAGATGAAAATTCTCGTGTGATTCAGGAGCTCCTGCTTCAGAGGGGGACATACCAAAAAGAGAAAATGCGTGATATGTAGTTAGTCACAGACCTTCTCACATCAATATATTTACCAAGGTACCGGCAAGAATCTGAAGCCCTCGTATAAAGAAGTCTTGAGTCTTGCTTTTGCATGAATGTCAGCTTTCAGCCTTTGTAAAACTGTAGCAGAGGAGATGGTACACATTCTGGAGAGAGGGGTTTTCTGTCCCACCTGAAAACTGCTCAGATCACTTGTGGCTGTACAAAGCAGCCTGTGCAGCCAAAATTGGTATGTCTTCAGGAAATAGAAATGCTTAACAGAGGTGCAGTCTTTGTTTACCTGATATAATAAGGACATGATACTCTCACTGCATTAGGAGCACTGTCTCTTTCCTATCCTCGATGTAAGCTTCCAACATGGTGAGGGCAGTGAAGTGTAGCCACGATGAAATCCAGCAGCATAACCCAGCAAATATAATAGCTAAATATAGACAAATTAGAATAAATTGTTAACAATTTCCTGCAGATGTCCCTACTTTGTTATATACAATAACTTCCCATTTCTTAGACATTTTCAAAATAGTTAGGTTTGTTTACAGCACTTTAACCAAATATTTTGCTTTACATTGAGCATTTCCCATTATGGTCAATATTTAAAAAAGGAAATGAGCTCACTCTTTGTACTTCCAGAATTCTAACTGATGTTGAAGTTTTAGTTGGTTTGGTTGAAAACGAATTGTATTAAATTGTATTTTTTGAGAGCTTTAATTTGATTCAGCAGTTCCTCATCCTTAAGAAGATTATTCATTCAATGGGAATTTTTGCTACGGACATCAGAAAATATTTAACTTGTTAAAACTCATAGATCCCTCTCTGGGAGGCCTTTCCAGTCTGCTATATGAGGAATTTTTGAAACTGATTGCATACACAAAATTTAATTTGATAGTTCTTGATATATTTAGTCTTTGTAAATTTCCTGAATTCAATTTTGAGCCTAAATATATATATATATTTAGGGAGCCTGTAAGCTGCTTGTAGCAATGAATTTAAATAATTATGCTTTGAGCTATCTATCAGGTCTCAGTACAGAGTAAGTATAGGGTAAGACTCTAAATGTTTCATGTTTGTTAGATTAGATTTTACAAGATCATATGGAATCATTTTAGAATATGTGGTAAGACTGAAAGTGGTTTAGCCATAGGAACCTGTGGGAAAAATGTAAGAACAATGATGTAACATACAAGAAATGTCAAAGATTATAAGGAACTGCTTTTGAGATTAAATGCAACTTGAGGCCCTTTAGTCTATTTGCCATCACAAGCAGAAATTGTGTACATGCAGCTCACTTTTGGCATTTGACCACCTGCACTTCCTTATACAGAGGCAGAAACCTGTCATTCACTGTGTTGCATGCTGTCATGTTAATGTAATCAAATTTGCTCACTTCTAGACCCTGCCAAGTCTACAAGGATTACTTTACAAGTTCATTAACAGTAAAAAAATGTTGAACTCTCAAAATCGTACACAATATTTAGAAATAATTAATACTTCCAACTGTATTGTCAGTAGTTTTCCTTTAAGGGACAATGGTCAAAAGGATTAGTTCTGATTTTGACTCTTCCTTCCCTTCCCTCAGTTTTCAAAATCTCATACAGTTTTTTTGCCAGGAAGTCTTAGACACAATCACAAAGCACGTCATTCACTTGTATCCCCATCACGAGGTTTTACCAATTGTGTGAAGATAAACAGATGGAGCACTAAAAAAGCAGAAGAGAATAGGATGATCCAGGAAACTACAGACCTGTTAGCCTCACCTCAGTCCCAGGCAAAGTTATGGAACAGATAGTACTGGGCGCTATCATGCAACACCTACAGGATGGGCAAGAGATTAGGCCCAGCCAGCATGGGCTTAGAAGGTGTAGGTCTTGCTTGACCATCATGATCTCTTTTTATGATCCAGTAACTCACCTGGTGGATGAGAGGAAAGCTGTGGCTGTAGTGTATCTGGATTTTAGTAAAGCATTTGACACAGTCTCCCATGATATACTCCTGGGGAAGATGGCAGCAAGCGGTTTTGATAGGAATATTCTCTNATAAGCCCTATGAGGAGAGGCTGAAGGAGCTGGGTCTGTTTAGCCTAGAAAAGAGGAGGCTCAGGGATGACCTTATTGCTGACTGTAACTATCTAAAAGGAGGTTGTAGTCAGGCAGGAGTTGGTCTTTTCTCCTTGGTCTCTGGGGACAGGACGAGAGGTCATAGTCTTAAGCTTCAGAGGGGAAAGTTTAGACTTCATATTAGGAAAAGGTTTTTTACTGAAAGAGTGATCCGGATTTGTAATGGGCTGCCCACCGAGGTGGTTGACTCGCCAACCCTGGAGGTGTTTAAGGGCAGGCTGGATGGGGTGTTGAGTGATATGATCTAGATGTACATGATAGATTAGTTGGATTATAGGTTGGACTAGATGATCTTCAAAGTCCTTTCCAGCCTTATCTATACTGTGATACTGTGATACTATGAATATACTTCTCACCCGATGATAGTGGTATTTGTCAGATTTCTGAGATTCATATGGATTCCACATTTGCAAGTCACAATACAAAGAACTGCTCCATCTTACTGGCTTGAAGAGTGTTGTAATAGATTATTATTTCATCTATGTATGTCTGCAGCTATCAAAAATGATATTCGATATTCCTTCAATGAGAACAAGACTGGGTTTAAAAAAAAATTCAACACAATATTTTTTTAACAGAAGTATTTTAAAGTGACACTTGCAGAATAATTGGGTGAGGGGTAATCATTTGGTTTGAAAGTCACATTTTAAGGTAGTCAAATAATTAGTCTTTCATTAATTTTAGGCCTCACAATGTAAACCAGAAAATTTTCATTCCATTTAAAAATAGTCTCTTAGTAATAATAACATTATCAAGATTTAAAATAAACAGAGTATTGATTTCTTCCTCTGAAACTTTTAGAAAAATTATACATTATAGGAAAGATTCCACAGTAGGTACAGACTTAGAAGAAAAATTTTAGGATCATTTGATTTCCCTTGTTTCCTTAGGAGTACCTCTCATAAAAATCATGTCTCAGTCAGAGATGGACAGTTAGGGAAGAATCATTTAACAAAAAGTAGCCCTCAAGGAACAGAAACATTCTAACATAGTGGTGTTATACTAAATACTCTCACCAATGCCTGCAGCTGATTGCTTTGATAGGATTTTTTATAAGGGACACATTAGATAATTTATTTGACAAGAGTGTCTATGGTCAATTCCATTAACTTAAATAAATCATCTATTTTTTTATTATATGGCAACAATGACCTACTCTTTAAAATTACATTAAAAAGAAATAAATACATTCAAGTGTGGAGGGTGGGCTAAAACATCTTGCAGTCTTTGTGTTTTTGGCATAATATGATCGAGGGGAGAAAGGTATGAATTATTGAAATAGAAAACATAGAACCTTCTTCCATCCAGGTATGCAGAAATTGACTCCTTCCCATGTATTTCTCATTTTCTTTGTCATTATTAACTTGACCAGAAAGACAGTCCAAATTAGGCAAACTGTGACACTATTTTATGTGTGGAAGTGTTGATTAACTAACCAAAATTAGAAAGATTGCTGTTTTGAGTAATGCATATTTCAAAACAGTGAGCAGGTTTGAAAATTAACTTTTTAGTTCAAATGCTGTTTTCTTATCTGTGTAGAATGAAAACTAATGTATAGCATAGATCTTTCAAGTTATGAAGTGAGGCAAAGCTGAACTTGCTTTTTATTGACGAGATGCATAGAATTCTATGTGTAATGAAGATTTAATTGTATTTTAATGGTCAAATGGATATAATTTTCAGATCTAAAACATTCTTCTTCAGATCTTCTCTAACAAGATGTATCCTGTACATGATAAAAATATTTTCTCTTGCAACAATGACTTTTTTTTCTTTTTTTTTCCTCACTAAGATTCCTGGGTGTCTGGTGCAATTGTAGGGCAATTAAAGGAGAACGAACACAGAGCAAGAAATATGAAGGGATATGCTCATAATTGCCTATTTTTGGTACTATAGTGCTTTGGTAAAGCTAAAAATACTTTAAAAATAAGATAAAATTCTTTTTGGAATAGTGCACTCTTTGTACTTAAACTGTTCCACAGATAAGTTGCTATTTGTAAACAGCAATTAAAGAGGCAGAAACTGTACTGAACACACAGATGAAAAGCATTTATTTGAATGCAGAGCAATGAATGTTGAACTTGTTAATGTTGTTAGTCCCTTCCAACTCAGAATAACCTGTGAGCCTGTGAACAATACAGTATATGCGCATCACTTCCCTGTAAGACGCTAAACAATTTAGAAGCAAAGAATATGTGGGAAATGTGAATGATCATGTGCACTAAAGCTCTATTTGGAGGCTTAAGATAAATTTCCCTGATGACGTTTAGTGGAGCTAATATATCTTTTTATAAAAAGACATAATGATGCCAACTAATGATTTTAATGGCTTTTAAAATGTAAGTGCCAAAATTTTGAATGTTAATCTGTTCTTTTATGTGAAAGCAACATTTTCACATAAAACTTGATAAAATATAGTAGATAAAATTAATATAAAATATGACCGAGATTTTTCCATACATGTGTAGCACTAATACTATCTGAGTATTCAGAAATTGTTTACAAAGACACTCAATGTATGTTCTATGTCTTTTTCATCTTTCAAACTACTATGCAGAATTGCATAGCAAATTAGAGCAAATGGAGTTCTTCATCTTCTTTAGAGCATCTGTAGACTGAAGATGTTCATTGGACTGTAAAATACGAATACTCTCCAAACAAATAATTGTTTAAGAAGAAATAGTATATAATTAGAAAAAGTCAAATGAGACTTATCTATGGATATTGGGATCCATACGAATCTTCTATCTTCATACTATCAACAGATAGTAAGTTAGGCATTATAGCAAGTCATTCTCTTTGCATCAAGAAAACACACAAAATTATAACTTAAACTCTTTTACAAAATAAAATACTTAGTCAACATAAAAATCCAAAACCACAAATGAATTGTATGACTTCCTTAATGCATTTGTGAAACAGTAGGTGCTCAATTTCATGAAACATTTACCACCCAGGTCTTCAAATTATACAACTTTTCTCAAGGAATTTAGCTGGGGTCAAGCAGATAAACTTTGCCTAGCATCTGAACATGTAACTGTTTATTCTTCAGTAAGATCTTTAATTATTATTTCTCTTGCAAGTTAAAGTGCATTGGCTTTTGAACTTTACAATTGTTCTTTGTTCCGCTGCAGTTCCAACATGCAAAATGTTTATAAGGTAGGGATAAATGAAACTTTTCAGATTCAGCTATTTTAAAGCTTAGAAAATATTAAAAAGTAATATAAGGAGATGTGTAACAAACAATAGTAAGAGCTGAGTTGAGATGATCAAGTGTTTTATTTTTGTCATAGTACATTCTGTTAGAATTTATTTTAATATAACAATGTTATAATTGAAACAAATAGATCAAAATGGGTTAGTATCACTTCTTCACAGATATGTTTGGTATACAGAATCATAGTCCACAATGATGAGATGAGAAATTCCAGTTCCACAGCTGCTATTTCACAAACTTTCAGTTTTCCCAATGATTGAGAAATAAGCACATGAATTTCAAGATTATGTAGAGATTCAAATTTCTAATAAAGATGTGAAACTATAATTTGTATCTGCTTCAAAAGATTACAACAAAAAGAATTGGTAGCAATACTTATATATAAAAAAATGGAATAGATAACAAAGTTGAAGGTGGCATCATGGCTGCAGGGACTGTTGTGTGCTTTGGAAAGACTCTTAAAAGGTTATTGGTAGAAAGGAGAAACCAGAGATCTAATGCTCATCTTGTCTCTGGAACTAATCTTTTTCTTCTGCATTCTGAAAAACGCCTCACAGGCAAAACATCACCTCTAACCTTGTTTTCTGTTCTCTGTATTTCATTAACCTTTCTTTTCTAAATCTACAGTTTTCACTCGAGTGCAGTCCTGATAGCAATCTAGGTTGACTGATTATTATTTTTTTTACAATGAGTAAGGTGTTAGCATGATATTACTTCAGCAAAAAGGCCATGTTTAGTTGCCATGGCAATTAAACAATAATAACTGCAGTCTGTACTTGTCCATCAAAGTTGTCAGTCCAGCCCGTGCTTCCTAGTGCCAAATTTTACTTATTTTTTTAGTCAGCATTGCTTCATTCAGGTAATGCAGCTGAGCTTGTTCTGAAGTAGGAAACAAGCAGTTATGGATCTGTTGTAGGTGGATACAAGTCTAGGCATCTACGGCATGAGTCAATGTTCGTCAAGTACTAGACTCGAGGAACCAAATGAGTTAATCTCTTTGTCAGAGCTGAGATGACAGATAGATTCGTGTTAAGCTATGTGTTACAGTGACCTTTGGGAAGCACAGACATTTTCGGTCGAAATTCTACACCACTGTTAATATCCTTGGGTTTCCAGCCATTTGAACCTTCTGGGACTGATTCAGGGCACAACCAAAGATTTGTCTGTGAAAAAATGCAGGAATAAAGCACAAGTCATGAAAACATCTGAATTGTTTCTTCTTTGAAGGGCAGTTAGTTAAAAGACATGACTTTCTTTGAAAAAAAACAGTACACTTTTGTACCCTTGGATGTTTCCTTACGTTACTGGTGTTACGGGTTTGGGCGATCATGTCATTTGGTTTAGAAATCTCCCACTTCCATTGTGGGACATTTAGTTTAGTATTCCCTGGACTGGATAGCAGCATATGTCACAGAGAAATGCAGCCTTGCCTCCTCCTCTGTAGTTTCAATACAAGGAAAACTATGACAGGCCCAATTAACTGTGGTTCACTTAGTAGGGATCACACATCTCTGAGATGCTTCAGAGTATGGTCCAGGAAGTAAACATAGACAGAACTTTAGAGTAGCAGTACCAAATGACATAATCTCAGTAGCAATTTCTTACACCTTTTTTACAAAATAAATGTGGTCTATGCACATCATCTTCATGATTACACTTTGTGGGACTGCACCTAATTAAAGAAATGTTCTGATCAATGAAACATCTCTGGACAAATCAGCTCACTCACTTTGTCAGACCATCTGACAGATGGTAACTCCTGGTGTTGTTGACAATAAACTCTTCCTTTATGCAGTACATTTAGCAAATAGAAACTGTCTCACAGGTTGTAGACTACATTTTTTTAGTTTTTATTTTTAAATATTTAGCCTTATAATCAAAATCCTAAATCTTAATATTCTGCTAACACCATTCAAGAATTCTACAACTGAGACACGAAGTATATTACTGTGTTGGTCATTTTCATTGATAATTATCACTATTAGTAGGCTGTTTGAATAATCAGTTTACCAGTTATAGGTAAATTGTTTCATAAATGGTAATGTAACTTTTTACTTTTCAATAATTTTTTCTTACCAATCTGTATTATACTGCTCACATACTAAATGAGCATGCTGGCATTAAAACAATACAGTGAACCCCTGCCTATTTGCGGCCCGCTAGTCGTGAGCTTCAGTATTTGCACGTGACTTTTTGGCGAGGTGCGTGAACTCGGCGCCTGCGCAGAAGATACCCCGCCTCCCCGCTCGCAGGGCACTTGCTGCCCCCTGCCCCGCTCCCATCTCCGTCCCGCCGCTCGCTCACTTGCCGCGGCATCGGCACTCCTCCTGCCCCCCCTGCCTTCCCGTTCGCACAGCCAGCCTCGTCCCCACTCCCACCCACCCCCATGCCGTCCCTGTCGCTNTTTTGTCGAACAGTTACTGAGGAGACAGAAGAAAAAAAAGCTGGAAGATGTAAGAAAAAATCCTAAAATTTATCCAGAAGTGAATAGAAAGTTTTCTTCTATCAATACTGAACTGCTTTAATTACTTCCAACCAAGATATCAAAACCTTTATATTTCTATATCCTTTCCCTGAAGTAGTGCCTAACAGGCATCTAAGATCTGTGCTAGGCCATCTTCTCTTCCTTGCCTCCCACTATGGATTTGTGAAGTCCTCTTGCCTCCAAATTCTGTTGAAAAGTTCTCATCAATGTTTAAACATTGAACATATGAAGAAACAGTCCCAAAGAGTTTCTTTAATTTTTATTCTGACAATCTCTTAGTACTACTGGAGATTCCTTCTGTCCTTGCTGTACACTTTGCCTGAAAGTTTCTGTACTCCCATGTCTCTTCATAGATGCCCCTTTTACTTTATTATTTTGTAATTTCATTTTGCTTATCTCCTTCTAACAGTACATCCCTTAGTTACTTCACCTCTAGTGCTGCTCTTTTTGTGGTCCTGGACCTGACATGACGTTGGCCAGCTACCATTCACTCCCCCATAATCTCCTGCCTTTATATCTTTACCCCTCAGGGTTTTCAGGAGGGACTATCTGCTGGTTTCTGGTGGTTCATCAGAACATAGCACTGTATCCTAGATCTTTGTTGATATTACAGGTTTTTTGTTATAACATTAAGAAAAATTATGGACTACTTCTGTTAACTGCAACCACAATGAAAGAACTTGGAATGCACCCTGTATAAGCACCTTGCCTTGAACTACAGGAAAAGAGAAGTGAACACTGCCTCTATTGTTAAAAACAATAAACATCCTGAAAAGGCACCAGCAGTGCTCATCCCAGAAGACATGAAAATGGAGAGAGAGAGAGAGAGAATGTTTTCCTTAGTTCCCAGGAGCCATTATATCAGATTTGCCTTCACCATGTCCAGGGATTCACATTCAAGATAAACTAAAAAAAGAGATTTTATTTAATAGCAGGCAAGTTGTAACTGGGTCAGACATACAACAGGAGAGCATGTCACAGCTGCTGGCTTTTCAGTCTAAATAAAAACAAATTAACTTCTCAGTCTGGGAAGGTGCCTCAACCCAATATTTGTAAGGTTACCTTTTCTTTACCATAGAAAGACCCAGTCACAGTACTTACAGAAGAGTTTCAGTATCTGACAATGGGCGAATTTTAATTCTCAGCTAATTTAATTATTTTCTTTAACAAACCCTTGCAAGAGCAAAATGATAGGATTTTGGTATTATTTATCCCTTTCACTCAAAAAGAAGCAAGTCAAAAGAAAGGACAAAAGTAATCTGTGCCTTTAAATATAAAAGAGTTTTGTCTTGTTCAGCTTAAACTAAAATGTTTTCAACAGCATAAACAGAAAAAAATCCTTTCAATCCATGGAGGCAACATTAGTATAAATACACTCTTTTAGAAAATCTATTCCCACCCTTGTTTAAAATGAGAAAAAATATCCATGTATTATTTTCCTACAAATGAGAAATGATTGTATTAATATTTTTTATTTCCTGACAACACCTCTTACATAAAGGATTCTGACTTAATGTTCAACAAACTGTTTTTGTCAGGAAAAGCTGAAGATCGCATTGTGGAAGAGGTTGGAATGCTGGTAGGTATGAATCCACAACGTATGTAGTTGTTTAACAGGGACTTCACTTGAGAGCATATTTTCAGTCAATATTTTTTATAATTCCATACAGTGTATGAGAATCAATACGTTTAACTGAATTTTGCTAGCCTGTAAATTTCTGAATTTAGGGGAACTTACTGGGTTCTGCATACACTTGGCCAGACTCTAAACTTCTCTTCTCTAGCTCTAGAAACATGACACACAGCCATTACATGGAAAAAGTAAGCAGAGTCCCCAGCTGTCTTCATTAAATCCAGTATGCAGTGTGCTGTTCTTTTTTGTTGTTTTGTATTTTTTCCCCTGTATGAGGAAATAATCTTAACTGTACCTTCTCAAAAAGGATTTTCAGTTCAGGATTTTATAATAAAGCTCTTTTTTTCCCTTCCCTTACTTTAAGAAAAGAAGAGCCAGTTGAAGGACCATATGGCTTAGAAGTTCTTATTTGCTTAGTTAGATGATACCACAGACAGGAAATCAACGTATAGGAATTTCACAACCACATTTCCATCTGTTTTATGTGGGTGATGCCATCAAAGAAGCTGACAAGTCTCAGAAATCCTCCAGCATATGTCAGCTTTTGGTAGTGCTACAGGTCCAAAGTCCATTCTCTCACCTGTCTCAAGTAGCAGCAGGAGCCAAAATTGGAGATGATCTCTATTGAAGAGCTGTGGTTAGACAACATGGTTAGCTTTGAACTGTGATATTTCTGGGTTTAGCTGCTTTTGATAAAATATGCCACTTTTTATCATGGAAGTTCTCGTGTAATTAGTACCAGCTGAAGTAAATTTCAGTATACAAAGATCAAAACAAGATTTTTATATAATATGTTGGCAGGCTATAAATCTGCTCATCAGGTGCAGGATCTATTGAGAGTCACTAGTGACTGGAGACCATAAAGGGCCCCTTCTGAAATCAGACATTAAATCTCACAATCCCTATGTGCTTTGAAGTTATTCCCATTCTCCATGTCTGCAGGGTCTAAAAGAAAATGAAAGTTGGATTTGTGTGTCATTCAAAAGGGGACATCAATTGAAACATTTAGAAATATTATTAGTGTCATTTACATGTCATGGAGAGTCTTGTATCTGTGCTAGTTTTGATGATTTTCTCTCAAATAAAAGAGATTCAAGCTGCTTATTCTAATTACTGTCCTCAAAATACAGGAGAAATGGTCAATTACGAATTCAGCCTCTAAAGAGGAATTTAATCAAGAGAAGAGAATTTTTATTCTTGTATAAATAATCAACCAAATTTTGCAATTTGCATTCAACTGCTGGTGCTTTCACACACAGGTCTTAATTAGGATCACTATTGGGTCTTGTAGACAGCGAGACTATTAGTATTGTTGGTAGCTTGCCACCATATTTGGCAGCCCAACAGAATTGCAAAAGCTGAAAAATAAGCCTATTTAAAAAGTCAGCAAAGCCAACATAATTTCTGAGGGCTTTAATCTAGGTTTCCATATGCTGTACCTTTGCTGAGGGTAAAAATTATCAACCTACTGCTCTGCTTCCATCTCTCAGAATATTTTCTCTGAATACAATTTCAGAAGAAATATTCTGGTTTTTTTACTGTCAGTCTGGATATTGATTATCATTTTCAGACTCTTCTGCCTTTTGTGTGGGCCCTTTTGAGAAGCTGCTTTGGACTAAAGAGAACACTTTTATTGTTTGTAATTACATTTGGGCTGTATGATGGATGTATTTCCTTAAATAAAAACAGAATTCTTTCTCTCTTTTATTGTGGTAATTTATACCATGTTCCTTCACAAGGTTAACTTTACCGGCAAATTTGGAGTTCACTAATTCTAAGGAACAGATCATTAAAATCAGGCAGACTATAGGACACAATAGAGAAAATCCTGGAGAAAGACAATGGCTATTCTATTTTTGCCTCTATTGTGAATTCTTTTTAGACCATAGGTTCTTCCATTTTCTTTATTACATATTGCCATGTCCATTGAAATTGTAAACTCCTCTAAAGCTATATGGAATATCAATGAAAGTTAAAAAATAATAATAATTATAAGCTAACAAAATGATTAGTTCCTTCTTAAGACCATCTAGAAAAGATATCAAGTACTGATTAAACATTATGAATGTGTAAGCTTCAGATGGGACTAGCAGAGAGTAAAGATCCAGGGAATCATGCATTTACAAAGAGAACAAACCAATTGGTTTTATCTTTCTTTGCTAAGAAACAGCATCTCTACTTCCTGATCCTTGTTTGCATTCTAAAGAGCATTTCCTTTCCCTTTGTTTCAGCTCCAAGAGTATTGTGAAGTAGACAAAAGTAAAATAGCAGGCAATAGCTTCCTAAGTGATTTGGGTACATAATTAATGTAGAATTTTTTGGGGCAGGTTTCACCTGAATAAACCATACAGATTGAAGAATCCCCTATGTGGTTTGAATATCACCCCAGAATCTAATAGTAGCACAAACTCTGAATGGGACCTCTATTGTGCAAAGTCAAATGTCTTTTATAACCTCTGCTACAGATGAAATCTAGAGGACAATGCAGACAATACAGTATTTACCCGATTCGATATTTCTTTTATATGGCTCTGTACTTATTTTATCTTAAGTGATATCTTTTCAGGCAGTTGAAATGTGCAGTGGTTTCATTCCCAGAAGCAAGTGAACTTTTCCTTATTCAGATGGTTTGATACAGTACATCACAGATACAGCAAAATTCACAGCAGTAAGAAGTATATTCGCTTTGTCTAAAGATTCCTTCACAGTTTCCTATTGATGTCAATATTTGTAGTCACTCCTTGTTGGGATATTTTCTTCCCTTTCTGTCCCAGCTCACTCCTAGCTCCACTTTCCCCTCACCCTCTACTTTCTTTTGCCATTTTCCATTCTTTTTAGTTTTTCCTTTCTTCCATGCTGCCTTCTCATCATTCCTCCTTTCTCCCTTCCTCTAGAATGTAATTAGCATTTAATTACCTGAATATGCTATCTATTACATTAGGCAATCCAGTTCTCTACTGGTTATCCTTTAATTATGATACAAAACATAAAGGTTCATAGATGCAGAGTTTTATTATTTGAGGATTTGTAATCCATTATATAAGATGGAAATTATATTAAAAAAAAATCAGAAGTAGATTCAGAACAGATTTTTTCTGTTTAATTTGGAAGGAAAAAAAATTCTTATCCACTGGTGAAATTATCTTTACTGTTTTCTGGATATTTAAATAATTGCATATTAATACACATAAAACTACCAGTATAAAAAAAAAAATGAGTGATGTTCTTTGCCTAAACCATGCCCACCTTGATTAATTATTATAACTCAAAAAAGAAAGATATTACCTCTCATTAATTGAGTTATTCATATGCAATGCCAAAATGACATGTCAAATATGAGAGCACAAGTAGCACAGGAATAGAATGAGCTCCATTCTCTGGAGATATTCTGTGATCTCTGCAGTGTCACTTTGATTTTCCATGTATGCTCTGTGAGGTGGCTTTAAAGGATCACAGTCACTGGTACTGGTTCTCAGACACTCTTAGGAACAATTTTTATGCAACAGTTCGATAAAAGACCTTCATGTTGGAGGGAAAAGGCAAAAATTGCCAATATTATTGTGGTGTCAGAGCCCAGAGAGCTGGAGAGGGGAGATGGAGGCACAGGTGTGTTCTTGTTCCTCCACATGGCATCAGTTTATGGGTTAGATGCATCACAGCAGTAGCAAAGCAGGAACTAGATTCTACTACTAGAGATCTGTATTGGGTCTGTCTGAGCCCACAGCAGTCCTCGCAATGCTGTGCCTTGGAAGGGTGTTGATAACACACAAGTGTTTTGACTACAGCTGGGCACACTACCCCTTCCCTCTAACTGAGGATGAGATTCTGGGAGGGCACACGAGCAGGCCAGCTGACCCAGACTGACCAAAGGGATATTCCATACCATATGACGTCAGTTCAGATATAAAAGCGGAGGAAGGGAGCAAGGGAGGGGGACATTCTTCCTGAGACGCGTAGGGCCCTGCTTCCCTGGATGTGGATACTTCTGCAGATGGGGAAGTAGAGATTAGTTTCTTTTGCTTTGCTTCTGCGCGGGCTTTTGCTTTGCTTCATTTGCGCTATATTAAACTGCCTTATTCCAAACCACCCTTTGTATATCATCTTATTGTCGGGACTGAGTGACCATTCGGGCCCCTGGCTTCCAGCCAGAGTAAAACCCGTTACAAGATCATAAGAAAGGAAATAGAAATGGCAAGTTAAGGCAAAATCCTTAAAGCAAAAATCATGAGTAGATGATGCAAAAAGCAAGAGAAATATTTTTGCTAGAATCACAGTCTTTCTAGAAAGGAGTAAAAATAAATTCTTTGCATGATGATTGTTTTATGGGCAGAAACTAAATTATAGCAAACAATATCTATTACATAGAAATAGTCAACAGATCTTGAGCAAATAATTCTAATATCGAATATAATTGGAGAACACTATATGTAAGCAGGACCCACACACATCAGGAAAAAAGAGGATAAGAATGTAGGGTTGTGTTCAAGGAAAGAAAAAGAAAGTTTCAGTTCTACAGAATGAACCTTAAGCATATTGTATAGGAAGCAGCAGATGGATATGTCTGGACAGTCTCCAGAGGCTCCTTCTGAACCCAAGTTTGTGATTTCATGTGATTCTGTGTGAGCAGCTCAACTGTGTCTTTCACATGTACTCCAACAGAAGTCCATCTCAGTGAATTGCAATCATTTGAGGGTTTGCTTACAAGATGATGATGATGATTTTTAATACATAAAATTATTATTGTTGGAAATCTTATATATTTCTGATGTTATTACTTTCTCCATAATTAGGCTGAGCAGTATTTTCAATGTATCAGATGTGAAAATAATAAATGCAAAAATTCCTAGTGCTCTTATTCTTTTGTGAATATGTACTAGTAAGCACTTCCTAGTATCTGCTGTAGACACAAGGAGAAACTGGACTTCTCAATACAATAAAATTAAATTGAGAAAGCTGTGCCTTATTGTCTTTTCAACCTGAAATCATCATACACATATTAATGTTACAACACGAGTGGGTGGTCATTTAAAAACCAATAGACAGAATAGGAAACATAATCTGATTATTTCTAATACCACTATCAGGTCACTGTCAGGTTTTTTGCTGCCTGACTGAGGACTTTTGGTCTTTGAAAGCTGGCAATACCCCAAGTGGTGCCCGAGTTGCTCCAGCCCACCCACAGATGTTTCATTAAAAACCAGGATATTAATAGTGTCCCAGTAGTTGCACATCAGCTTCTCAGAACTGGCTCCCTCACAAGATGGTGAAGTAGATCCTGTCCCTTTCACACCAGCTGGCTCTGGTCCTGCTGGCCTCTGCCCATCTGCTTTTTGCCATGTGCTGACCAATACACTTGATTGTTTTTCATTTCTAGACCAGTGGCCAAAGTGGCCTGTTAAAGCAGGTTTAACATTGCTGTGGACCAAGTAATATTCTAATCTTTACATATAAGAGTAGGATTTAGAACATCACAAATACAAATAGAGATTAATACTATGCTGGTGAAAACAAATATGGACTGTTATACAACTGAAATACCATTTTCAGATTTTCCTGCTGTGAGAGAGAACCACAAAAATAAACTTTCATCTTACAGAATTTGGACTCTGTGGGTCCCAAAATTATGAAATTAGTGTAATTATACCCCAAATATACTTGCAGCAAATATCTCTAACTGTGCAATTAGAACTTGAACTGATCCAATTATGTGATGTAATAGTGTAGAGTAATTATGCATAATGACACAATTATAATTTGTGATAATATCATAAAAAGGATTCTGAAACTTTCAGGAAGAACACAGGGCATAAACTGATACTGTTCATTTTAAGCTGAAAAGACTCATCTTTTTCCGGAAACAATTCCAAAATATTTGTGCCATGTTGCAAGTAAATGTTCTATTAACTTAAAAAAGGAAAAAAATAAAAAAGAATCAGATACTGTCATCCCTGTCAGGGACAGGGGAGTGCAGAATCCACTGCAGCAATGTCTAGAGCTATTTAAAATGCACTTTTAAAAAAAGTTATGAAAGGATATTTTTACAATGTCTGCTAGAAATTCTGACCTACTACTCTGTCTCGGCACTTTTCATCACAGCACTCTTCCTAGCAGTTATTGGCAGCATGTCTATAAAACAATGCTACATAAAAGAACATAAAGCAGTGAAACTTCACGAATTTATATAAAAATATTTTTATAACAAGAAAATATATTTTAAGGCAGGTAATTCTTTTATCATTTTTTTCAAGGGATTTTCTTCAGCTGAGAGCAAAAAATACATATCCACTACAGAGATGTTGAAACTGGAAAAGCTCTCTGGAGACACCTGCCAGCTCTTATATTTCTCACTGAGTCTAAAGTTGTAGTTTCTCAAAGGAGTTCTGTCTTCACTATCTAAACAATGGGAATGATGCCAAGTGGATTGTAATAGCAGCATACCATTGAGCATGGAGAGGAAAATACTGAAGACAAAACCAGGTATTCCTGTTCTAATATAAAGAAAATAATTTCAAAGTACCTTTGGAGGCATCTCTATAGTTTATTCTTACGTTCTTTTAAATTACAGAAGTGAAGACAATGACCATTGCACTTTCTGTAAATGAGCTCCACATCACTTATATCTTATTATTTGCAAGAAGTGGATCATAATACTAAACTAGCAAAATTTTATGAATATAACTCCTATTACTAATACAATTTAGGCATCTGAAATGTTTCTTCAAAATTTGTTCTAAATTATTATTCAAGATAACATTTGTAAACAGTAGGAAAATTTGATTCTAAAGATAATTTTAAGATGACATTTGTCACTATGGATGGGATTAATCTGACTAAATTGTGGACATCTGCTTTGAGTTAATTGTATAGGCATATCACTGTTATTATGGTAGATTTGTCAATGTAGTCAATTCTTTCTCACTGATGTAGATTTTTAAAAAAGCTTAGATGAATCAGACTAGAAATGTCTGTTCTCAATTTATACAGAGTAAATGATTCCATTATTCCAAATGACAATAGGATTGCTTTCTTTTTTTGGACAGTGGTATTAGGAAAAGAATTGGTGAATTTATTATATAACTTGTATTTATCCCTGGAAAAGGTGATTTGCATGCGTGTCAATGTTTGAAGCTCTTAGTAGAATTTCTCATAATTTACTAACTAATTTACGTTTATGTTTCAATTATCTGAACTTTGATGCTATGGAAGACTTTTAATTTTGAAAGATGCTTGAAGGTCACATTCTTTGCTGTTGTGAACATTACTTCTCCACAAATGAGTTTTAGTCAAGTTGCAGTATTAGTCTAATAGTTCCAGCAGACAGAGTTTAGAAAGGTGACATAATGTCGTTTATTACACCGACTGATACAGCCAGAAAAAAAAAGGTTTGAGACTTACAGACTCACAAAGAGACAGGGAGTATAAAATCTTACTTTAATGTTTTTAATACTACATTTTTCTTGTAAAGAAGATTTTACCTCTCTTGATTGTGATTTTCCTAGAGTTACTTTAATATAAATATATTTTTGTCTTTCCTAGAAGTCCTGAATTTCCTTTTTTATTTCTTAATTTGGTAAATAAACCAGGAGAGAAAAGACAGCAATGTATCAACTCTAAAAAACAAAAGTATTAACCAGAGAGTTGAGGAATATGTAACTAACATAGGTTAGGATGTACTTTCTTATTCTGTGAAGCTTTTTAAAACCTCAGTAATTATCCTTGTGATTTATAAGGGTGAATTGAGAATCCAAGAATCCAAGTCACAATGCCAGGGAGATATACTCACTTGAAATGCAGAAAACTCACACCTGCATGCGTGTTTGCTCATGCTGTTTTTTTCCAGACTGTTCTACATGATTCTGGTTTTAAAATAAGTAAATGTGATATTTTATCTTAAACCAGAGAAATCTTGTTGAGAGTGTCTTTGTGAAAAGCTTCTCTCTTGGCAATTAAAAGATTTCTGAAAAGATTTCGGAGCCAGGTTTCCTTTCTTCTAACAGAGAAATGGAAGCAATAAATGAATAAAAAGCTATGATTCGCTCACTGTGTTATATAATAGGAGGGAGAGTGACTTAGGAGACAAGAAGATCCAGTCTGAATGTATTCAAAAGAGAAAAGGCAAGAAGATATCCACATTGAAATGGCTAATAAAGGGAACAAAGGAGGGGAATGCAAGAGGGAAAGTGCAGGTAGATAGCCCTCAGTCTCTCAGGAAGTGGCTACTGACAGATCCTGGCACAGTCTCCCAGACAGAAAGTATGGAAGGAATAACATAATTCAAAATGACAATGTGCCAAAGGAGATTAAAAAAGGAGAAAGACAAGTTCTGATGATCAACAAAACAACAGTAGTAGGACTATTGTCCAATTTTTGGTCATGAGAAACCTCCACTCTCGCATGTGACTTCATTGGTACATAAGTAACAAAATATGTTAAATGGCATTGACATCCCTTACTGTTTTTTTTCTTAATTAATACATGTGACAAATGAATATACATTTTGTGCAGATATAGAGTGCAACAGCACTGACAGCTTTAATTAAATAATCAGTTGTTATACATTATGTAGCTACTTAGAATTATTACTCAGATTTTCTTCATTATATTCAGCTTTGATACCTTGATAAAAGATATAGTGACATCCCACTGGACAGTTTCCAAAGAAATTGCAAGAACTTAGCAATTATTAAATGCTGAATCCAAAACAAATATTTAGTAAGCTGATCTTTTTAATCTTCCATATTTTTAGTGTTAACAGAAGTCAGGCAGGAAGATCTGAATTTAAATAACCTGAGGAAATGTGTCCAACTTTGCAGTTTCAGCAGTTCCGGGGTTTCATTTGATTCTTTTAAATGAAGAGTGGTGGGTTGAAAGAGTCAAAGTATGAGATGGTCACAAAAGTACTATCTGATAAAGTGCTTGGAAGAAAAATTACAGCTGATTAAGTTGAAGCATTGTTAAAAGGTCACTTTTCCTGGAAATTGATTGTCCAAGCTTATGGTAAAATTTTGATTGAAATATTTCCATCATTCAAGGTCATAAACACTGTCAAATAGATTCCCTTAGTTACTTAGAGGCTTTTAAACTATTCAAGTCAATGTTATTACTGTAAAGTCAATCATAAATTTTCAATTTGCATTGAAAAGTCTATTACTAAATATAGGGTAGCAGTGCTTAAATGCTCTCATAAAAGCATATGTGACTCTGGGTGACGAACAAATGGTCAATGGTGATGAAAAAATAAAGGGGAATATTTGGTAACCTTTGCCAGCTCCAGAAGTAAATGTGTAAAAATCTCTGGCCTGAAGCCTTAAAAGACTTGGCAATACTTGTGGCTGATACCTGTTTATGGACAGGAGTGACAATAGTCAAGATCTCCCCAAGAAACTAACCTAAGAGACAAAGCCTCTTTCATGATAAGACATTTTTTGCTGTCTTTTCCGAATGTGTTTAACAGACTGTGTGTTATCAGAACATGTCTGTATGATCATTAAGTGGTATCTGGTGGAACATTTGTTTGAGATAAGTCATGGTCAGATATATAGTTTGGGCATTTCTAAAACATTTATTTATATTCTTAATGAAAAACTCAGCATGAGCTGGCAATGAGCTATGTAAATCCTGGGCTGTATCAAAAGCAGTGTGAACAGCAGATCCAGGGAGGTGATTCTCCCCCTATACTTTGCTCTTGTGAGACTCCACCTGCAGTGATGCAGATAGCTCTGCTGCCCAAAACATAAGAAGGACATGAGCAAGTTCCAAGGAGGCCATGGAGTTGATAAAAGTGCGGGATCACCTTGCCTATGATGACAGGTTGAGAGAGTTGGTGCTGTTCAGTCTGGAGAAGAGAAGGTTGTGTGAAGAGCAACCTTCCAGCTTTATCAGCCTCCACAAATACCTGGCTATTTAGACTTCAAGTTTTTCTGGAAAATGTACTCTTTCCCGCAAAATACAACTGTGCTTATTGCAACTGGTTGCATCCATAACTTGTGAGCAGTAAATCATGATCTTCATGGCTACTAGCCAATGCAATTAAACATCTCATATTTAGTAAGATATTTGAATAAAGATGTGAGAGTTTGAAATGTAGTTTAGGATCGTAGATAGAAACCACTAAAATGAAACCTAGAACATTTTGTTCCAAATGACAGAAAGTTTTGATGAGTTACTGCGTAATTTCTTCTGCTGTTTGTGGCCAGGAGAAAGATGAGGAATCTGAAGGGAAATGATAGAAGAGTGGGTTCTCTAAAGATTCAGGACTCTGTCTTTATGAAAAAAAAAATCACTGTGTTTTAGACTGAGATATACCTGAGCTATGTAAACATTTCTCTTGAATTAGTATGAATCATGCCTTAAAAAATTCTACTTTATTCTATTAACAACAAAGGGAATTTAGGAGTCTGACCAAGTTCTAGATGTTTACTATACATCTGTCACTGCTTTGGTTTAGCTTGGACTGAAGCTCAGTTGTGACTAGGAGATGAAACTGTGATTGGAAGAAACCAGCTGTAACTGTGACCGAGTCTGAATGAGAAGTTGTGCAATCTCTTTTACAGAAAATCCTAAATTCTTATCCCCCATTTTATTTCTGAACTCTGAGATAAATAGAGTTATTTGTAAATAGCTGTCTTAAGTAAAGCAGAAGTCCTTCTTCAGGGGAGCTCACTTGATTGCAATTTTAATAAGACTTTAAATTAAATCTGTATGAAGTACATGACCTAGGTAATACCAATGAAAATAATAATGCAGCATCTTTATTTAAAACCCCCCACATACTCATGCAAATTAACCAAACTAAATTATGTGGTGTCAACTCGCGTAATGTCTGAAAGTGACATGAATTTTGGGAGATTCTCTCTCTGCTGCTGGAAGAAAAGCCTGATATGAATGAAGTGGATCTGAAACTTTTAGGAATAGAAGAATTCTGAACTGTGGTTTTACATTTACTCTTTAGGGCATGAAGTGTGATTTCTTAAAGTCAATTGACTTGCTGATATTTTTTGCTGAAAGATGCATACACATTACCAAAAATGGGTAGTCACAACTAGAAAAATGAGCAACAGTTGTTTACTCCTTTCAACATCTGTTACACTAGTGGGAATATTGTCTTGGTGATCTTTGAACATTTCCAAAAAAGTGAACAAATTTTATTTGCTAGTGTTTAGTATCAAAGAGGAAAAAGAAAAAGATTAACTCCATGCTTTTAAAATTATATTTAAAGCCAAATTTAGTGGCCAAAAATTGTTATATTTGTTTCTAACATCATGAAAACATGAATAAAAGGAAATGAATACATTCGGGCTACAGTCAATAACCTATCTACCATATTTGCAAGTGGCACTTTGAAAGACAAAATAAGTGCTTAAGCTTCTCGTTTTTGTGGTTTCATGGTTGCTCCTGTATAATTGATAATTAAAAAAAAATAATAATTAAGTTTCAAAATCCTTCATGTTATAAGCAAATATGATCAGTCTTCTATGGTTAATAAATTAATAAGAACATTAAGCAGTAATATGTTGACATTGAAGATATCACTATTAGAAATATTCAATTTGAAGAATGTGTTATTTTGATAAACTTGTATTAACTAAAGACACTTAAAAAAATTAGAATTATGATGTCTGTAGATCAACATTGGAAAAAGACATTGAAATAAGAATACATTACTCTTTTTTCATTTTCCAAAATGTTTTCTAATGTTTTTTCCTGTAATGACTTTTCCTATTTCTTCCATAACATTCATCATTACTGTCATATCAGGGTGATTTTATGTAGTTAACATTTTATTTCAAATGCAAAATATTTCTTATAATGCACTTTTTCACAACTAATGTTAATTTTCATAAATATTCCCCATGATTAATTTCAATTATCAGATCAGTAGTTAGAAGACAACTAGTCAAGGAAAGCAAAACACAGTTGTTTTACTAATTCAACCAGTAACCGCTGTGAGCAATTCATGAGTGCGTACTTTTAAGGTAGAACCACATTGTGTCACTGAGAGGAATTACACATTGGCACGAATAAAATGGTAACTATTATCATACCGATAGCATCTCTATTTCTAATTAGGCTCTAATTACCCTTAAAGCATTCTTAGTAATTTCTAAGATTTTTTTTTATTACTTCTACTATCCTTTTGTCTTATGATAAAAATCTCTCTCATTTGTCACACAAGGTTGACTATATTTAAGCAAAATTTAGTTTTGTATAGATGTCTTTGTTCTTGAAATGCTGATTCGTAGTACATAGGAGAGAAACAATACAAAATTAAGGGCTGCTCTAATCTGCCTCCAGAAAAAGAGCCTAAGATCCTGGTCTTTTGCATAGCAAAACAAACAAACCCAAAGGAAAAAAAAAAGAAAAAAAAGGATTAAACAAAGAAAAAATTTCCACATAATGAGTTCTGAAATTATTTCTGAATTACTCATGGAAGTTAAAGGGCAACATTATATTGTGGCAATAAGATTTCACTGTGTTACATGGTTTTCAAAATGTTTGCTTCATCTGAATGTTAATGATGTTAATGTAATATTGACTCTCATTTTAAGGGAATATTTCATTTACATGTATTCCCATTTATCTTCATTGTTTTCTCAGGAATCTATGTAAAATATAACCAATATATGCCATTCAATCTCATTTAGGTCTTGGTAGACTACCCTTTAAATCTCACCTGTGATCTGCTCATGTGCCCATATTTTGTAAGGGCCTTCCAAGACAAAAAGTTTAAACTTTATAAAATTAAAGTTCATTTAGAGAAAGGAAAGGTTTTAGGGGACACTGATTTTTAGGTAAAGGAAAAAGCATTTGTTACACATGTTTGGAAACAATCAATAAAACTGAGGAATTACATAGCTGCCTTTAGGAAGGGTGATCGTACGTCTAAACTTCCAATTTTGGTGTTTCCAAGCCTTCTCCTACAATTACCATGTTCTGACTGCAATATGATCATTATCTATATGTACCTCACAAGAAGTAGAATGTTCTTTTCCATACAGAGTTAAAATTTCCACTTTTATCCTGTATGATCAAAGCAAGGTTGTTGATTGTTCTTCATGTGGCTTAGGTAGTGTGAAACTGTAAGATGCAGCAGGTTCTACATCCGCCCATCTGATCTTCAGCACTTTGCTTTGACTTACAGCTAAACTTGTTTCACAGCCACTAGTTGTGCTTTAAAGACTTAGAGGAATGGTAGGTGTATGGTATGGAAAATAAAAGGAATGTACCGTAGCATGATAGGAAAGGTAAGACATGAGGAACAAGGGATTGTAGGTGGAGCATGTTGAATAGATTACTGGGAATGAGAGGACTAGGGAATGTTAGGGTTTTGAACAATTTAGGGGCTACTGTTCTAGTTAGATGCTAGACCTTGACAAAGTCATGGCCAACCCTAACCCTAAATTTATATCAGTAGGTTCTCATACCACACCTAAGTATAGAAAAAAGTGGAGTGCAAATATTAAGCAGCAGAATTACAGTAATACCTCGCTGCATTGTGACTCCTCTATTGCAACCTCGCGGATTTGCGAGAAATTTTTCTCGCAGACTTGTCTCAGTGATTCACGAAGCTTTCCGGGCAACGCATGCGCAATGCCTCTGCTTCCCCGAGGGGTGGCGCTGGTGCGCCCTGTAGGGAGGGCATGCAGTGCCTCCCCTCTCCCGTAGTGTTTATTGACCCACAACGCCGTGCCCCAATCTCTGCCTCTAGCCTGTGTTACTGTTTCCACAGCTACAGGCAGGGAAAGGAAGTGCCCCAGGAAAGGGGGGCTCAGCTGGCCCTAGCAGCCATGGGGCAAGTGCTATGTGCTGAGACAGTGGGACGTGCACCGGCAGGACCTCCCATGCTGCCACCGCAGCTGCTGCCTGCCCGCACCATGCAGGGCTGCACCTAACAGCCCCAGCCGGCCGAGATGGCGTGGGCATGGGCACCAGCGACACGGCAGTGGGGAGCAGCAGTGCGCGTTTTGTTCTGCTGGCAGGGCCCAGCCAGAGGCAGCAGTGGGGCAGTGACATGGTGAGTCACTGCATGAGGGGAGAGTGCTGTTCTGCTGGGTCATATGGCCAGCTCTGCCTCCCCCGCACTTGGGACTGGGGGATATACGTGTCATAGCCTCCACAGTTAAAGGGAAAGAAACTCCAACAGCAGTCCCCACAATAAGGGGCCCCGGGTGTCTCAGTGTTGCAAAGTTAGGGTTTCTCAGGCTCCACGAGTGCCAACCACAGACCCAGGACACACCTTCCCCACCACGCATGTAGTGTAAGCATACGTCGTGGCAGCAGCCCGGCTGCAGCGGCGGAAACAGCAGCTTGGCCAAAGAGAACCCAGGGATTCTCCGAGGGGTCTCCTCAGTTGGAGAGGGCTCAGAAACGCTTCCCTTTGCTCCCCTGTGCTGGGAGAACCTGTGGGGAGGAGTGGAAAATGCTCCCTCATGCTGCAGAGTAGCTGGGGGTGGAGCGATGGGTGTGGCTTGTATGCATAATAATGACCTGCGTGTCTTTGTGAATTTGACAGTTTGCAAGACCCTGACAAGACCCTTTCCTCATGAAGGGTGAGGCATTACTGTATTTGGTAAAATTAAAACTTCCCAACATTCCTTTTCCCCTTAAATATGATTATTTTCCTGCTGTTACAGTGAGACCCTGCGTATTCGCAGTCCACTATTTGTGAACTTCAGTATTCATGGGTGATTATCCCGCGAGCTGTGCAACCTGGGCGTGACCTCAGTCTGACCGGCCCCCCATTTCGCCACTCGCGGTGCCGGCTCCGCCCCCTCCCNTTCCTTTTCCCCTTAAATATGATTATTTTCCTGCTGTTACAGTGAGACCCTGCTTATTCGCAGTCCACTATTTGCGAACTTCAGTATTCGCGGGTGATTTTCCCG
>WEKX01015070.1:9932-21179 GCA_013390025.1 Pitta sordida
AACCAGTTCCTAACCCAACATAAAATGCTTCTATCCAGTCCATGTTCTATGAGTTTTTCCTGAAGCTTATTATGGGAAACCGTGTCAAAGGTTTGTTACGGTCCAAGTACACAACATCCACGGCCTTTTTATCACCAAACAGGTGAGTCACCACATCATAAAATGAGATTAGGTTGGTCAGGCAAGACCTGCCTCCTCGAAATTCATGCTGACTAGTTCTAATGTCATAGTCATTTTGCAGTTGCTGTTTAATAGCTCACAAGACTATCTGTTCCATGACTTTGCCCAGGACTGAGGTCAGGCTGACATGTCTTATCTTTCTATCTATTTCTCACGATTGTTACTTCTCAAATCATTTAACTACGTCCCTTTTCCTGTCTTTGGTAACTCCCCTAAATGTCCCAAAATGATTCTTGTTCAATCCCCAAATGCTTTTTGTCTGTATCTTATAATGGACCCCACACTTCTAAGCAACAACTCTGATTAGTCTGAAAAGTGTTCTGGAAAACCTCTCTCCTTGACTCCTTCAGATGGGTTTCACACTTGGATACTACAACTGAGGCTTTTCCGGGGTAGGCCTAGTAATTTCTTCCTCTGAGTCCTCAGTTTGGGTTCCAGTTTGCCATTGTTCTTTCCTGTACTCCTCTGGGCTTGTGATGATGAACCTTTGATGAGCTGATGACCCCTGTGAGGTCTGGGAATAGCCAGGCAGAATAATTTTGGTGCTGCTCATTTGCCATGGTCTGTCCTCATGTTCCTTTTCGGGTGTGGAGACTAGATATTTTAACCACAAAATCTACCAAATATCTCTCTACAAAAATTAATTTTCAATTTTAATTTAAGTTAAAAAAAAAGAAAGCATTTTCTGTAAAATCCCTGTCTTTTGATCAACCTTGGATATAAATGATTATTTTGGGATATTATCATCATAGTATCATAGTGTTGATAAGGTTGGAAAAGACCTTGAAGATCATCTAGTCCAACCTATAAACCAACTAAAACCTTACATCTATAACATTTATATCATGACCCTCAACACCTCATCCAGTCTACCCTAAAATATAAATGGTTGTTTTGGGATATTATGCAGAAGTTGATTTTTTTCTGAAGATTTCTTTGGGCCTTGAAGTGAATGAGAGAGACAGTAATTAATAGACAGTATAACACCATTTTTGACAGTCTGAAGCACAACTCAAGCATTGTTGGAAGCTTCCAGGACTGGAAGAAATAAATCACATTAATTAAAAGAAAAGCCAGTATAGATATCAGCTGTGGAAATATATACATATGTATTAAGGCTTATTTAAATAAGAGTCATGCAGATGAAAGTGAGAAAAATTGGATGCTATGCAATATAAAAAGATAGAAGCTTGAACAACTCTCACAGAATTACAGAATACGCCAAGTTTGAAGGGACTCACAAGGACCATCGAATCCAATGCTTAATCCTGCACGGGACCATCCCCAAGATTCACATCATGTGCCCAAGAGTATCATCCAAATGCTTCTTGAACTGTCAGGCTTGGTGCTGTGACCATTTCCCTGGGGACCCTGTTCCAGTGCCCATCTACCCTCTGCGTAATGAATCTTTTTCGAATATCCAACTTAAACCTCCCCTAAGAGAATTCAGGCCATTCCCTTGGGTCTTGTCACTGGTCACCACAGAGAAGAACATCTGCTTCATTCTGTGAGGATCAGAAAGAGGAAAAATCATCCAAATGTGTGTTACAGTGCAGTGCCATGCACAAGTAAAGAATGATATTAGATTATGTGACCTTGAGATCTCATCCCTCACAGAATATTCTGAGTTGGAAGGGACCTACAAGGATCATCAAGTCCAACTCTTAACACTGTCTCCCTGGCAGAAATCAAACCCGAGTCTCCCACACGCCAGGTGGGGACAGTTACCACTGTACTAAAGTGGATAAAAAGCTTAATCTAATTTATAGGACTTCCAGCACAATTCATCAGGAGTACACGCATTCTTAAAGTACTTCTTACACTCCTGAGATGTGGAAAACAAATTAAAAAAAATAAAAAATATTTGACATTTAAGAATCTTAAGTATGGATGAGAAAAGAAAGAGAATATTAATTTGCATCACTAGACACTAGGCTATTTTGGTAAATCTAATAACGATGGAAAATATTTTAAAACAACACATGCAACACTGTAAGTGGCATATAAAAGAGGACTTGCAACCAGGAAAATATCCTGCTACAGCTTGAATTACTATATTAATCTACTCAGGGATAATTGAATACATGTTTACCACAAGTGCCTTTTCTTAATTTTCTTTAGGAATAAAAATACATCTGAACTCACACTGTGTGACTGCCAGGAATTTCAAGAGGATATATTAATTCATATGTAATATACATGCCAACATCTGCAGAATTATCACTTCAGCTCATTTCCACAGAATAAACACTTACAGTAGGCGTAAATACCAACATTGAGTACTGGATGTTAAGTTAATGCCTCTAGCCAAACCATACACTTATAAACGAACAGGAAGACATGAGTATTAGTCATTTTTATTTTATTTCATTGACTGCTATTTCTTCTCCACTTATTTCCATATTAAATATTTTGATGTAGGTCGTGCATACAAGCTATCTTAATTGTCCCTATATTTGGTATCCTAAATACGTATTCTTCTGGAAAATTGAAGTATTTCTTCATGAACTTCTAGCTGAGAAATCATTCTTTGCAGTCAGCTGAATGCCTGCTCTCTGGTGAAATGGACATTAGCCTTGCTTGACATGTTCACAGGGTCACAAGTTATTCTGCGTTGGAAGGGCCCCAGAGGATCATCTAGTCCAACTCCCAAGCAAACACTCACACAGGAATCAGGTCTACAATCATGGAACCATGGCCACCACGCTCCATCTATCCAAGCCTCCCATCATCTAGACCACGTCACTGAGCTCCTCATCAAGTCTCCTCTTAAACCCCTCCAGGGATAGTGACTCCACCACCTCCCTGGGCAGACCATTCCACTGAGAGATCATTTTCTCCATGAAAAAACTCTTCCTAACATGCTGCCTAAACCTCCCCTGGTGTAGTTTAAGGCTATGTCCTCTTGTTCTTGTGTCATCAGCCTGAGAGAAGACATTCATACCCACCTGAATGCAACCTCCCCTCAGGTAGTTGCAAACAGTAATGAGGTCACCTCTGAGCGTCCTCTTCTCCAGGCTGAACAACCCTAGTTCTTGCAGTCGCTCCCCATAGGGCTTGTCCTCCAGTCCTTTCACCATCCTTGTCGCCCTTCTCTGGACCCACTCAAGCAGCATTCCTCCAGGTTATAACATTAATTTTTCATTTGTAATAGATATCTTTACTTCTATAGTAAGGATCCTTATTACATGATCTTTACCATATTTTTGTTTGTATTCTTACTTCTATGGAGAGTGGTGAAATGGAGAGGGATTTAGAAGTAATGATTCNGATGTCTCATTGGAATGGTCTGCCCATGGAGGTGGTGGAGTCACCATCGCTGGAGGTGTTTAAGAGAAGACTCAATGAGGAGCTCAGTGACATGGTCTAGTTGGTCTAGCTTCTTCAGAGATTGTTTTTGAAGCCTAATTATTGCAATTTCTCACAGGATAAGTTTATCTGCCAATGCAGTTTCTCAAAGTGACTTTCAAATCAGAGGTTGTCGTACATGTAAAATCTCCTTTCCACATTTAATTTAGAGATTTAAGTCTATACTTTTAATGTTTGCAGAAAAAAATAGTTTTTGTTGTCTTGCATTCCCCCAGGATATATTTGCTTATATACTATTTCAAGATCTTTTTTCATTGTATAAATAAAAGGTTTATCTCTGTGTCACAGTGCTTCCTGTTAAAAATTAAGTCTTTTCTAATAATTCATAAGCATAAACATTTTGAGAATAATTTTTTTAAAAAAATTCTCTATTTTTCTCTAAATTACATTTAATAACATTTTAGTATCAATTCTGAAATATTTCAGTCAGAATAATAGGGAGTGGAAAATGCTGGTAGAAATCAGAATATTCTGAACCATTAACAAAAATTTTTAAGTCATTTATTATCCTCCCTTTTTTAATGTTTTAAAACCTTCGGAAATTTTATCATCTTAGACCTGAGCTTCTCACATATAGAAATGTTTCCAAAATTTTTTGGCTTCTGTGTGCTGTCTGGAAATCCATATATGCTTTTTCAACTTCATTTCTTGATGAGAGTCCTTGAAATTGCTTAGATTCGAAAATACTTCTTCTGTCTTCTCAAGACACAGGAAGCTGGGTCTTCTTGCATGCTGAAGATGACTCACAGAAGGCAATATATTTTAGTATCCAGAATAAATCTTTGATATTGACTTGTTGCCTGAAGAAATCAAGTGTTCTTTCCGATTTTGAAAATAAACTCAGCTAAAAAAATATTATACCCAATGTGACAAACAAAGCAAAACAAATCCCCCAACTCCAATACAACTGGAACAGATGTGCTGATCCTAAAAGACCGATAAGGAGGGATCTTTCATGTGTCTGGAATCTGGAGTTAACTTGGTCTAACTGTCTGTGATGTAGACATATAACTTTAAGGTCAATATCTACTATTTATTTAGAGCCAGAAGGGAACAAAAAAGTATTTTTAGGCACATTTATTCTTTTATGTTGAAGTAAACCTTAAGGTCAGATGACTCATGGTCTAGAATATTTATTTTTTCCTGTTGACTAGATCATTCAGAACATTCATTTGACGTCTCTACTTTTTACAATTGCCCTTTGAGGACACAATTTCTGTCTGTGAGTTCGGTCTGAGCTACTTTTAATGATAAAATTATTTCATGTAATTTAATTTTATATAATACTGAAATGATTGTCTTGGTAAGTTGTTTTGATTGAATGATGAACTCCTCCTAATTATAAAGGATTCAGTATATTTATTATGCTTATGTCCTGGCTCCATCTAGAACTGTTAATTTTGGCAGTAGCCAGGAGGGGCCTGTCTTTAGGGACATAAAATTTTTCTATACCACCCCACATCATTGCTAGGAGCTGGGGAACTGAGTCTCTTCCTGGGAGAAGGGGTTCTGATCAGGTAAGTGTGGCAGAGGGAGCAGTCGGGCTAACCCTAGTTCTGAGGATTTGCATGCGAATCACCTCTCTGTTTAGTGCATTTTTGCTATTAATAGTGTTGTTGCTGTTGTTCATTTTCTTAACTCATTGTTGTCAGTAAAGTTTACTTACCTCAACCCACGATCTGTATATTCTGTACCTCCAATTATTTTCTCCATCCCACCACAGAAGTTAGCAAGAAGGAGCAAGGGAACAGCAGCATTGTTTAGTCTCACTGGGAGCACTGAACTGGGGAGTGCCATTCCTAAACCACAATGATTTATCTAAATATAGAACATGAATAAAAAAATTTTATAATAAAAAAGATGTTCTGAAATGAAACGTGCTGATATACTTAGTAATATTTTCCTTTGCAGCAGCCATTAAAATTTTTCAATCTTAAGAACCCAGTTTTGTGAAGAAATTAAGAAGAAAAATCAAAAAAGTCTCAACATCTTAGGTTCTAGGTGAGCTGTCAGGAAAATAAACAGCTGGCTTGTACATGCTACAGTAGTTCTAGTTTTCATATGAAATGAAATGATACCATATGCGTCATTAAATAGGTATGTGGAAAGGATGTTAATATACTGTGAGATCTCTCTTCATAAAGACATAAATACATAACCAACTTTTCTCCCATTTGGCACACTTGAGGTTTGAATTTATTAGATAACAGATGTTTATCTGTTTGTTATTAATTTTAATGTTTTATGTAGAGCAAATGTATTAATATCCTAGTCTTTTTCCACTGCCATTGCAGACAAAAGATAAGAAAAAGTATGTATTATGATCATATACCTTATCATAATTAAAAACACGGAGCAGGCAAAATATAAACTGGTCACTAATGATGTAAACTGAGATGATAATACAACATTTGTCTCTTACATTTTATTTAGCTAGCTGTAATGAAAAAAAATTGGTGTTACCGCTCTGGGATGTGCTCTCGGTCTCTGTACGGGTGTTAGATGGTGAGTTGGACTAGATGATCCTTGTGGGTCCCTTCCAACTCATAATATTCTGTGATTCCGTGATTCTGTGAAAATACAGTATTCTCTATAATATTTAAGGTTGTGAAATTAGTGAACTGTCTGTAAATGGAAAAGTTAATTAAGCAAATTTTAAATATGAATGAAAGTATATATATATTTGTATTTAAGTTACAGTTCTGAAATAGATGTAGACAAATCAATATGAAGGCAAACAACTAGTTTTTCTCATGTAATTAGAATAAAAATAATGGAACTTAGAACTTCTTAGTGTCAATTATTGTATGTTTTGATGCCTGGATGTGAAGCTATTTATTTATTTTTCATGAATATTTAAAGACAAAATACAATATTGGTATTATATTATTTTAAGCTGCATGCTTTCACAGTTGTTTCTCTTTTTTTATATGTTTGCCTTAAAACATATAAATAATACCAAAATTCAAGGACTTAGAAACAAATGCAAATTCCCTCAAAATTTATTCATAATAATATCTTAAAGAAAGTTCAATGACTGACTAAATTGTCAATCTGTATCTGAATTGGATGATGCAATGCATCTGTGTAAGTGTTTCTGATAGTTACGATCAAAAAAGCACTCAAACACCATAAATTGTTTAATTAAAACACAATTTATTAACACTATCTGAATTAGAAGGACCTCCAATTTGGAAGAAGCACCTGACACAGATCATGTCCCTAAAGAGGTTCCCTGTTATTTTGATCATTGCAGTTTTCATAGCATGCTGCTGGAAGAAAAGAACTCAATTTGTCATTTCTACAGTGAAGCACAAGTATGTTCATAAGAGAACAAGTGGCTTTACCTTTAAAAAAAAGAAAAGGAAATGCAGCTGGTGTCACATCATTGTCAAATCAGAGCTGCCTACAAGTCCATCTGTTACAATTAACTAAGTTTATCCAGTGTCCAAGGCGTGCACTTGGAACAACAGAGGCCTGAAGGCAAAGTACTATTCACAGCATCACCTGAACCTGCATGCACTCACACTGGTACATCAGTAACTCTCTTATGTGCAACAGTCTTCCAGTCAGAATAACCACTGACCATTCGTTCTTCTGAAAATTTGTGTAAGTCTTTACAAGAGAATTAAAGAAACAGAGTACTTGCAGAACTACACACATGGGGAAAAAAAACCCTGTTCATTTCCTTAATATTAATTTCTTTGAAATTAAGTAGATGTATTTTTTTTCTTTCTTTCTCTAAAGTTTGTCTTTGGAATTCTTCTGCACAAAGCCTATTAGAAGGATTATAAAAAGGAGAAAACATTTTTGCAGAAAACACTAAACCGACGACATTTTCATTTTCACTTTCATATGTTACTTCCTGAATCTGTGCAACAGATCCCTGTTCTGAAGGAAAAATAAACCACAGGAAGTAACAAATTCTTCTGAAGTATGAAAGGGAAAATGTTTCCAAGTGCTCATTCTGAATCTCTTTTCATTTATCCTGAGAACACAAAATCAATGTAGATTAAAAGTATTCGTAAGTTTCCATTTACTCTCTCTCATATGTTTGGTTTGATAAAAAACAGTGTCTCAGAAGCTTTAAGTTAACCTAAGCAGTAATTAATTCAGTTTTGTTAATAAGATTTAATAAAATGTTGATTGCAATATATTTTTACACACAGTCTTGAATCCCTTGCATTAATCTAGTTTTTACACCAACATATATCTCCTTAGGCAGAAGTCATTGCCTCATTGTTGAGCCTAAGCAAGATAAGAAAAAAAAGCTCCTGATTTTGTGTCCTTCTACTTACAAGTAATTTTTGTTTAGCCAAATTGCAGAGTTTTCTTTATGCAGTCGCTAATGAGACCAGATTTTTTTTCAACAGCATACAAACTGTTTTCCAAGAAAATTCATGAAATTATAGCATTGTTTCTATCTGGAAACACCTAACTTGTGGCAGTAAATATTGTAATCCAAATGTTATTGCTCAAAGGTAATAATACTATGTATCTTTCACTTATCTTTACAAACATTTTATTACATCAGCTGGGTACCATGGAATATATTAAATTTCACTTGTTTATGTAACGATAGGAAGAAACAATAACTATAAAACATTCCACTACTTCAGAAATCAAACTGATTTGCTTCTGGAAAATTTGAGGAGAGAAAAGAGATTACCCAACAAATACATTTTAACTGGAATTACTTTAAAATATATACAGTCGGATCTCATATATTGTGAAACCATGATCTTAATCGGGTGCCGCGAAGCCCACTTTTCACATTGACTAGCACCTCATTAATATACAAATTTACCCCACACCCTTACACGCCCCCCTGGCACTCCAGAGCTGTTTCGGCACTGCCCTGCTCTGTGTCGGTGTTTGTGTTGGTGCTTCCCAGTGCCCACGGCCACCTCATGCTGGGAAAAACCGCTTTTCCACTCAGCTGGGGATATGGGTGTGGGGAGCTGCCCACACCACTGTCCCAGTGTCTCTCCGAGTGGGTAGACATGTTCTCTCCATACTCGAGGTAGATGAGTATGTCTCGGAGAGTTATTCGAGAAAATCTCTGACAGCATGTCTAACCTGAGAATGTGTAAATCTTTCATAACTACACATGGCCTCCTTGCTCAAAGCCAAGCCAAGGGGAGTGGGGGAGGCAGCACGCAAGCCGAGCTGCTGCTGCAGTGGTGCATGCCCATCTCAGCTCCGCCCCACTGCTGCGGTGCGGGCTGGCTGCACCGAGCTGAGATGAGTTGATCCGAGCCATGGTGCGGGCTGGCCGAGCTGAGCCAAACCTAGCCGAGCCACTGCCCTGAGCTGAGCCTCAGCGCATGCCGGCTGCGCTGAGCCGAGCTGATCCAAGCTGCACTGCAGGCCGACCGAGCCAAGCCAAGCCAAGCTGAGCCGTGGCCCCAAGCCAAGCTGCAGTGTGGTGCAGGCAGCCACAGTGGGAGAAATTTGTATATTCATGACTGCCCAGTTTGAATATTCATTCAGGTCAGGTCACGCACGTGCAGTTGCGAAAAGAGGCCTCCTTCATTGCTAAAAAATCATGCCACTAAGGTGTGAAACCGCAATACGGGGTACACGAATTTGAAGAGGGCCAACTGTATATATTCTCATACTCTACAGATTCAGGATGGCTGTGTGTGAACATTTCCATTACACATTATCTCCACAAACAAAATGTGATTATCATATCAAATTTTGATGACAGAACTTGAAACTTAGAGATAAAGTAATACATACATTGATTTTGATTTGTATTTCTGAGACAGACCTGTAAAGTTCTCCAAACTGAGGCATTTATAGCAATATACTAGCATTGTTAATGGTAAAAAACATCTCATAACCCAGTGAAATGTAAACAAATTTACATTCAGAAAATTTAGATCTCCAGATTCCATTAACCTTATTGAATTGGGATGAAACATAATTGCTAAAAAGTATGTCTAATGGCTAGGTACCTGAAGCACTCTTGGAAGGTTGGAGTCTGACACAGATCATAAAGGAGACTAGAATTTCACTGGATCATTAGCTAACAACCAAGTGGTTTACTTTAACAAGCCTCAAGTGGCATGAGAACACTACAGTGAGACCAATGAATTGTGGCTTTTTCTTCCGCATCTTGGCAGGATAAATTCCTAACCAACAGACACCACATCTAGACACGTTAATAAAAGAGTATATGATCTCGCATTGAATTTCACTCTTTATTTCTGTAATCTTGCCCTATTTTTTCTTAATATTATCTACCCTTGTGTGTTTATAAGTATTTCATACTGCTTATTGGCTTGTATACAAAGTAACTCACAGATATTCTAATTAACTTATCAAATGTCATTGAGTTTGTATTATGATCTAGTTATCAAAATTATTAGAGACATACCTCTGCCTGAATTAAGGTGCAAACACGACCATATGTTAAAGTCAACACTATGAATTTTTAACAGTGAATGTAAGGTAGAGATGTATAAAAAGAAATACGAAAAGAGGGGAAGGGGCAGGAAAGAGTGGCAGAGAGATATCACCATACTGTGTGTTCCAACAGTATCCCTCTTCTTGTGATCATCTAAGTGGTGAGAGTTCTGTCTTGTCAAAGTGAGGGTTACATTATAGTAATTTCCAAATTTCAAATTAACCTCTACTCAGGTGTCATGCCTTACATTGAGGATGCCTGCATTTGTGTTCTGAAAAAATTAATCATTAGAACTGATTTTATTCGATTAGAGTTGTAAAGGTATTGATACTTTAGCTCACTTGCACCTGTAAAGAGATTATTCATGGTAACTACCTCTCTAAAGTAATTCAAGTGGAAAATCTAGAATTGAACTACATGGTGAACTGTGAGTGGCCTCAAGCTGCATACTCAAGTTACTAACTTTTATTCAAGGCAACTGTCAGTCTTATATTGACAGTAACTTATGCTATAGAACACCTCAGTTTGAAAATACCTAGCTAAGATGTCTATTTCAAAATGAAGAGTTGAACCATAACATACTTGCCCAATAGATATAAGGTCATTTTCTAGTGAATTGGAAACTCAGTTAATGTAGTTTGGCCAACCAAACATCAAAAATCAGAACAAGATAGTTTTTTCTATTGTCAAGAGAAAAAGTCACATCTTCTCAACTTGGAGGGAAATACATTATTTCTATTGAATTAAGCTGAAAATTACCAGCTTCTATAAAGTTTATGATAAATTTATTAGAAATGACAGGACAAGGGGGAACAGTGTCAAGCCTCTCAAGCCTCTCAAACCACTCAAAACCTCTAATATGAAAAAAGAAAGAAAGGTAGTGGTCGTAGGCAACTCCCTCCTAAAGAGAACTGAGGGTCCTGTGTGTAGACCGGATCCATCTCATAAGGAGGTCTGCTGCCTCCCAGGTGCCCGGGTTAAAGACCTAACTACAAGGATTAGTGGCCTCATTCAGCCCACTGATTACTATCCGCTGCTGGTTGTTCAGGCTGGAGGTGATGAGGATGGTGAGAGGGGAGTTAATACTGTAAAAAAGGAATTCAGGGAGTCAGGACGACTTATTGATGGGGCAGGAATGGAGGTGTTTTTTTCTGCGATTCCTGCAACAGCGGGGGTGAATGATGTTAAAAGCAGTAAAATCCTTAGTATAAATAGATGGCTCAGGGGATGATGTCAATACTGGAACTTCGAGTTCTTTGACCATGGAGTGAACCTTGCTGAGC
>WEKX01015072.1:0-10816 GCA_013390025.1 Pitta sordida
CTCGGAATAACCTGTGAAACTGTGATATTAGGACCATGAAATGTAGACATTTGTCATTTTGCCCAACAGTAGTCATGTGCCTTTTTGCTCGCAGTTGTGCAATGGAATTTATATTCTTTACAGAGCTAATTCTGCTGCTGCCAGACTACAGATATTGAGGGAGAGATGGATTATCAGAGCATAGGCATAAAATATAAAAGGAGTGCCAGAGCACTCCATGCATTACAAAATCATGAATATATGAGTTTTCCTTTCTTGTTTATTTAGAGGAAAAGCTTGAACTCTTTGTTTACATGATTTCAAACCAGCAAGACTTGATTACAGTGATCACCTGTTACTCACGAGCTGTTGGGTCTGGCCCTCTTCATGCGAATCTTGGAATCTGGGAAAATAGCGAATCCACTAAGTATTCAAGTACGCCACGCCCGTAGCCATGCCCCCTCCACTAAAAAGGTCTGGATGACAGTTCTGAGAGCAGGGCTTGTCTCATTTGTCTGACTGTGCTGTGGCGAGGCAGATGAGCGCCGGGGGGGTGAGCGCTGGCTGAGCAGGCATAGTTCCTAGGCTCGGCCAGGCCCCGTCTAGGGAACGTGCCTGACTGTGGGCACACAAAGGGCACCACAGGGGTGGTTGAGGGGGGGAAGGTGCCTCCTGCTCCCGCACAGACACGCACAATTTTCCTGCAACCTGGCAGAGAGCAATGCCAACCATGCAGACACCCAGAGGGCACATATTCCCTCTGCCTGTAACCACTCCAGCCCCTTCCTCCCTGCCCAGGCTGGGTACCAGCCTCCCAGCCCCCACAGGACAGGGGGCCTTCTTCTTTCATGTACAGAGACACACAATGGCAGCCTCATCACCCCATCTTGTAGCCTGGCAGAGGACAGTTCCAGCCATGCAAAACCACACATTTACACTAAACACATCCTGGCAGAAGGTGCCCTTCTCAAGCTTTATATACTGCAGCTGTGGGAGAAAGTGTTGATGAGCCCAAATGCTCTGCACCTGTGACCTGGGTATTCTGGGGGTATTGGTGGAAATTTCCTCCTCAAGCTGCTGCTTCTGTTTTTCACTCTTCCAGACAGAGAGAGAATGACCTTGGTCACTAAGGATCAGTATTCACAACAAAATTCCCTTGTAGGCTGAAGCCAAAGCACAAGATATGGAATATATATACACAGTTCTATCTGTCAAAAGGTCAGTAAATATCAATTTTAATTAAACCATTTTTTCTCACATGTATTTCAGGATTATAAAATATTTACAGGTGTTATAATTTGAGTATGAAACTTTTAATGATCCTCTAGGAGGTAAGTAGAGATATTTATTATATTAAAGCTTCCTCTTCTGTATAAAATGCCACCTTGAACATGTAAAAAGTGAGGAAGGAAGGACCTTAATTCTCTTTAACTTTTTACATTGCCAGTAGCAAAATATGAAGTACTGAAGGCTTAGAAATTCTTGCAAAAAATCCAAACCAAGGCATCTTACATGGTGACATCACACTATTTAGAAACACATTTGCTTTGTTATTTGGAAATGCATCAGGAATAGTGTGGTCAGTCGGTCCAGGGGGGTTGTCCTTCCACTGTACATGGCGCTGGTCAGACCACATCTTGAGTACTGTGTGTAGTTCTAAGCTCCCCAGTTTAAGAAGGATGTTGAGCTGCTTGAGNCCCTTGTGTTCTAGATTGTTATGGAAAGTTACAGAGCAGAAAAAAATAAGCTAAAATCTTTCATGATCATTCCTCATGTTCCTATGTCTCATTGTATGAGTGTCTGATTTGCTTTCATAATGGCTCATAAATTCAGTGTATACTTAAAAATGTAATTTTTATCTTTGTGGTATCTTTGGTTTTTTGATCACTTGATTACTCCTATTTTATTTATATAAATAAGTTTTATCTCCTCATAATTAAAACATTAAAGAGTTCTCCTTTTACAGCTTGAGCAAACAAAATCTTTGTTAAAATAATGTGTTGTTTTAAATTTCAAGAGTCCATTGTTGTCTTTTACTGCCTGTTACTTGTAATGAATGGGTAATTACTTCCAGTAACCTTATTTGAAACCAGAGAGACTTTTGAATCCTCACATTTCCTTTGAATCCTTCTACAAACAATATAATGAAAACACAAAATTATGTTTACCACATGCTTTGAAAGAAGAATATTTTTTAATGATGCTGTGGAATAGGCCAGTAGAACTGTTTGGGATATTTTTTTGTGTTTGGGGAGAGTTAGTATGTGATCAGACTATCTGTTCACCTTTTCAAGAAATAAAAAATACATGAACATAAAGATTTTTCTCTTTACCCAATGTAATACGACTTAGAAACTGTTGGATTAAATCTTCACCCAAAGTACTATGGAAATTTTAGTTTGTATTCATTACAGCTTTTTGAACTGGGATACTAACCAGTCATTAGGATCACCAATATGAAATAAATCAACCAAGGAGGAAATCCTTCTAAATTCTTAGCTAGTGATTTTCATGCGCCATTACAGTTGAATCCTAGGAATGCTAAGACCTTTATTGTCTTTTGTGAGGGTTCAAATGTCCCTCTGGAACACTAATGGTGCTTAGGCACAATGCCTCTGCCAAAGGATGGGATTCATACACCAGTAATCTCTTTTGCAGTCTCTAATATAACAAGAGGAAAATCAAGAAAAATGCAAGTAATTATGTGTATTTTCTTACTCCAGCAAGACATAGTACAGGTCTAAAAGCGAGACAGAATGAAAGTCGAAGACAAATGGGTGATTAACAAATCCAACAATATCAAGCCCTAAACCTGAGTACATTAAATTTCAAGAGGTGACCATTTTTGCTGTCAATCACATGCAGAATCATGAGAGTATGCAAGTGATCATCTAAGCATGCTATTTGCCCTCTAATGCCAGTTGGTTCTCTACTGTGACAAAGGGAAACCTATGTCCAGGAGAAGATACATTGATAGAGAGCTCATAGATACACTTGGATTTAGAACACAAGGATAAATGAATGGTCTTCTATAAGATCTCCACATATATATACAATACCTTGTAATTTAAAATATAACTCACTTGTGAAATGGTTAAAAAAAAGGGGATATGCTTCGTTTTGGTTATTTTTGTATTCCTAGATTTTGCCTATCAAAACCGTAGACAAATTCTCTACTGAGATTTGCATAATGAATAAGGGCAGATAGTTGTATGGATGCCTCAGCGACAGACATACTGGGGAATTGTAGTCTCAAAGCTCTCAGGAAACCTTGCTAAACCTAGTAGAAACCACGAAAGAGAATTCAGTATTACCAATATCTAAGTTTATACCATACACCAAAAGTAAGAAGATTCAGCATTTGCAAATGCTATGCTATTTACCCTAAAGAGAGACACTGAAACAGCAGGTGAAATCCATGTTCTGAATAAATGCTATATTGAATGAATTTACTTTGCCAATTACATTTCTTCCCTGATGCTACTTCCCTGATAATAGACATTCTACAGGATACAGCAAACCTTTACACTTCTATCAGACTACTCCTCAAGGAAAAAATCCATTAACTTCGAGATGCATCCAGATGTAACTTTCAGATTCTCCTGTACTAGTGACATCCACATGGTGGAAAAAAACATAGCTTTTCTGTCAGCATTTTAGCTGAACATGTGTAATTTGAAGTTAAATGAAGGTGAAGTATGGTAAAATTGCTCTTTAAGAAGCTGGTGAGGTTCCATTTCTGCTAAATATAAAAGTTGTAAAGACACACAGACAAAAAAGAGGAAAGAAGGGCAAATTTCTCTATAAGCTTAGAGAAGTACACTCAATGTATTACAGATTTGAAGTAGTCACAAAACGTCAAAGTAATTCACAATAAAATCTTTGTATTGATTTTTTTTTCTTAAATTGAAATTTTTTTTGTCACACGGCCCATGCATTTTAATATAGCCAAGTCCATGGTAACACTTTACACTGAGTGACACTACCCAAAGAATATTTGTTTTAGAAATGTTGTCAAATAAAACGATGACATCCAACAGTCTAAAAATAGTCTTTAAGATTTTCATATCATTTGGTAGTATTTAGTATCTGTAACTTCAGCAGTTGCTTGGAGAGAAGTTTCTACGGAGTGCTGAACCAGTGATTAATTTTTGTATGTTACCTGATCATTTCAGTGACTTTTGCTGTAGGTCCCAAAGGTAGACATAAGAAGACATAAGAATCTACCAAGTACACAACTGAAAGATAATTTTCTAAGGAGAAAAAGCCTTTTCTTTCCAGTATGCAGGAGGACATAAGGAACATGCTTTTAATCAGAAGAGAGAATGCCAACAAAATTTTTAATCTTATTTAAATGTTCTTGGGAATTTATAAAGGTGTCAAACTTTATTTGAGTTGTATCAATCTTTTGATCTCAATGACTTGTGCAGGAGAATTGTATACGAAAATTATGCAATCTGCAACACAGAGAAACATATTGAGACTTTTGTTGTTGGTTTTTTTTCTACTTGCTTGGGGTTTTGTTTTGTTAGTTTTGGAGTTTCATTGGTCTTTTTACTAAAAGGAAGTAAAAACTATGGTTCAAGTCTGAATTGACAGAATTACAGAATCACAGAATTAACTAGGTTGGGAAAGACCTTTGAAATCAAGTCCAACCTGTTATGTAACATCATCTCATCAAGTTAACCATGGCACTAAGTGCCACATTCAATCTCGTTTTAAACACTTCTAGGGACAGTGACTCCACCTCCTCCCTGGGCAGCCCATTCCAATGGCCAATCACTCTTCCTGTGAAGAATTATTTCCTAATGTCCAGCTTAAACTTCCCCTGGTGCAGCTTGAGACTGTGTCCTCTTGTTCTGTCATTAGTTGCCTGGGAGAAGACACTGACCCCCACCCAGCTACAACGTCTCTTCAGGCATCCTGGCACTTTAGACTTTACAGTTGTTACTCAACAAAGTGAGTCTCACCATATTAATGTTAATGTGTTCTAAACTGGTTGTTAAAACCTTGATGTTGCTATAATTTTGGGTTGCAAAAGGAGAGTGTGTTTTTATCTAATTATTATGAATTAGAAAACAAATTATGTTTTATTCCAAGATAAAATGGAGATAAAAACACTGGAGAAATGATCTCTTTATAATATTTCAAATAATTCATATTTATATTAGAGAAGATCTAAGGTTCTAAAAGAAATTAATTTTGTATAAAAATAACATTAGTTAAAATGTGAATGCCTGGCAGACTCATATAATATAAGGAATATTTCTGGTATATCCTTGATTTGAATAAATACGTATCTGTTGGTGATAAGGATATCAGAAAAAACAAAAGTTGTCTGAAATATGAAGCTTCATTGTCTTTGAGAATCTCAGTAACATATTAGTTCAATAAAATGGATAATTCTAATTTTTATTTAGGACAGCCAATAGTAAATAATTATTTTCTTTTAATTAAACCCATTGAATTAAGCAATTTTTATACAGTCCAAACTTAAGGCCTTGTACAAAAACCCAAAATCACATTCAAAGCTGAGAATTGTGTAGGAAAGGTAATTCAGCCTCAGAGCAAACTGACAGATTAACCCATTAGTGGTGCTTATGGATTTCGAAACCCAAGACCTAGTTGCTACTCTTCTCCTTGTGAGTATGTTTGACTTGCTCACATGGCAGGAACAAAGCTAAAAGCTTCAGGCTCCTTGAATTAATCACTCCTGGCAGATCCAGAGATTTCACACCTCCTATTTCCTTCTTGATGCACCATTGCTACTCTCTGCTAATCTACAGACGTGCCTACAGCCATTTCTATTCTGTCATGTGTTGGTACCATGGTCAGGCATGCCCAACTGTGAGCTTGCCAACAGTAATCCATACAGTGAAAGAAACAATTCAATGAGGCTATAGTGGGGGAACTCCTTTTCAAAGTACTTAAGAGCTTGAAAGCTGCAAAATCTGTTTCTCACCCGTAATTTATGTCATGTGACAGTCTTGAGGTTGAGGCTTGCAATATGGTCAAGAAACAGAGAAAAGACAAAATCACTGTGTCTGGATGGAAGACTATTAAGAACATGCTTTCATAGCCTGCAGTAAAGAGTAAAATTGTGTTGATTGAACAGCAAAAATCTAATTGAAGTAGAATAGAAGTATAAAGAAGTATTTTTTTCTAGAGACAAAGACAAGTCATTCATTTGTGTAGGTGTGTGTACTTCCACGTAGCAGAAACCAGCCTGTGAGTCTGACCTTAGTATTTAAATGTAATGTCCTGTGGCCAAATGTCCCTTAGATAGATGGAGATTTTGTAAAAAATGATAAATCTACATTTTGCCTTAGTTCCCCAGTGAAATGGCGTATTTGCAGCTGCAATAAGAGAAAGCTATAGACACATCAGGAAGATTACATGAGGTTTTTATGGAAAGGTCACTGACAATTAAGTTTCAATGTTAAATGTAAAATTAAATTTTCTCAATTATTTTTCTAGCTATACTAACGCAAAAGATTCTAATTGTTCTGTGACTACTGGCAAGAAAAACATAAATTATGTATGCCCCTTCAGTGCTTCACACCAAGAAGACACTGTTCTTTGTTTGTAGTTTGTGTTATTTATTATTCACGAACAAGGAAAGATGATGGAGCGCTGTTCAGGAAATAATGATAAAGACTCTGGGCTGTCTTCAATGAAGGAACTATTTCACAGACAGGAGAACACAATATAAAACTAGGAAAAATAAAGATTTTCTATCATATACTTTTTCTAATTACACTGAAGAACTATTTGTTCTTAATGCTTGTACTTTAGGGAGATGTAGGCAAACAGAAAGATATTTGTATGAAAAAGAAGATTATCCAGAAAGCCAGAACTATTATTAAATAAATATTTTGGAGTGTTTATAAACAAGTAAACCATTAGCAGCAACTGTTAGGATTCCACGAGAAATATTTATTTTCTGAATTTTGAGCATTAAAATTTTGTTTGTTATAAAGTAAAAATTTTAAACGACAAGCACAACTTGTATCTTTTCTATAACTTGAAAATATAAAATTTAAAGGAAATATTTAAAGGGCAAATAGGTTTGTTCCTACTGTAGACAGACTTAGGATACCATGTTTCCTCCTGTAGCAAATTTTTATGTTAGAGCTAGAAAACAGTAAAAATATAGTTTTACACTGGAGACATTGACAAATAACTAACTCCAGTGAAGTGTTAAAATAATACTCCAATATCAGCTAGCAGAGCATCTAAACCACAAAGAGAATCATCTTGTGCACCATGACATAAAAAATGTAAATATTAGGATTATTTTGACTGAAAATTGTTTGCTTTTTGTGTTAAATTTTACAAGATTCTAGTTTTAAAATACATATTGCATACATATTAATCCATTATATTTTATATATCTTGCAATGTATATAATTATTATATATTTTACACATTGTCACCTATCTAGCAAACAAAGGAAATATTTTCCTGTGGTATTAGTCAGAAAAGTTTTTTACCTCTAAATAGGAGTAAATGTCTTTTTTTATTGAATGGATGAGAACAATGCGGGAAGGGCATAATTCTGGTTGCTAAAATAGATTTACACTATATGGGTCAATACTACAAGTCAAATAGCAGAAAAAACATTTGCATTTGTATTATGTTCATAGAAATATTAATTACTTAGCAAGCTTAATCAAAAGCTTGATTTAGCTCTCCTTTTCTTAATAACGTGAAATGTATTAATGTTGAAAGACCACCAAGTATTCAGAAATAATGAGTTCTGAAGCTTCCAAAGTCATCTAACCAATACCCAGCTGAGTTTTAAAGATGAATAATTAGGCCAATCTTTTTTTTTTTTTTTTTTGTAACATAAAGCTAGGGATAAAACTTGGCCAAGCCAGAAGGAAAATGAAAGAGAACCTTTGTAAGCCCGTTTACACTCCCTCTGCACACCATCCACTAGACTGCTGTGTTGCTTCCAAGTCTGCTGAGCCAGGTACTCTGAGACATCCCTCCCTCCCTGTTCTGTGCCCATCCAATGCATTTCCTGGCCTCAAGTTGTCCATTTATGATTTCTTCCCAGAAACAAGACGTCACAGTCCAGCTACTCGAGACTTCATAATTAAGGCTGTCTGTTTCATTTTCCTGCCACCTTAAAAGTACCTTTTCCCAAAACTTTATACTCAGTTTGTCAGAGACTCAAGTTCAATGCAAGATGTTCCATCTGAGCACCATTACATATGAAACAAATAAACATAGCCAGTTGAAACCCTAAACAGAGATACATGTGTTTGTGTTTCTTGCAGAGACTCCCTGCTCTGGAACATTTTGTAGCTGGATAAAGGTCACTTGAGTTGTTCACAAATTCTTCTCTCTTTCCTCTCCATTTTTTGTAAGTTTCAGCAGAAATATCCAGCTCTGTAAACCCACGCTTTTGTTTTTTCCCTTTCCTCAAATGCTTTTGCATTATGGATATAAATTTACAGATGTGTTCTTTACAGATTTATGTCAGTCAGTACCTAGGCTACAGCCTACCAGACCTTCCTAGATGATAACTGCCATTGACACGTTTTTCCCTGTGCAGAAATGCTTCTAGTATATTTTAAGGTCTCTAAACCCCACCAAAAGCACAGTTTGACAGGTTATAAACAAAAGGAGTAGAGAAACACTGAAGAAATGGATAGATGTCATAAACCACTCCTTTACTACCTCTTGTCAGTATGATGTGCATTGGTGCATTTCTTTGTATAGACAAACAGTTGCGATAGCCCTCATTTCATCTGACTCATACCACCAAAAAACTCCTCCCTATTTTCTACTGAAAAAAAATAATTCCATTTTTGTACAGTAATTTCAGGCTTCCTCCTCTCTCCAACTGTGACAAAAATGATATGTTCCTTGGAAAATTCTAGGCCGTTTTAATGCTGTTTGTTATTACACCTCATAGCCTAATGTATAGGTTTTCTCAAACTAGAATGGATACATTTAAAACACAACATATGTATTAATCTACTTTAGTCTTGTTAAATTCAGTAGGAGCAAAACGTTTAAATCTTCACATGCTTATTTGAAAATGTAACTGGTTTTGCCAGAACTTGGTGGTAGCTTAGTTGTTTCAATGCCCTAAAAGGGAGGATTATAGGTTTTGATCAATTAAAAATTAAACATGTTATTAAGAGAAATGTAATACGCAAAGTCAGAAAACCATACACTGGTTTAACTTTTAACTAATTTGTTTGAAATCAAACTGAATGAATCTTAATTAAAAATGGTTAACGAATTAACCCTCTAATTTGGACTCCTATGAGGGTAAAACAACCTCTAGGGTGTACATAGTATAACTGTGTGCTGGAAAGGAAATTTGACAACTTCTGTGAAGTTAGCAATTTACGTTAGTTTACTTTATACTGAACTGGAAAAATAATCAAAAATAGTTGTGTATTGAGTTAGGAAGTTAAATTCCACTATAATATAAAACCAGATGCTCTAATGTGTTGAACACTACTGCAAGAGATGAAGATGGTTCAGGTCCCGCAAAAACATTCAATGTGATCATATGCAAGATTTTTGCTGGCCACTACTGCAACATAGATATATTGGACAGTCAGATTCTATATTTTAGATAAATCTTCAGTGATGTTAAGGGAGTTAGCCTAGATTTATCCTCTTACAATGTAAGTCATATAAGAGGTATTACATACAACTTTCCCAAACTGATTTTTTTCCAACAGGAGAGATTTATCTCATTACTCTCCACAGAGAATATGTATTCAACACTTCCAGTGTGGCACATTTAGTTTGCCTTGGAATTTTGTACAATGGTCTACAGTTTTAAAAGCAATAAAATTATTAGTCTGTCTCACTTTATAAAAACACAAACATAATTATGAAGGTGTATTTTCCATTATATGGTCATTCTCATAACCCCAAAGCAAGATTTAATGGCATTATCACAGAAGTTTGTTTAAAAGTCAGTTTTAGACTAGGCTTTTTGAGCAGTACACTCTGTATAAGGACAACAGATGTTATGACCTCACATTTGGAATGTCAGCAAATAATACATTTGTCTAGACCTGTATCACCAGTGTCAGACATACAACTGATAGCCAAGTGCGACTTACAGAGGACTTTCTTTAAGCTGCCAATTAATTTCTAGGTCCTTCTGCCAGACTTGCCAGGCTGTCTTTGCTGAAGTGAGTCAGCACCAGTCAATGTCGAAGCAAAAACTCAACTTCTCAGGAAATCTCTTTTTTAGGACTACTGAGTCAGGAAGAACTGAATAGCAAAGAAAAATTCTAGTTGAAAGATGGATAAGAGTTTAAAAAAAAAAAAAGAAAACCAAAAATAACCAACCCCCCCACTTAATAATTTTACCCAATAGTTACAGTACATCTGAGGTCTGTTAATCTGTTTAACTGTATTGACATGATCTCCTCTTTACCTTTCTCAAAGTCCAGAGGCGTTGACCAAGGCAAGCTGCTGCTCATCAGTGAGACTCGCCACAACCCAGGTGTTCAGACATTTTGCCAGCTGGTTCTTAAATAAGGTGAGCCCCATGTGAATAAATAACTTATTAGGCTTAGACCGATGTTTCAAAGCACAAATATAAAAGCAAACTATTTTCCTAGTTAAAGGATGAATTAATTTAGCTCAACATGTGCTTACTACAAATGAGCAAAGCTAGTGCTATGTGAGAGTTTACCAGACTTTAAGTTGTAGTGTAGAGGAGCCTGAAATTTTGTTGTTTCCAGTGCCTGCTTTGGCCAGGATCTAGGTTCTGTTGGCTCCTCCTTATTCTCTGGCCTTATTCACTGCAGGCTACTATTTTCTACCTCTGCTATGCAAAACTAATTTCTTC
>WEKX01015087.1:0-130513 GCA_013390025.1 Pitta sordida
TATTGAAGTCACTTTTCTGTACCTACTCTTGCTGGTTAGGCAAGAAATCCCATGAGAAAACATGTTCTCTGGGAAAAACTGGAGGTCCTAACCGACGTGTCAGTACCAATCATAAAGATGTAGGGCTGGCTGCCATTCGGTAAATGCTAATGCCTTTTCAAAGTTGTTGGTTTGGCTACTTTTTGACTTCTTAAATTAAATAAATAAATAGCTATCAAAAGCTGAGATATTTTCATTTAAGATGACACATTTTGGCAAAATCTGCTTTAATTTTAATTGTTGAAGAAAGCCATGAAGTAGTTTTGCCCCCCTGAAATTCATTGCCACGTCTTAGTTCAGCTTCTGCCTGACAGAAGGAGAAGCAGCACAGGAAGGCAGAGTTGTCCCCACACTATTATTGCTAATTTTTGTTTTGTCTTGGTATAGGGCAGAATACAACCCAATATCTGCCTCAGTACAGAGGCTCACATCCCATCCCTCCCTTTTCTTTTCATATTGCAATTTGAAAACCAAATGATGGATCGTACATTCACACCAAGGTTACTGAGATATTCCACAGAGCCTGAGGATAGTCTGTGAATTCCTGTTACACCTCCTCCAACAACACATTTCTTTCATCACTAAGAACACAAGTGATGGACTGAAGTTTACCTTCACACTGGTTGGAGCAAGATGTGGTGTGTCCCTCACATCCTGCTTGGGTGACAGAGGGGCCCATGCCTTTATATGCAATTTATCCTTGTGAGTTTAAATTTCGCATCAAGCATTCACACCTCTTTTTTGCTTTCTTTTATTGAATAAACTAAGTTGAAAAGTTTACAAAATAAAGTATTTCTTTTAAGGGACTTTTGAATTTGTCAAAAATTTGTCAAAGTCCAGTATATAACTGCTTGGGGTTTTCTCCTCCCACTCTGTATTTCTCTGCACTTTATGCTTGTCTGGAAAAGGAGGTTAACAGAGCTGGGGGAAAAGAAAAAATAAATAATAAAAAAAATTTATAGGTTGAAAGTCAGCTCTCTGTGATTTACACACAGAATTACACAGAGAATATTATGAGTTGGAAGGGACTCACAAGGATCATCTAGTCCAACTCACCATCTAACACCTGTGCAGAGACCGAGAGCACATCCCAGAGCGTAACACCAACCTAGATCCCTCACAGTCTAGCAGGCCACTCTGGGCCAGAAGGGACCCAGGATCATCCAGCCCTACACCCCCCAGCTAGACCATGTCACTAAGCTCCTCATCGAGTCTACTCTTAAACACCTCCAGGGATGGTGACTCCACCACCTCCCTGGGCAGTCCATTCCAATGTGCAAGTGGATATTTTTCATTATATTGAAAACCAATAAATACAAAGTTATTTTTACTCTCCTCTGGAATAAATCCATTTTCAAAAGCTTTGCTGGCAAAATGCAACAAGTCAATTTGCACCTAAAATCTTTCACTCACTCACTTTCATTCCACTTTGAGAGCTGCAGGAGAAATTCAAGGTTGCCTGATGTATAAGTCTCTTTTTGGTGTTGCTTGTTGTTACAGAGTATAAAGCATAGAAGGCTCATGACTGAGGCTCCCTTTTTCCTTTCCTAACTGTATTATGTTGTCATTTGGCTGCACAGCAGGGATGCAAAACTCTTCTCCTTTGAATTACTGGCATGTCAGTAACTCACTTACCACATGCTGCTTTCTGAAGGAAAAATACTCTCCAAAACCCATCAAAGTGTACAATTTCCTTGCTACAGACAACATTTTCTAACCTTTATTTCCGTGACAGATTAAGTAATTTGTGCAATGACCGCTGACATGAGCATTAATACCTTGGTCCTTGCTTTCTATATTCTTGTTCACTCACTTTGCCACGGATGTTTGTGACAGTATCCAAATACTTTAGTGCATTAGGGAGCATGTTAGCCACGTAGGGCTGCTGCTTCTGACCTCACTCCCTCCAACTTGTTCCTTTAAAAACATCTTTCCATGTGCTACTAGGTAAGTCTGACCAGGTTTTGCTCTGGCTGTGAAGCAGCTTGGATTGAGGACAGCTGGAGGATGGAAAGTCACAGGGCAAACTGTGCTTAGAGAGTCTTTGCCCATCGCAAATTGCAGTCACTCTTAATAAGCTCTTGAAAAATGAAATCCTGAGCATTCAGTCTCCTGGAGGGAGCTGTACCTCCCACAGCAAAACAGCAACATGCCACCTTTCCCTCTGCCAAAGGACAAAGGCAAAGGACAACTCTCCTGAACTCCTCACACAGTGCAAAGGAAACTACATCTCCTCACATCCAGCAACCACGCCGAGATCCACACCAACTGGAAGAACGGCTCCACTGTTTCTTCCCTCATTAATTCTCCAGAGACTCGTTGCTAAAAATATTCTGCTTTTGATCTTTCTGCATAGATTATAGGCAGAGAAGCTGCTGACCACAGGGGGATACACACGGGGTTGGCCTGTGAACTGCTGGCCCTGTGTCTGGTCCAGAGCCATGAAGCTTTGCAGCCCAGAGCTGAACGAGGGGTGAACAGTTCAAACAAATCCCAAATCTCCAAGCTGAGCTCAGTCAAAGTTTCTCTGCTCACCTTCCATATCAAAAGCATACATAATTATGGAGAAAAGGGATACACAGCCCTGATGTACTCAGAAGGCTGATGAACTTTAGCCTTCAGCTGGACACGATTCTCCTTTGCTTAGTTTCACTTGGGAATTACATGATTGATTTTTTTTTAAAACAAGCATTGAAAAAGCTCCATGGACTTGTTTTTGCCAACAGATTCATATATCAGCATTTCCTGAAGAACCACTTATATTGCTTTTCTGCTACTCAGTACTACAATTTGCAAAATGAAAGACGTTACTATTCAGAAAACTTCAATCCTCTTGGCCATGCACCATGCCATTTACCTACTAAAATTAGCACTAGCTTCTTCCTAAGGAAGTTTTTAGAAGGGAAACAAAAATACTTAGACATGTTTTCCCATGAAACCTGCTGTGCAGCCACAGACCTGAGCTTCTAATTTATTGCAGGCCTCAAACCATGTTGGGGTCCTAACTGTAATCTCTAATGCTGCTGCAAACGCTTCTTGCAGCCTAATGTGAAACACGAGTCCCGTATTGATAAACAAGACAAAGCCTTGTGTCCTTATGTCCTACAAGACAGAATTCTACAAAATCCTACAAAAGACATCTGAACAGAAGTGAAACAGTCCCAGACCATGCTGAACCCATAGGGATCCAGATAAACTCAGTGTGGCCTTTGAGAGGTTTGGGGGCAAATTGCTTGGCCTCTCCACTTTTCCTGGTGTTAAAATAAGGTGAGCAAGCCTGAGATACCCGTGTAAAGCACTGCATTAAACTGGTAACTTCAAAATCAAGGCCAAAAGAAAATCACTTTACTGGGCTTTGTGTATACTCCAACTTATGAAAGAAATATTTTGCTAGCCTAAAGTTGAAATGATTTTTCTTACATCGAATATACTTATATTTCTTTTGAAGGAAGTTGTTTGTAAAACATTCTGGCTGCAAGGGAGGAGAAATATATGCATGTCCAGAGCTGCTTTACTGCTGCCCTGGTACCTCTGCAGGACCTGGCAGCCTTTGCTGTGGCAAATACCCTTTTATTGGGTTTGGTTAAGTCTCCTGCTAGCAGTAGGAATACTTGAGGTGAAATGGCACAACAGGTTTGGTGTAATTCAGGGTTCTTTGGGTGAATGTTTGTTTGCTGTGTAAGGACAGTCAATAAATATTTGCATTGTAATTGTCACTAATTGTGGGATGTCAGAATGTTCCTCAGAATAAAAGCACCCAAAATCCATCTGAGCTGCCCAAGGCCCTCATCAGGATAGACAGGCAAGTCTCCAAACACATCACAGTCAAGCTCAATCCTGTTCCAAGGCAGCCTAAGGAACACATACCTTCAGGCACGGGGCTGCAACATATGGCAAATGCTGAGCTGTGACAGCAGTGAGGTGTTTGCAAGAAGACACATGACAAAACTCACAGCCAGAAACAAGGATGAAGCTGTGCAGGCATCGGTCAACATGAATTCTGCACACTTCAGCTGGAAAAGAACCATGGCTGAGCTATCCCACAGTGTTGGGCACAGCTAGCACCCAACCTGCAGCACTACCAGAAAAAAACATGAAAGCAGATAAAAGCATAAAAGGATTAAAACAGAGGAGAAGCCTTTGCCAACTGCTCTATATGCACGAACAGAGTATTACATTAGATTTTGACCTTTTTTTTTTATAAATGCAGTATTAGATTTTCTCATATAAAGGCTAGAAATCACACAGAACACCCAAAGCAGCAAACATCCAATTTTTACCTTTCATTTACTGGCTGAAGTACAGTCTGGATAAGAGCTCAGCAAAATCTTGGCAGCCTTTGCTTGCAGGCAGGTACTGACCTCAGCCAGTTCCCAGCTCACCAAGCCAGGTGCCCAGCCAGCTGTGACTGAAGCTTCTGCAGAGCTTTTCCCACAACACTTTCTAATTAAAGATGAAAGAAAAAGAAGACTAATACAGCAAAAGCAGAACAGCATAGATGAAACCCTTATCACATACAAGAGATGCTAAGCACATATTTGTACTGTTGGCTCCACTCACCTCCGAGCTTGCTGTGCTGCTGGAGGGCTGCTTCAGCTTGTGGGGCTGATGTGATGTAAACTCCTTGGGTAATTTGGCTAAGAAATATCTGTGCCTCAGCTTCTCCATCTGTGAAAAAGCAGCAATATTTCTCCTGTAAGGGCTGTAAAGATCCAAGAAAGAAAGGAGAAAAGATGCTTAACTTCAGTAACACAATCAGTGCAGAAACGACCAAGTAAAATTCCTGCTGTGCTTGTCCTGCAACCTGGACTTGGCAGGGCTCGTCTCCAAATGGTGGCAGCCTAAAAAAACAGAGAGCTATTCCTGCTCTTAAGGCTCAGATTCATGGTCCCACTCCCACTATGCTCCTTACATCAAACTTGAGCTGATTGTGACTTGGCCTCTGAATCACCCCACAAGGCACTGGGGCCATTTAAAGGCCAAAGGTTTGGTCTAAAACTGCTTGGGGAGTCTGACATAGCTGTGCAACCTCCTGCCCCACTGGCAGAGGGCTGTGTGTGGCTCTCCCTGTGCTTACAATATTCCTGTGGTCTCCACAGCCCTTTCCAAAGCTTGTTTGGCCATAAGGAGCGTGCATCTCTTCTGAAGGGCACTCAGGTGAGATGGTTCAAGGCAAATATGAAAACATAGAGGGGGACTGGTAGAAGAAAAGCAAAATATCAGTGCAGAGGAATTATAAGGGATGTGGGAATTTCAACAGAGAGCAATTCAGTCTGCCCTGGATATACACACCCTCTGAGAGACAGAGAGTATAAGCAGTGGTACAGCAGCCATGACTCTAAACCATATCAGTGCTGCTGAAAACTCTGGGATAGCAGCAGACCTGCCCTTATCAGGCTGCCCAAAATCCCTCCATCCATTCCTCTCTCCAGGGTTGTCCCCAGCCTCTGAATCCCAAACTCCAGTCTCATCCAGATGGGTTTTAACATAGCACTGCTCTGATCTGCTGAAATGCTGAACTACAGCTGCCTGAAACCTGGGGTCTCCTGAACCTGGCCCTGCAAACTCCTGTTTTTCCTCTTTTAATACTTGAAAGAAAATGGCTTAGGCAATGCCTTCTCTAAATGCACCAGACACATTAGTGTGTTTGGTATATGGTGAACAGAAGTGGATAAAATGGAAGGTCTGTCTAATGAAATGTTTTTTCATTGCAAACTGCACTGTCAGAGCTTTATTTCTCAACTGCAAGTAGCTGTAAGCTGGAACTCAGCAACGCGATCCCCAACAAAAAGTGTATTTTTATTTTCTGAGCCTTTATTTTTGTTGATACCCAGTTTTGCGTCATGCGTGTATAAACAGTGGGCTGCTGTTAGAGATGCTCTTGCCATCCTTATGGAATGGAGGAGAGCCGACAGCCTGTATTTAAAGGTGAACTCAGTGGTGCAGGCTCATAGCTGACCCCTTGATGATTTTAACATAGCTTTAGGAGTGTGAAAATAGAGCTATGGATGAAACCTATACTGCCAAAGGAAAAGAGCAATGAGATCCTCCTCAATGTGCTATAGACACACGGTGGCTAGATGTGACATGTTTTTCTCTCTGATTTTACGGCGCTGTCTTTGTTAAACTGACAAGCTGTTCTGTAGAAATAAACATACCCAGCACAGCCGTCTGTCTGTCCAGGGCACTGAACTTCCCAGCAGGATTCTCAGCTGCGCTGGTACCTGCAAAAATCTGATGTGTGAAATTGTGGGTGGGAGGCAAGTGTGGGGGAAAAAATGGTTTATGGCAGAAAGCACCAAGGCAGATCATGTTATGGACTTTGTTGTTATCCTTACCCTAGACTATCTCTGTCCTCTAGTGGAAAATCTCTCCCTCAAAACTGGATTTGAACCTGACCCTGAATAGCTCCTTGTTTTTCTGTATCACATGTTTTTTCCTCTCCCTTTTACTGTCAGAGGAGATTCTTTGATCCTTTTTCTCTTACAGAGTCTGTTTGTCAGTTGCTATGTCCATGAACAGCCAGAGAAGCAGAGTTCCCAGGAACCAAAGAAAAATGTGGTTGGTCATAGCTTAGCGCAGGGTTTCAAAAAAATAAATCAATTGTCCTGACTAACAGATCACACAGGCTCTGACATAAAGTCTGGGTCTCAGACCTCAAGCCTGACTGCAAATAGTTGGAATTTAGTGAAAGGACACATTTCCTCCAGGATTACCTCAGTGTGTCCAGGCAGGTGAGAAATCTGCAGTCAATTTAAGAAGTTTGTCATGCTCAAATCTAAAAAGCAAAACATCACAAAAGAGAGAGATTTTAGCAGATCTTTGCTTTTCTCTGAAAATTTCTTTGATATTGTTCCAGGAGGTGTGGTGGACCATTCTGCCCAAATGCACATTTGCCAGGAACTTACATCACCTTCATGAGCCCTGTATGAGACCTGGAGACTGTTCCCTGGGAGGAGATTCAGGGCTGGGATGGATTAAAGTCAACCCCCAACTTTCACACAGCGTCAGGTCTCCTCCCGTTCTGCGATCTGTGAAGATAATGAACTCATGAATATGCAGTTCAGCCCCGGCCATCGCCCCACCCTCCTCAGCCCTGGAGCGCTGCGTGGCCTTCCCGAGTAGCTGTCCCAGCCTCAGGGAAAGTGGGAGCCCCAGTTCTGCCATAGCTGTAGGGGCAGCAAGGACCTCAGGGTGCCACAGCTGTGGGGGGAGCAGGGGCCACCACAGCCCTCTCTGACTGCCATGGCTGCCCTGGGAAAGCACGCCCAGCTCTCAGAGGCTGTGGAGGGCAGGGCGATGAGCAGGGCTTATTTACCTATTCATGTACTTATTTACACATTCATGAGTTGCTTATCTGTGCTGCTCATTCTGAGCATGCTCAGACATGAATTATCACAGAAAGAAACCCCGCGATTTATTGAACCCACAAATAGCAAAACCCTAAGAGCCGAGGGATAACTATCTCATGGAAGTTCATTTAGATGTTAAATATCTGAGTTGAACCGGGGGACTCTTGAGATGTGTGACCAAAAGCTACCAAAAGATGAGACGAGACAAAATTGAGGCACCCAGAAGATGCCCATGAGGAGTGTTACAGTGCAGCCTGGGGAACATGAGAAGTGACAGTGGGAATGGATATGTTACATGCAATTCATTGGTCCTGACAGCAGCCAGCTTCAGAGGCTTATGAAAGAGATTTTCCCAAGGCAGGAAGAACTTATCCCTGTAACAGTTTAACCTAACTCTCAGCTGTAGAAGCTTGGGGTAACCTAACAGCCCTTGCTATTTTGTGTTTTCCCCTTCAATATGATAAAGCTGGACTGAAGACAAATGGAACTTTTCAGTCTGATATTGCAATCACTGGAAAACATTGATTTGCTTCAGCTGAAACACTGCACAAGCCCATATCAGACTCCTTGGTTAGAAAACAGCACACAACAATCAAAGGGGAGAGTTCCTACTTTCTCAAAAGAGACACTGACCTGGTGTTCTGGAAGCAATTCATCTGGGGGTTCACATAGCTTTCAGTTTAGAAGATAAAAAGACCTTTGCCACCTCATTCACAAATTGCATAAATTTTGAGTTTAAACCAACTGAAGAAGTAGCCATTTGTGCACTTGTGCATTAGATGCGCTTGTCACCTGTCAGCTTCTATGTTTCACTCAATGTCTAATCACATTTTCAGTCTCAATGCTGTCCTGCAGTGATGAGTTCCACAGATGAACTGCCATATTAGGAAAGGATTTTCCTCCCTCTCTCTCTCAAAACTGAGAGCCTGTCATGAACTTCAATACTGGCTTCCTTAGTGTATTACAGTAAGCCCCTGGTTATTCGTGGTTCACAACTTTTGAGTGTTCAATTCTTCACAATATATTTTTCAGCTAAAAAGGGGGGTCTGCACATGCCCAGATAATGCCACAAAGACAGACCATTCATGAATGTGGAAATGATCATGTGAATATGTAAAGAAGCCCCACCCATCACCCTGCTCCCCTGCAGCCCCTGGGTGCTGGGGGAGTGTTCCCAGGGTGGCCACTGCAGAGACAGCAGGGACCTGGGGCTCCCTCTGCTTTGCCGCAGCCAGCCTCACCTCTGGGCTCAGCTGTCACTGCCTCGCTCCACTGCGACAGCTCTGTCTGAGCACTGCTAGTGCCAGGGTTGGCTAGAGCTAAACTGCCCCTTGCCTGTTGCCTTGGCAATGGTAGCCACCCGGTGCTGTGTCGGGCTGGCACCGCTGGACAGAGCACTTCGCTTGCAGCACCAGCGCCGACTCAGTAACCCTACCTAACCAGCGGTAATCTAACCGCTGAACCAGTGGCAACCCTACCTAATGTGGGTCCTGGCATGGCTGTGGCAGCTGCCACTCACACCCGCCCATCCTGGGAGGGGGGGGCTCCAGCTGAGCCAGGGCTGGTGCAGTTCTGCCTCCTACCGTCTCCCATTTGCTGCGGGGGGTGGAGGGGCCGCAATGTGTCATTGGCTGCCACAGCTGCTGCTCACACCTGCACCAGCCTGGGAGCAGTGGGGCCAGGGCTGTCGAGGCATAGCTCAGTTGAACACAGCACGCCTCCCCCCTCACAGTGTAGCCCAGCTGAGCTCTTAGTGCAGGATGCCTCCCCCCTCAGCATAGCCCACAGCTCAAGCTCCCACCACTTGTGAGGGGGGAATGGAAGCCCAGATTCCCCTCCTGAGTCTCAAGTTCCCCGAGCCTCACACCCCTCAGGTTCAAATATAGTTTGTCTTTTTTGCCAATTCCCCCATTGGCTGCCATATTGGGGCAGGTGAATCTGCCCATAGACCGTGAAAACTGTCCATGAGCTCTCTGCATTCCAACCAGAGGGACGCACAGTCTCATGTTGGGTCCTCAGCCTGTTGGTGCTGCACGGTCTGTTGGAAGCCCGGTGCCACCACAGCTTCTATGGCAGCGGAACCCTGGGACTCCTCGCGGCGGCAGCGCGGCTGCAGGGAGCTCACCCCTCAATTCCCCGGAACTCCCCTGCCAGGAAGGGGCAAAAGACATTTCCTTCACTTTCCTGCTCTGGACCAGAAAACAGGGTGGCCCCAGGAACGCCCTCCAGAGCTCTGGAGCTGAGGGGCATGAGGTGGTGGGCAGGGCTTAATTGCATATTCACAAGTGTGCTATCTTCGCAAATCGCAGACTTTGTGGCACTAACCCAGTCCTGTGGAACCTGGGGGCTCCATGTATAATCAACTGCAAGATTGCAAGGAAATGTACACACTCATTATTTAGCTCAAGGTTCACAATAAGCACGTAGGATCTCAGACTTACTTGGTTTCATGGGTCTGTGCTTTGGATAGCTGGAAAAACTTCTGAGTACTCTCTATTCCCATAAATTGAAGCGCAAACCTCAGGTCAGTCTCAGAGCCTCAAAATGAAGCAGGGAACACATTCATCTGACCCACAGAAATCCCTTCTTGTGCCACTGCATTGTGTTGAAAAGGTGAGATATTTGCCAATGAATAGCAAATGAGTTTCTAATGTTACCTGCTCTACTTAGGTAATTTTCTGCTCATTTCCTTCTGCTGTGTCAATGCCTCTGAACTGCCGTGGTCTGGTTACGATGTGGGGAGCAGCAGGCATCTTACACATCCATTTGTGCAGAGCTGAATTTGGATGTCAGCAATTTGTTATGGATACCTCCTGCTGCCTGATAGGGATGTTTTCTGCAGTGACAGCTGAGTAATCTCTCGCCGCATGTACCCAGATTAAAAAACCTGAAAATCCCCTGTCCCTACAGACTGCCAGGCAAACAAGCATAAGGAGACAATAATCAGCTGGGACTCCAGAGATAAACTAAATAATTATCTGGTGGTTATTAGCAGCTTATTAACACAAATCTAATTTTATCATTGCAGGTAGAATTCTTTATGGAAATGTTTGGTGAGCACTGACTAAGGTTTCACTCCCTGCCACACAGCCTGCAACACCCTTGAGAGAGCCAAGCAGTGAAATCATAAAACCCCTGGCATGTGAAAGGATAAAAGATAACTGTGGGAAACACATAAGAAAAGGGAATTAGTCCTATAAATGCACAGACATTTGCTTTCAGAAGCCCAAAGTTAAGCATCTACTCTAGGAAGCCAGAGCTAACATAATATTTCTGAGATTTTCTTTTGCACTATATATGTGTGTGTGTGTATATATCTTTTTCTTCTGAAGTTACAAGAATTGTTTCACATCTTAGGTTATTTAGGAAAAAAATGACCCCTGTGACTCAGGACACAAGGGCTGCCTGTTTTTAAATCATCACAACTTTTTGGGTTTCCCATGAAAGCAGCAGCAGACAGAGTTGAGGCATAGCAGAGGTTGACCCAGGACAGCCCCTTCTTCACTTCCCCACATCACAATGACTTCCAGACAGAAGGATGCAAAGTTGTTTCTTTTCTTTTCACTTTACTGCAAATAGCTTGAAATATTTAAGCTTTGAAATAACTAATTATCCTCCCTTTGAACAATCCCAAGGACAGTTTTAAAGAAAAAGATGGAATATTGCTGATAAATCCAGATACTGTTGGATAAGAAGAAAAGCAGAGATTTGAGGAGCAGTGAGGACAAAAGTGTGCCAGGCAGTGTCACGTCCCTGCCACCTTGTGACAAGGCACTTCAACTGCAAAACTCCAAAGCCTGCAAGGCCTGAAGCTTTCAGATGGACCTTGTTCACTTCCAGGATGCCCAGGGGGAAACACAAGGGCAGGTATCCAGAGCCCCAGGCAGGGATCAGCTCACTGACCTGCTGTTTGGGGATGAGACCCTCTTTGCACGTGACAGTGGCATGTCCTCTCCCTGTGGGATGGGGACCTCCGATGTTTACCATGAACCTCGTTTTGTCAAAATCCGGGTGCTATATTAGAGCTGGCAGAGGTCAAAGCATTTTAGAATCATGGAATTATTTAGGTTGGAAAAGCCCTTTGAGACCATTGAGCCCAACCATTAACTCAGCACTGCCAAGCCAGCCACAAAACCATGTCCCCAAGTGCCACATCTACACATCTTTTAAATATTTCTAGGGATGGTGACTCAACACTTCCCTGGGCAGCCTGTTCCAATGCCTGACCACCCTTTCAGTGAAGAATCTTTTCCTAATATCCGATCTAAACTTCCCCTGGTGCAACTCAAAGCCATCTCCTCTTGTCATACCTCTTCTTATTTGTGAGATCTCTTGTTACTTAAAAGTTATCTGCTTGTCACTTTTAAAGTCTCCAGGTTGCCTGGATGAAAGGAGAAATACTCCTACCACAGGCAATGGAACCTTAGGAGTTCCCACACCGAGGAAGCAAGAGCTGTGGTCCTCACTAGAGCTCAGATATAATTTTTCAGTGGTTGGCCCTGCTTTTCCTCATAGGCAGAGCTCTGCAGAGTGTTTCAAACTTGGCTGTTTAGGAGGGGGAAAAATAGGTTAGCCAAGTTTTTTATCCAGACTTATCTGATGTTTTTGCCTGCTTTGCCTGTTCCTGACTTCCTTGTCCTAAGAAAACAGCTGCCTTTGGCCTTCTAAGGGGAACTTTTATGTAATGTTTGAAAAAAACCCAACAAAAAAGCAAGTGTCTTATTTTTAAAGACTCGGCCAAGGAGACGCGTTATCACAGTTTCTCCATCCCCACTGCCTGCAGAGTTGTGGCAGTGAGCCAGCACAGCTCCTCCTTCAGTTTGTTCCCAAATCTGCTGGGAGAGAGAACTGAAGGCCACTTCGGTTTTCCATTGTTCAGTTTTTCTTGCAAAAGACCTCGTAGTGCTGTCAGCCCTTGATGGAAACTGCCTTCCTGCCTCACATGCTGCGTGACAGGTTATACAGGCTGCAGCAGCCTCTGCCACAGCTGGGAAGGAGTTTCTTCTGGCTTGAACAGATCACACAGAGAAGCTGTGGCTGCTCCATCCCTGAAAGTGTTTAAGGCCAGGCTGGACAGGCCTTGGAGCAACCTGGTCTAGTGGAAGGTGTCCCTGCCTGTGACAGGGGGGGTAAAATGAGATGATCTGTAAGGTCCCTTCCAACCCAAACCGTTCCATGATTCTATGAACTTGTTAGAACTGGGCACACAAATAGATTTGTGCCTCTGTAAAGGATTAGAGGTTGTCTGTGGGAGAGAGATACATTATCTTCCTTAATATTTGCTTTGCAGAGATGCAAACACCTGAAGGAAGAATTTTTCATTGCAAGAGTTTTCCAATACTACAAAATCCCAGGGCAAGGAAATAGATCCATTAGAAGCATATTGGACGTGCGTGCAGCCGGAATTGGGGACTTAGTCAATACTCTTTTGTCACAAAAGCAGGTGCCCACTACCTTGACAAGGTCTCTGGTGGCTTCACAGGACATGGACAAGGCCACAGGGAAGCTGAAGAAAAGGACTGGCAAATTCCAGTGACAAATCATAAAACACAGTTGAACGGATTAATTGCTCTGCTCAACATCATGACACTCAGCTTTCCACATATATTGTGAGGGGTTGGTTTCATCATCAACGAGAAGACAAAATGTGTGGTTATAAAGTCCTAAAAGCAACCAGCAGAGTAAAGGAAGAAAGAACCCAAGCATTCACCATCATTGTAAGTAATGGGTAACAAGGCAGGGGATCATTGCTGCAGGATGAGGTGGACAAAAGCAGCTCACATAGGGCTGAGGGGAGGGTCAAAAGCACGTGGAGAAGAAAACATCCAAGGGTCACTAAGGACATAAAAGCACATCCTCATCAGGACATTCTTGAATGAAAAATAATAATAAATAAAAAAAGAGCACTATCATATGTGTTTGCCCTTTCTTAGGAGCATTCAGATATGATTTTACCTACCTTTTAAAGTTTTAAAAAGAGCCCTTTAAAATAATATTAAATAGCATTAAAAGTAGTATTTTTACACTAGTGCAGAAAAAAGAATTGCCAGCAATGGGACCATGTCAGTGTTTAAGGAGTAGAGCCACAGAAATCTATGACAGGAATTTGAAAAGTCACTCCACAGTGAATACGAACTTCCATATGAGTTGGCAATTCAGCTTCTCTACATCAGAAATCTAACTAGGACAAGTCAATTTCAGGCATGAAGACTGGTAAGATAATAAGAGACACATTGAGGATAGGGCTTAGTGATACCACCAATACAACCTTCACATCAAGTGATAGTATGGATGGCAGACAGGGGTTGCAGAGGCTTTGCTCTCTCATACTAGAAGTCCTCCAAGCCACAGTAGATCCTTGAGGTCTGTGTATGTTAGTTTGAAATTAGTGTAATCGAAGATGCTTAATTGTGCTAGTGAAGGTTAATAGAGATTCTTTAAATAATAAATAAGCTTGTAAAGGTGCAGCTTGTCTCTGTTCCCACACTGAGCCAAGTAGAGGCCAATCAACATTGCCTGTACTGTCTTGGGTCTGGGCTAAGTTGCCTTTACACTTTCTCCCCCGGTAACGTGGCAGTGACAATACCCTGTGCTACCTGAAACAGTTCCCAGTACCTCTGTCCAGGGTTAATGTCTTAAATATTCCTTTGTTCTGGAATTCAAAGACATATTACAGGACAGATTATAGGCAGTGTAAGTATATCTCAGAGTCAGTGCAGTCATGGGTCCTATTCTCAGCTTGGGGGAGTGGATTCACACTCCATTGACTTCTACTTTGAGCACAAGGCTTTAAAGCCCTGTCAGCAGCAGAAGCATTTTCTATACCCTTCCTGCCTTTGTTAGCACCAGCTCAGAGTCCTGTAATCCTGCAAGCTGGAGGTGATCAGCCACAAGCAACAGATTTAATGCTGTGGCAATTACACCTCATAGATTAGATTGGGGCCTGATGACACGGTGTTAAGAATCCCTGTGGCAACCAGCAACCAGTCTGTCTTTAGGCTGCTTGCAAGCCCACTATATTTATGTGCTCTTACGTTTTACAGAATGATTAGCTACAGAATCCTTAAGAAAAACAAAGGATTTTTGAAGACTTCTGCTGTGAGGAAAAGATATCTGAGGGAGAAGGAAATTACTATATCCAATGCCTTTGAAAGTCCCATAGGAGCAGGCAGCAGAAGTATTTCTTCAGGCATGATAGTTTGAGAAAGAAATAAGTGAAAACAGTGCAGAAAAAAGTTCTTGATTTAATATGCTGGGGTGAACAAGATCTTTAGGACTTCTACATATGTAAAAGTCTGTGTGGTCTCTAGGGGAACATGAAGATAATGGAGATTGGTCAGCTCAGGTAGGAGGCCTGAGGACATAGCACAGCAACCTGGTCTAGGGGAAGGTGCTCCTGCCCAGGTAGAGGCTTGGAAATAGAAGGGTTTTAAGGTCCCTTCCAACCCAACCCATTCTATGATGCCATGAAACAGAAGAGTTGCAAGAGAAAGGAAGGATAATTTCCATCAGAAGGATAATATTTACCTCTCTAGTAGGAGACATTTGATGGGAGAATGGTTTTGCTCTTACACTGGTCTTGGTTGAAGGTGTTTTACTGTGCAGAGCATTGTATGAGTACTTAAGAAATCAGATTGACCCCAGAGCTTTGCATTTTCTGCCCAGACAATGTATGTATGTCTGGTGCATACACAGTTCTTTGGCAGATCACACAGGACCTATAAGGAAAACGTCTGCCTTAAAAAGCATAAAATGCTGCAAATATTTCTGTAATAAGAACAGATACACTCCTCCTCACTGTATTTGGAAATATACATACGGGATTTTTCCAGCAGATGGCAACAGCAGACCAGTTTGTAGAACAAGGCCAGCGTTTGCAGGCTGCAAAAACCCTCTCTGTGCTGTACTCCAAGCATCTCCCAGATCTGCTTCTTCCACTCCCAGTATTGTGCTTCCTTGGTACCCCAGGGCATGGTTAATATGAAGTGCAGAAGAACTCAGCACTGCAGAAAACTGCAGTACAAACTCTAGAGCTCTTGGTGTGTTTACAGGGCCTAAAAACGTCCTGATGTATTTTAAACAATGTAAAATATGGTTCTTTTCCCTGAATAAGCATAATTTATCTCCTATATATCCTTTTGCAAAATAAAAGAGCAAGGGGTGACTAAGTGGGAGCACAGACAGACATGAAGAACGGAAAATACAAGATGTCCTACCGGTATCCAAAGGTGTTTCTTTCCCACCATGTGCAGAAGCTGGAGTCACGGACCAAACTTTTCCTCCCATTCTTGTCATTTCTTCTGAGCCATCTTACACAGCTGCTCTTGGGAAGTCCTTGTTAGTTCCTTGGGAAGGTGATTACCCTGCTTGAAATTATAGACCCAGCTCTTGGCCTCTGGAGGAAAGAGTTTTGCTGTGGACCCCAGGTGCGGCAGACGCTGATATCCATGGAAGGATCAGGGAGACTCCACAACTGAGCTCTGCCCAGGCCCCAGGGAAGGTGTGGGAGTTACATTTAATAACCATCATCCCAGTGCCATTGTTTCTCCATCAAAATTATGAGAACACTACTGTTTTTAATAAATAGCAATGTTTTTTGTCATTTGCAAAGTGTAATATGAATGAATCTTGAAGACATAACACAAGATACATTTACAGCTGAAAATTCCAGTATTTTTCTCCAAAATTCAATCACCGTGTGCTTTTCCCTTAAGCTGAAGTACAGGCTAGGTCCATGGAATCATTTAAGTTGGAAAAGATCTTTAGGCAGTGAAAATGAGCTTTTAGGTGTGATATGAAACTTGGGGAGCACTGAAGAGGGTGTGAATGTCAAATGATACTCTTTGGAATTAAAAAAAAACTGGAAAGAATTAATTCACAATGAATCCCCTGCAGAAATGACAGAAGGGACAGACGGAGGGGAAATATCTGAGAGCCAAAGCTGTGCTTTGGTGGGATCTAGGCTAGGAATTTTGCAGTGTGCCTGTTCACAATTTAGTTTTCACTGTGATCAGTGAGCAATGGACACCCCAGTTCAGGTGTCCCATCAGCTGTGGCTCAGGAGGAGACCTGGCTGCAAGAAATTTCAAGCCTCTAAAGGTTACTGTCCCCAGTCACATCTGAGTGTTCTGGAAAAGGGGGATATTGGTTATCACTATTATTGTGTTTTTTAAATGAAGGAGCTGCTGCAACATTCAGTCCTTTTCACTAAACTAATGCACTCAGACACGGTGCAGGTAAATGTCACCATTTTGCTGTTGTTTCACTTCCCTGGATATTTGCTGGGCAGGGAACTGCAATGCTATTTTACCTGTTTTCTGCTCTAACATAATTCTTCAAGGAAAACCAGTGTGTTGAAGGGGAAACTGCCTTAAGATCTTTTATCAGTCACAGTAACTTATGGCACACTCACTCTCTGCATGTGTTATCTTTATGTTAACACTGTTTACAAATGATGTGAATAAATGCAAATCCAAGAGAGAAAGATCTCCTTTGCTCACAAAGAAAAAAAATCTATCCTATGAATTCCTGTCACACCACAGCACAAAAAGCTACTCCTTTTAGTGAATTAGACTGAGGGCAGCTCCGTTGAGTTCCTCCTCTTCTAATGAGGAGGACTGCAAGGTGTCTTTGAACTAGCTACAGACTTGAAAGATTTAGTAAACAAGGATTCTTTATACCATTTCTGGTAAAAGCTTGTCCTGACAGATGCCTTCTTCCTCCTGAGGTTTACACCACAGTTTGAATTTTTGTTGTTGTTTTCTTTCTTTAACCCCTGAAGCATTTCACAACACAATGAGCAAAGGCCCAGCAGTAATTAGACTGATTGAGCATTGGCAGTTAAACAAGAGAGATGGCTGGAAATCACTGTTGGTCTCCAAGCTGACACTGCCAGCTCCTCACGTCTCAATGACTGCAGCCCACATTTTCAAGAGTACCTGGATCCTGGTGTGTGCAGACCTTGAGTCCTGCTGGAGCATTGGAGCCTGTGTGCTGAGGTATCCACACATAGCTTATGTGTCCACTGGGACAAATCCCCTCTCAGCTCTGCTGTTCCTGTGTTGTGTCTTTAGAGGAGGGAGGGAAGGAGAGGCATACAGGACAGCACAATGGCAGTGTACAAACAGTCAGCTGTCACCCAGACTGCAGAGAAAACCTTATTTTTCAAGTTTCCATCCTGCCATACAAAACACTGAATCCTTCCAAATCTGGAAGTGATAGCCTGGCATAATGCTCCAGGTCATGTCTTACATAATTTTTTGTATCCTGTACAATGCTCTTTATCCTACTTTTGCTCTTTATCCTATTTTTACAGTTACTCACCAAAGCTACCTTAAATCATGGCAGCCAGACCGCTGTATGGCACTGCTTGATTGCTCTTGCTTAGCTCAGGCCCCTTCCCATTCCTCAGAAACTACTGAAGTCTTCATATTTTCCGGAGCTCCCTACTTGCAAGCCCTCTTCACACTGGCTGGGTTATCTAGCAGGTTTTTTAATGCATATGATATGGCAGCCAGGGTTGAGGGATTTTGTAGCTTTGAAGGTGCAAGAATCATTAGCTCTGAGGATCTGAAGACCACCTGATTATGTTGAGCATACACTCTGGGCAATTTACATGTCTGTTAAGCTGGAGAGGTCCATTTCCCTGTGTTGGGGTTGGTCCTGTCCCCATCCATGCCTGGTTCTTCCAAGTAGAAGTATCCATGCTGTGAGAAGGTGTTCATCTAGTCCCTCCCTGGCTTGCATGCACCCATCCATCACTACAAGCAGTCTTTCATGCCACACTAGCCTGGAAGAGATGTGAGTGAGTAATTCTGACAGTGTTAGCGCCAACACTGAAGCCTGTGCTTGAATCCCAAATTTTGCCAGAGCTGTTCTGCCCAAATTTTCTGCAAACAGCTCTACAGCCCAGCTTCTCTGCTTCTTCCCAAGAAGGAAGGCTACAGTCCTCTTGGAAGCTTGAATCTGTGCTTACTTGAGGGGAAACCAAGGGTCTCATCTTGATTTTAAGGGCTGTTGTACTCAGGACAGCAGTTATGGCCAGGATTCAAGCTGACTATGCAGCGTAACAACACCTCAGAAGGAGGTGGCTCTGAATGCCTTTATTTACCTTGTTCCCTGAGGTTTATCACAAAGAAACCAGGTTACATTCCTCCCTGCTCTGCTTAAAGCTTGATGAAGTGGGTTCAGGTGTCCAGTTGCTGTGAGCTTTTCACTGGCACAAACCAGAAACGTGCCAGACACTGTACAAGACAAAAATTTTATCCCAAAAGTAACTTCTAGTCATTCTGAACTGCAGAGATACTCAATTACAAAAGTTAAAGGAAAAAGAAAACATACAGAATGAGGCACAACTGCAAGGAAAAGTTAAGTTGGACACTGATATTAAAATATCTGTGAATTTTAAGTGTTTCTCAGCAATTGCTGATGGGAGAAGGGAATAACGAAACACACAGACATTCAGGCTGAATGGAAGCTATAGAGAATAATTAAACTTGCATTCATCAACACAGATAGCCAGCACAGAAATATCAATGCCTTTCTTTTCTCAATATCTATCTGATAATAAAGGCCTTTTGGCTGTAATATTGACATTTTTATGACTATTAGCTCATTGGACACTACAGTAAAATAAAAAAAAACATTCTTCCTCAAAGCACAAATCCTCTTTACCAAATCCACTGCTTTACCACTGTGAATCGGGGCATACTGAGAAGCTTATTTTCATTCAGAAAAATCAAATAAGCTTTCCCAGTCCAAGGATCCTCTCCAGCAGCAGAAATGCAGCACCACAATATACTGGAACTGGTGTCATTAGAGAGGTCAGGAATCAGGTAACACCACCTACATTGTTTTATCTTTATCAACTGAAAAAAAAAGTTAAGGAAATGCCTTTATAAAGTTAAAGCTGCTGAGGTTAATACATTGAGGGGTTGGGGTGTGCTTTATTTGTGCAGTGCTCTTGCACCCCGTGCCAAGTACTGCATGAGTGCAACAAACCAAGATGTTTGCCTGGTATTCATGAATATTCAGTTATGGGCAGCTTTAAGCAGCAGATTGAGCTGGGACAGCGTACATGGTTGTATAATTTGTTGGAATAAATTGGTCTACTGAAGAACAATGTTTTGAAAGATTTTAAGTGTTTGGAGAAAGAGCTGGCAAAGTCTGCAGTCCAATTCCCATCATGAGGTAACCTATCATCAAACACTGCCTTCGAAAACAAAATCTGGTGGATTTGAAGTTTACCACATTATGTCTCCCAATCTGCTTTCGTAGCCTTTCTCTTCCTCAAATGTTGAGGCTGTGTGGTGTTTTCCATGCTATACTGGAAAAACAGAACACTTTGCCAACATGCTCCTTATTTTTGGTTATTTTTAAATCTCTGCAAGAGGTCCCACTTTCTTCTGTAGCCAATTCCTATTGTTTATGGAAGCAGTTCCAATTTAATTTCTATAAGGGCAAAAAAAATTAATCTACTGCCTCGAAAGTGCTGCAAGTATCCACATTGTTCTGCTGTATTGTTTTCCTTACAAAAAAAGGAATTCTTTGGAACCGCAGAGGCATTGAGTCTCCTCTGCTCACTCCTTTTCAACTCCCTCTGCTCTCAAATAGCGGCTTTCAAGCAGTGACCTTTCTTTTTGGCGGAGGCCAGCTTGTTATTTTGGGTTGGATTTCCCTGCTGATTGTTCTGCACTTCCTCCCGTGCTGCTCTGCGGTGAAGCCGCTGCCGCTGCTCCTGGTGGGGTGACCCACACATATCTGGGTGACTGGTGTGACCACAGGGAAAACCAGACTGGGCAGCCTTTCACACCTTCACATGGATGCCCCAAAACCCCATCAGGTGCTCATAAGAACTGCAAATTATAAAAATCTGGCAGAAGCAGTTGTTAACCACCGTGTATGGGTATATAACCATCATTTAGATGATAAGAAATGCAAGAGCAGCTTTCTAGAACTGCTCCCAGAGAGCTTTGTCTTAGTAAGACGTACAGAAGTCTTTGTCTTAGTAAGCCACACATAAAAATCTGACCTTAACTTTTGTGGTTAAAAAGCTGATACACTTCTCTGCATGGGCATAAATACTTCACATATGTGGGAGAAATATAAACTCTCTGTGGGAATAATTACTTGTCATCCCCTGAATATGCTCTTTCTCATAACAAGCTTTTTCTTTAATATTGCAAATCTTCTGGAAGGACATTCAGAATCCATCCCTTTTCACACAGTACCTCTGCAGGGCTAGATTGTGCCGCTACAAAACACTGAACCCACAAGCAAAAAGCATGGGACACATGTAGGATTCAGAGAGAGCCTTGAAATCAGTCAAAATCTCTAAAATAATCCTTAAACAAACATCTTGGCTACTCTAAGGAGAGAGGACCAAAGTCCACCCACTCCATTTTATTCAGAAGGCAAAGTCAGACTGTAAAATACAGTCTCACTGTGTTGAAGGATCTCATATTGATTTCTAGATCTTGCCATTGAGCCTGGTAACAAGCTCTGTCAAAAAATAAACCAGGACACCTCAAATATAGTCAGCAGCAAAACGTATACATCTAGAGTCCTTGAGGATTGCTGCAGGCCTAGGAATCTGGAGGTCTGAGGAAACAGGCTTTATTTTAGAAGCAACATGGTCTGGTGTGTTCATAAGAAAATACCCTCAGAAATTCCATTTCACCAGGAGTTTGAGAGCTACTCACTTCGATCTGACTCAGGATGTAACCCAAGTGTGGAGAGACAAGGTTTCTCTGAACTTGAAGTGCTGCTGTTCAGCCAAAGGCCATCAAGACCCTGCTCTTAACTTTCGTGTACAAAGCTACCTTCACAAATCATGGCCTTCACAGCACCAATCCAGACCCATGGACCCACGAAACCTGGAGACTCACTGGGTAATGTTTTGTCTTGCACTTATTCTATTGGTGGTGTGACAGAATGCTGAGAACCTGTGCTAACACCACACTAACAGTATAGGTAAAGCTTAAAATAGTGGAAAAAAATAAAGAGGGAACAAAAAAGAGAAAATGACCACCCCCCTCCACAACTGAACACTTGAATCTTGGCAAACAGCTACTGTGTTCGGAAAACACAGTGTGAGACAGAAGGAAGGTGACAAAAATGAGAAAAAACAACATCTGAAATTTCAAAATGTTTTCTAAAAATTGAAACAAGATGAAAACTCAGATTTCAGGGAAATATTTTGCTGCACTAAATACTTTTTATACAGAAGTCTCAATTTTGCAAGATAAATGTTTGAGACACAAATGTTGGCCATCTGTAAGTGCAGCAGTGAGCTAAGGCATCAAGATGGAAAAGGTGTTGTGGCAAATTGCCTTGCTTCCCTCTTTGGAGCACTGCATTGCAATGAGCTGGCCCATGGCCCAGAAGCAGCAATGCCATATTTGTGTTGTGAGAAATGCAAGGTGCTTGGCCTGGGAAAAGTGGCTTCCCAGCAGCACAGCCAGACCTCTTCTTGTGTCCACACTTGCTCTTCCAGAACCACTTGAATAATTCACTTCTCACCATGTCCAGTGCGAAAAATGTCCTCATCTCTATTTCTGCTCATAGACAAATCACTTTTTCCTCCTTGTAAGTAATTTAGGCTAAAAATACAGCAATGAATATGCTACTTAGTAGTAACAAGGGAAATAAATATGTATAAGTGGCTCTCATGCTGTTTGTGTGGGCCTGTGTGTGCCTGGGCTCAGGCACACATAAATGAACACACACATCTTATGTCTACAGGGTGTCTGTGCATGTTCAGTGGCTCAGTTCCAGTACAGCTATATACATCCATGCTCATTTTATGAAAAATCTGTGGTTCTTATTTTAAAACATTCTGAAATCTCAAGAAACAAAAGCACCTGCCTCACTTCAGAACTTGACATAAGGCACCTTCCCTGCACTCATTTTATCCAGTAGTGTTTATATTCAGACTGTACAAAACATTGTTCATGTGAGACAGTGTTATCCAAAAGTCCTCCAAAGTTTGTTCTGAAGTGTCTGAAAAAGTATCAAATTCCTTCTTCACTCCTTCTTTTAGCCAGTTCTTAACACATCTCCTCACCTCTTCATCGATCCTTCTCCCTTGGAATACTTCTATTCATCCCACTAATGAGAGGCAGATCAATTTCTATAATTTCACCTTCGGGTGCCTTATTGATGCACGGACTGCCCAGAGGGAGCACAGAGAAGCTCAGTCAGAGAACACTGATGTACAGCTGCAGTCTGGGTTGCCAGAAAGATGGGGTTATTCAGATTTGCACAAATTCAATGTATTTCACCTTAATGATGAGCATTTTTTGAGATCTGAAGGTAAATTACAAACTGATCAGAGCTTCCTGGCAACAGTGAGTTTGGTGTTTGCTTTAAAATAAATGGTTGTCTTTTCAAAATTTGAGATTGTCTGCTAAGTGATTATATATCTACACACATGGCTAAAGATTAGCACCTTCCACACACTCCTTCCATCAGTGCTATTCTTATAGGCCCACTCACCTCCTCTGATCCATTTCGAGATATGAGCTGTGAGAAATGCAGATGTTGAAAAGTTAAGAAAGTGATTTGGAGGGAACATCTTTCCAGCAGCTCGAAGACTATTTAATAATTCTGTTTCTTCTGTGTGTTTTTTTTTTTTAAATTTAGTGTCTCTCTCTTATCCCAAGAGTACATGTTAAAGGAAGTTCAACCAATCATCAGGCTCTATCCCATTTCCATGTTATTCCAGCCTTACTAGAAGAGACATATATTTGATAGCTTTTAGCTTGGCTCTATCACTCTGTATTTCTCCCTTTTTTCCCCTTTGTACTTATGATTTGTGATGGGCAAATCTCAAAAGATTAGAAGCTTGGCTTGGATAAGCAACCGTATGTTTGAAGTTTACTTTTCAGTTTGAAGAGATCAGGGTCACTGCAATGAGTGTATGAATTTTCTGCCTCAAATTGATGGGATTTGAAGGACCAAAGACTTTGGCGTAACTCAGGAAGAGGAACAAACTGATAACTGTATTTCCAACCAGCATAGTTACAGTGCCCCAAAATTAAACAGGCCAAGGGGATTTATTACTTTCAATAACATCAGGAGAAAGGAGGGCTGAAGATATCAGGGGATTGTTCTGCTTTGGAGCAGGACTCAAATGCCTCATCCCATGTAAATCTTAAAGGCTTTACCTTTTGTGTGTACTCCCCAAAAGGACCAGTAACTGCAAGGCACCTCCATTATCCTCTGGGCTCCAGAGTGCACTCTTAGCTCACCCATCCTACGAGACTATTATTGTTACTGTGGAAACGTTAACTATGATTTTTCACTGACATTTGGCACCACTTTAAAATCAACTTTCCATAGAGATGGATCAACTCCAGAATTGGCCCTGACTGTATTTTCTCACTGAGAAAGCAGACAGGAGATGAAAATCAAAGTTTAATCCTGTTGCCTGCTGTAGCAAAGCACAATACAATGTCTATCTGGGATGTAGCATCTCTCTATTTATCTATTGTATGTCTGTGTCTGAGACAAGTATGCTCTTGCTCTGTTTCCAAACAGAATAGCATCACAGAAAATAGTTCTGGTGAACAAAACAAATATATTTACTTTTCTTGTAATGGTTTTCATCAACTTGAAAAACAATGGCTACAGATGACAGAAAGGTCTGACTAAAACTGGGGTGTGGGGGGTTCATGAAATTTTGCTTTGTAAAAAAAATCATCAGGGATCTCAGAAGGTTCCTGTGGGTTATAAGCAGGAGATAAATTATTTACAAGTGTTTAAGGTTTGTTTTTGCAGACCTGCAGAAGTCTAGAATGTAAGAATTTTGGGACAGGAGTTGGGGAAACATTACTGATATTAGGTATCTAAAGTGGCAACCCAGATACTACAGCTCCTTCGCACAAAGAAAATAATTTCTCTAGTGTAGGCACAATGAGTGCTGAGCTCTTTGGATGATCTGGCCTGAAAAAGTGGTACAATAAAAAAACCCTATTTTCCTAAATGTGTGGTATGAGGCTTGGGGAATTAGTATTTGTGGAGCACTCAGACCCTGGTATGAAAAGGTACTGCAAAAGTTCAAAGTATTATTGTTATGGAATACTTACTCAGCAAGGCAGGGGAATATCAAAGGCTTTCTTCTCCCAGCTGGCTCAGGCTTATCTCAAGGAACTGTTGGTGGGTGGTGATTGCTCTCAGGGACTGGTGATGACAGAGGAGTAAAGGCACTAACTTTGCTTGCAGAGCTCCTCTGGGCACCCTCCTGGATCCGCCAAGGCTCCAGTTCCTTCTTGGTGCTTTTTGGTGTGCACACACCCTGTTCCCAGAGAAAAGCCTGGAATGAAAACAGAGAGCCCTGACACCTGGCTAATGGAGGCACTCAGGCAAAGGCTTTCACTTGCAACTGGTACATTGGGAAATAATTGATACAAATTGCTTCAGACATTCAAGGCTGCTGGTTCTCCTTCCCACAAACTATTTTTAGGCCGAATTAGGCAGATAAAATGACACTGGAATTAATTTGGGTGCACTTGAATGTTTGGCCTTGATTATTTTATTTATTTTTTTTTAGATATATGGCAAATGTCTGAGTTGTTACAAAAAGCAGATAAAGGGATTTTTTTTCTTCCCTTCCTTCTCTACTAAGTGATGTTCAAGCACTGAAAGACTTGCTCACTGCAAAACCACTTAGGGCTGATTGCTGGGGAATTTCCTCTCACCACCTTAAACCCAAAGCAAATAACAGCATATGAAATAACACATATTCTTGGCATCAGGCTGCACAAGAGCTCCCCAAGGTCTGCCACAAAGCAAAGGCTACCAACCCACCCATCAGAAGAAGATAAAATACAATTAACTAATTCATTATATAAATATTTTGGGTGGGGAGATATGAATTCGCTTATCTCTATTATTGTTATGATTATTATCAGCTGCTGTTTGCTAAGATTGAGTTTTTCAAAGCCTTCTTTTACATTAAGAAGCCCAAATCTCCATGCTAAATCCCACCCTTAATTTGACGTCGATAGCTTTTGCAAGCTACTGGGGAACACAGGGAGAGAAGTACAACTGGTGAGACAGTATTATTCCCTGTTAGTGCTGGACTTTATGGACAAGCCATTCCCAAGCCATCTGGATATAACTCATACATTTAGGCTAAAGGGAGATCTGTAAGTGTTCTCCAGGAAAGTCCCAGCCTGTATAATGTTTTTTAAGATAAGCAGCTACTGTAACTACTTTGGAAAAGGTAAAATCTGGTTATTGCACTGAGGCCAAACTCCTCCAAGATCTGAATGCTTCCCAGCCCTCTGGAGCAGGCAAGTCATGAACTGAACCTTCTGCAGCTCGGCTTGCAGCCTCAGAGACCAGAGATCAGACAGGTGAAATGTTGGCTGCGTCCAATCCAACAGGAGTTTTTCCCCTGAATTCAGTGGAGCAGCGCTCTGTTTTTGTAGTAGAAGCCAATGAAAAGCTTTGCCTCATAATCACATTCCTGTGGCTTCACATGTAAGCGCATGTTGGCCCTGTGGTGGTGATGGCTCATGCGCACTGCTCTCAGCCTGCAGGACATGCCAGCAATGCCACTGGCTCTACCCCACAAGGGAGGGGAGGTAAAGAAGTTGGGTTTTTGCATTTGCCATGTGCAGAGCTTGTAGGATCAGGCGCCACAGTGGGTCTGCTATGCAGTGACTTGAGCCCCCAGTAACACCAGTCTGATACAGAATCGTAATAAAACAGGAGGTCATTAGGAGACACAACCATTCCATCCCCAGAGAAATGAGTGTTTCATTTTCTGATGTAAAGACATCACTAGTTCATAGCATTCCAAGTGGAAGAGAGTGATTGGCTTCCCTTACTCTGATATGCCACAGTCCCAACATTTCACTGTGTTACCTCATAGCAAGGACAAGCATGTTGAGCCTTACTGCAGTTTACCTTCACATAAACCAAACTCTAATAGGTATCTAATACACTTGGGAAACAAACCTTAGTTTGTTATTAGTTAGTTGTAGTACCTTTTGTGATATCACACATACTACTTCTCCCTTAATTTCTTTCAGAAGGCCGCACATACATAACAGCTGAGGTTTTTTTCTCCCTTGTGTCTCCTCAACAAGTCTCAGCACTAGCTGGGATGATGACATTAGTACTTCCCAATAATATAGTTCTTTCCAGTACTACAAATTTGGGGTAAAAAAAATTAAAACATCACAAATTGCTCTATATCAAACTGCTCCAAGATACATTTATTTTAGACAATGCATGCTGTAACCTTACCTCAAAATACTGGGTTATAATGCGTAACTACTTACATGAATAAAAGTACCGATTCATTGAAAAAGTCATTGTAAGGATAATTTTTACATCTAAACACTTCATAAGGTACTTGCCCTGTTTTCTCCTCTGTAAGGGTTCATAGTTACTGTGAATTCCTGCCTCTGTTCCTACTTCCTTGCCTGATATCTGAGCACCATGTTCACCTTTATACCTCCCCTTGGATTGAACTTTGCAGTGCAGTGACTCTTACCATCCCAACATTTTGTTCAATCCCAGCTGATGGTGCAGAGACCCAGTAACAAAAAGATCTTGTCTGAAAAGAAAAACAAACCAAAAAACCCCCCACCCCACAATATTTTTTAATAATGTTTTCAAAGACTTGCAAGACTCCATCAAGATGATGAGCCGTAAGTGAAATACTGAGCTTCCAAAGCAGGAAAAATAATGATTTCACAGCGTTGTCTGTGACAGAGACAATAGATTCCTCAAAAACTGTCTCTTAGCAGCTTCATAGCAGGATATCCCTGCAAGGTCATTATGTGAACACTAAAAGCTGGATTTCACAGAGAAAAGTTATTTTTCTGTAGTCTATCAAGAAGCCTTTGTACAAGGGGACAATGGAGGGGAGAAGAAAAAGGAAAAACTGCTGTAAACATCTGAAATGTTCAAAAATACAGGAAAGTTGAAGTTTATCTGTGATAGTGTTGTGTTGACATTAGATATTTATGCATGGAAATTTTCTTGACTTTTCTAATAGAAATGACTCCATAGGAGTAAACACTTTGCTTCAGTCTCATCTTGTAATGCCCACGAACATACCAGAGATGAAAGGCACCTGGCTGAATTTGGGTAAAAATAGATGAGATTTTGAAAAGCGGGAAGAAATGCCTGGGAAAAGTCACCTACATATGGTCTTAATCACGCCAATGGATAACCCCCATATTACCCTTTAAAAGGTCATCTGATAAACATCAACACTGGACTTTTCTCACAAACCCAACACCTAAAATTGCTTCAGGCTACTGTAATACGGCATGAGAAGCTAAATTAGAAGCATATATTTGGTAATAGCACCTCTGAGGGGGAGTCTTCAAAAGCCTGTGCCCCCATTAAAGGATTAGAAGTCCAGCACACATATCAGCAACTATTCCCCATCCAAAGGGAACAGAACAGGAGACAGAAATCAGCATTTTGTTCTGATTAACTGCTTTGATTGATGTAAATGTCTTAATTACCCTTTTTTTTTTTTTAAAACATCACAGCAAGCCTGCCATTGGGGGAAGTACTATAAAAAATACCAGTAGCACTTTCAAGCTTTCTCCCATCTCTTGTGGGTCTGGCAGTGATCTTTCCAGAACAAAGCAGTCTCCAAGGAACTGGTAGTCTAGGGTTCAATTGTTTTCAGGAGTACCCAAAATACCAGTTACAAACTTGGAGATAAAACCAGTCAAGAGTAAGAATGGGATCATTAAATATTTCTGGAAATGTGCTAATTCTGTATGAAACAATGGAGGAGATATTAAAAAAGGAAGCAAGGATAATTAGAGCGCATTCAAAAGTACTTCCTTTTTATTTAGGCATCTTGCCTTCTGGAAGCAAACCCATCCAATTTCCAAGATGTCAATATTTTGAGGTTATCTTCCCCAAAGGCAAATAAATACATCTGATTGTCCAAGAAATAAAGAAGGCAAAGGGCACATCCTAACGATTGAAGACTGGCTGAGAAATTGGAGGACTTAAGTTGAAAGAAATTAACTGTCTCCAGGTAGTAATGATATTAGGATGTTCTTAAATGGGGCAGAAAATTCCTAACCATATGTTCTTATACTTTTGGTGGGGTTTTTTTCCCCCTGAATCAAAGTGGGACAAGTTCAGTGCATCTCTCCATTTATGTAATAGAAGCCTTGGTTATGCTCTAGCACTTGTTGGCTCTAAGGATAACTAGACGGAAGTGGAAATCTGCTCCCATTTTAAAAGCTTCCTGCAGCTAGTCAGAAAATTCTCTGCATATGGATTTTTGTGGAACTTCCTATTTATTTCGTTCCCACTTCAGCTTTTCAGCTCACACATCAGGAAACACAATTTCCTCAGTGCTCTATGACTCTTGCCCAAGAACAGATGATCAGGCTTTGCTCCTTCTGCTTAAGATTTCAGGATTTGAGGGAGTACAGCCTTAATTGCTGAATCTGTTAAAGAAGAGCAGAGCATAACAGAAGTGGCCTTGCCCTCTCACAGACACAATAGCTCTGAGCTCTTAAATATCTGTCTCTGAAGTCATAAGTAATCCTCACAGACTCATGAGAACAGCAGAGTAATTCAACTAAACTTTCCTTCTCAGCTCCCACTGAAGTGGAAACATTTCTGATCCTGTTTCTCCCGGTGTCTCTGTATTTCCCAGGTCCTGCCCCCACGGACTCCTATCTCAAGAGCATACAAGCAAGAGCAGGCTGCTGCAGCAGGAATCCAGAAGCTGGAGCTGTCAAACCGAGTCTTATTAGATACCAAAGGGGCTAATAAAAGAATGGGTGTTTGTTGTATTTCTGGCAGGGATGGTTGCTGAAAAGCCTAGAGAGAAGGATCCTGAGACACCTCAGCTCCTAAGTTCCGATGGATGTATTTCTAGTTGATCAATCTCTGTGTCTTTGTGGCTGAACTAACTTCCCACTTCAGGCTTCTGACAGCTGGACAAAGCAGGGTTTGAGCCGTGCCTTGCTTTAAGTAAGTGTGGAGAGATGTTTTCAGTCTGACCTTGCCAAATCAGGTCCTGGCTTGGGGCGTTTGCTGAGATCCAGGGAAGATTTTCCCACTGAGCTGCAAGTGGGAAAAACTAATTCTACCCACAGCAATGTGATGGAGTATTGAAGTGACAAGTGTTTCGGGAGATAGGAATCTACTCTGTGGTCTGCAGAGCGTCTAGCTTCATAAAGCAGAAGAGAATACTTTTCCATGTTGATTTGGTGGTGGTTGAGATAGTTAAAAGCTGATTATAAAGCATAATTTTCAGAGACAGAGGGAATATACGTATTTATCCACACAGTGGAGGTGTTCATGATTATTCTATATTAAAGAGATAAGATTTACTAAGAGCAAATATGGGCTTTATTTGGCTTTTTGTACTTAAGTACACATATTTTGTTAAAGTCCATCAGATAGTGAGATTTAAAAGCATACATAGATAAGGGAGCAGCAGAACACCACAGAAGCAATGAACAGAATATAAATGCATAATCCCAGACAGCAAAATCAGATCCTTCACATTTAAACACTTTAATGTATATTTTCTCTCTACTTGTTTTCTCCTGCTCTTAAAATAATTTAAAATCCCCAATTCAAATCAGTAGCAAAACTCCATTTAGGATTTTGCCCAGGATTTTCATGCCATATAATAGTTCCCTTCCCTCACTTGCTGCCCTGCTCTCTGTTTCTTGCCTCTAGTCAGAGTCATTGCTGTGCTATGTAATTATAATGTCACTGAACTTTGTAGAATCACTTTTGAGACCTGTGGCTATTTTATTCCATATATTTTTTTGAGTATTTTTACTGTCACCATCAGTGTTGCCCTGAGAAAATATTTTGATTACATCATATGTTAACGGTAAATAAAGAAGCTGATCCTTGATAGAGACAATAATGAGCCTTTTAACATATTGCAGAGTATTTCTGTTCTGCTTTTAAATATCACATCTTCCATAATTTAGGTAATAATAATGATAATAATAATGATATTCTCAGGCCTCTACCAAGTGTACCAAGTTGTGTTAGAGAGGGAGAGAAGCCACATAGAGAGCTGATTTCATCCTACCCATGTCCTTCTTCTTTCTCCATATGAGTAGAAAAGGTGGACATGACAACAAAAACCGTTGCAAGGCTTGCTCCTGAACTCTCTTTTACCCTGGCCACAGCTAAGATCTGGGACTAGAACAGGGCAATTACGAGCCAGGACTACGCAGTGGGCAAGCAGAGAGGCACCTCACCTTATCCTGGTACTGCTTGGTACCAATCAGGCTCCACATTTCTATATTTACTGGTAATGCTTGAGCAGACATGACTGCAAAGATGAACCTGGAACGAGCAAGAATAAAATGGGTTGTCAAATACTGCATTTAGAGGATTTAACAAAGTGTGTAAATAAGTTATTATGGCATTGATATCCTGACAGATTGCTCAGCCAGGGAATGGAAAAAAGAAAATGAAAACTGGAAATGGAAAAAAGAAATGTCTATTGATTAAGTAAATTAATTTTTAAACCTAAAAGTAGCTTTAGTAGGTTAATAGCCCTTTACATTAAATCCAAGTTTACTCCCCTAGGCAAAACCTTGACTTATACATATGTTGAAACCTTTCCACCTCAGTCAGTCAAGCCTTGCTGTTTTGCACAGGGGGAAGCTGTGACCCTGATTTCAACGACTACGCCATGTGTCAAAGGCCAGGAATCCCGGATTATCTCACAGAAGTCAGTTCCCAAACTCCCTACTGGCATATTAAACAAGCAACATGTTCAAACAAAACAGTGCAAGGGAAAAGCAGAACTAACTCCTGTTGGTTGAGCACACCCTTAGATGTGTTTTTACCAGCTTCTGTGAGCAGCCTTTTCCGACACAACCCTCCTCTGGCTCCCAGAGACTTGGATATTTTGTACTGATACAAGAAACCTGCTCCCACGGACAACATTTATTTGCCAGATTTCTATTAGGTGAGCAATAAACAGCAGCTGTTATTGGGAAGTCTCACTGCAGCAGATAAATGAGAATAATGTTCAGTAGCTGGAACTGTGGGCTCAGAAGATGCGGGTTCCATGTCCAGGGTTGTCACTGACCTCGAGCACAACATTGGGCAGGTCATTTCATGCCTCTGTATAATGCAGAAAATGATACTGAACTCCTTTGCAAAGTGCTTTGAGACTCCCTGTGAGAAAAAGTCTGTAAACCTCCCAAATATTTCATGAATAATTTACTGCAGAGACGATAACACATAGAACATGTCACAAAAAGCCATTTAAAAGCTCAATGCATTACAAGTTAACAAAACATCAGTGAACTGGAAGCTCAATTCTCATCATTTTCCCTCTCATCTAATAAAACATCTAAAATGGCTTTTTGAAGTCTGGACAAGTGAAAATGGGATTACTAATTGCATCTCACACAGATTAAACATAGGAGCAAGATGTTTGAGGTTTTTTGGCCCTTGACTGACTTACTCTCTCTTAGTGGTCAGAGACATTAAGTAGGAGGTATTAGAGGGAATCACCCAGCAAAAACACCTCTGTCTGAAGCAGACAAGGAAAACTTAGTCCTTTGCTCTTTGAGCTTAACTCTTTCGCTCATTCACTATTTTCAAACCTGCAGCAGGTTGATCCTGGATCCACTGTGCTGCATTTGACTCCTACTGGAGCCACTTTTCTTGTGTGATGACTCACAACTTATGAGTGGGTCTGTCCAGTTGCTCAAGGGAGGGAAGGTGACTTGTGTGATGGGGTTCTCCACGGACCTGAGTTGTTCCAATAAACACTCAGAGCTTGACTGTTCTCTATCACGGATTTCTGTGTAATTTGGCTGTGTGCAGGGTGGCTTTAAGCGTGCTTTTACATGTGGTTTGGCTATGTTGAGTCTGTTTCACAGCTTGCTTTTACATGTGGTTTGGCTGCAGCGAGGCTGATTTACTGTGAGTTTTTACGTGAGGCTTGGCTATGCTAATACTAAGGGCTGCACGTTTGGGGTTTTACTACCCCTGTACTAAGACAGTGCAAGTCATAATACTGGAGAACCATTTAGATAAAGTGAGAAGTCAAAACCAGCCTGGCACTGTTCCCTGCAGCAGAATAATAAAAATACTCGAGTTCTATTATGTTCCAGCTTACTCCATCACAACCAGAACGCTGCTGCACTGACTCCTGATCTGAAGTCATGTTTTCTGTTTCAGATGCAGGGGATTAGATAGAAATCCTTCCCCCCATTTCAGAGGAGGGATCCAAATGGCTTCCCGCCATGTCAGCTGCTCTACCTTTGTGTGTGTTTAACATATAGTCAATAACATGTCACAAAAAGAATGTGAAATATTAAACCTTTTCTTAACCAGCCCACATCTTCAAACATAGCCATCTACAAACAATATTTCTCCAGGCACTTTCAGCTGCATATATTTTAAAGTGACAAAACTCACATGAGAAGCACTGTTTTCCCCAGCTAGACTGTAACAGTCTCACAGAAATCATTATTCCCAACCCACACAAAGCAAACTTTAATGACTGACTCCGAGGTACACAGAAGGGTTATTTTGATGCAAAGATTCAGGCCTGTCTTTTATATAGCATTATCTCCTTTTGAAAGTTTTGCCTACAGATTGACCCGTGTTTAACTGCAATAATTTTTGTCTGTATAGTATTAATCAGGTTAATTCCTTTCAGAGAAATTAAATTATTCACTAATTTTCCAATCTGACTCTCCTCTCCCCTCTACATCCCTGGATTTCGTTGCCAGGATCAATGTTCCCATTACCTGCAATTTTATTGTTTTATGCTTCAAATGCAAGATGGAACACAAACCTTCCAGGTTTCCCATCACATAACTCCCAATACTATTCTAATTTTGATTTTTCTCCCTTTTATGTGCAGTAACTTAGATTTACGTTTACACAGGTTTTATATCACTTGTCTCACAACTTCTCTTTATTTTTTCCTGTCAGATCCCAAAGGAGATAAGGCTGGGAAGGGAGGTAAAGGGGAATTATAGTGAATTCTCTTCCAAGAATCCACCTAGAGAGACAGATATAATTTCCAGATGCTATTGTAGGAATTAGCAACTTAACAGTGCATTAGGTGTCACTTAAAACTTTTAATCATGTACCAGGGGCTGACCTACAATAAAAAAAGACCAACAAGCAGAATATAGCAATAAAGTACAGTAAATGCTACTCAATGTGCAAATGCTTTAGAAATAAACAACCTCAGCAGATGAATTAGAAAAGGTAGAACAAATCCCTCCACTTTTGCCTATATCTTGAAGCAGTAATCTGAGTGAGTCACCATCAGAAACAATTATTTTCTCAGTGGAAATGCAGAGCAAACATTCCACCCACTGGTGCTTTGGTTCAAAGAGAGCATTTGATATCAACAATTTTTAAATGCTCATCTGCATTTGCTCTTTGTAAATTCTGCTTTTTGGTAAAAGTATTCTGTAGCCAGTCCTAGTGTTGTGACCTGTGTGAGAACTGCATCTTTCAAAGAAGTTGTGTGACTCAGCACAGTGTCTTCTGGATATCAAAATATTTTACCTTTTGTATTTTCCCTCAGCACAGCAAGTATGCAAATATCTTCCTTTCCTGAGTTCAGAGCTGTTGTGCAGAATTTCCTCTCCCAGAACTGGAAGACAAATTCAAAACACCAAAAAGTTTAGAGAAGGATCTTGCTTTGTTGTTGTCTGTTTGTTGTTTTTTTTTTTCATTTGGGGTTTTTTTTGTGGGTTTGTATTTAAACTTTATTTCTGAATTCCATTACATAAATTTTTGATGGTCTAAATGTGTCTCTTTTGGTTTCAAAGCTGAGACATTTTGCCTCAGTTAGCATTTATAGAATGATTGACAACTTCAGTTCAGCTTTCCTAAACAGAGACAAAAAGAACTCATAATAGAAAGTATTTATTGAAATTATGATATGCCCGTAGAAGAAGAGATGCCCTTTAGATCATTTTTCTTTCTATTTTTTTTTTTTTTTTGGTCAAGAGAGTTCATGACTTACCGTGCAGTGGGGAGACACTGGAATTTAACAGCTTTAACCATGTTTCATTTATCTTTGCAATCATGCTGTAAACAGCCCCTATGAAGACACCCAGGTGCCATAAGATACAGCGAGTAACACTGGCAAGGGAACCTGAACAGTCCTCTCAGACAAAATTCCTGTTTAAGCCTCTGAAGATAAGAGCCAAATTAGCTGTTCTGTTAAAAAATGGCACCACTGGAAGTAGAAAGGCTCAGTATTACTTGGGGCCTCAAACTATGAGCTAATGCTTTTCAAATCCTTCCACATGTTGGCTGAAATGAACTCAGGGGGGGTTTGCCACTGTTACACTACCAGTTTATATCAGAGTCCACCATCTGAAGTTCAAGGATTTGTTTTCCAAATTGACCACATCTTGCATGTATTTGATTTGTAATTTTTACTGCCACTCATCATTCCATTCATTGGATCCCTCAGGAAAGGGATTTAGAAGTTTCAAGATTTCAAAATCAAGAGTTTCAGAGTTCTCTCCCAAAACTCAGAACTTCTCATTTTCAGGTTTCTCTCCACCAAAAAAGAAAAGCTACAAGCCTTTTTAATTTGTTTTGGGACAAAACATTACCTCAAAAGCATTTCCATCTCCAAGTAAAAGTGCTGGTTGCAAGTTTAGCATCCAGATGGGAGAGCTGCCAAAAACAGAAGTGAAGTTTCTTCAGTTTTGCACCTTCTGTGGATTCTGGTGGTTTTGCTGTACGTTTTCAGAGCCAGTGAATAAAAATACAGGTCCTTGTCCTCAGAGGTAATATGACTTCAGCTATACCTATCAACACCTTATACCTGTAGGATCCCACAGGGCAGACAACATTTTCAAACCCAGTAGGGCATGATTGTACCCACAGTATGCCTACATCAATATTTCTTTTACTGGTAGCACCATACAAAGCACCAACAGCTTTTCCCTCAGGAATTTAGCTTTGCTCTCCAAAGGCTGGTTCCCATAATTCCCAATGACCTGTGCCAGAATGGCAGACTTTGTGACACAGTCAGCTGGGACTGCCTGAATTACTTCTTTATACGTAGTACCTTCTGCCAGCTCTCCCTCCCCGCACAATACCACCTGCGTAGTTGCATTGGCAGCTGCACTCACAGACCGCCAACATTCCTGCTGAGGGCAGATATAGGCAGCTGTACAAAGAAGGATTGGCAGGTTAGGCTGTTTCCTAAATCCAGTGTGAGCAGAAACCTCAGCTGCATTGCTCAGGCAGCACTGAAACACAGGGAAGTTTCCAGACACCTCCAGGGAAGGTTAGATGAAGAAAATTTTGAGAATATTGTGATGAATAATATGATTCTTTTACTAATTCTTGTTTTCCTCCCTTTTCTTTTGAAAACAGACTACGGGGCAGCTGAAGGACTACTAAAAACTCACATCTTTCACTTCAGTGTATCATGAAAGACCTTAGGGTAACAGGTATCAGTGTTCTGCTGTTCCAGATCTTTGCTAGCAAAGGGTGCAGGAAATGAGGGTACCACAGGCACTGCTGAATCTCTCAACACAAGGAAAAGGAAAAGAGGAGAATGAAGAGCAAATTACAGCTGATAAAGTTTTCGGAGCATGTAGCAACCCTGGGAGAATGGATGCCACCAACCCTTGACAGTAATACACGAAGATAATGCCTTTTCCACCCACTTCTGTGATTCATGGAGGCTCTGTGAAACACTTGGGCTATACTGCCTGTCACTGTTCTACAAATAAGAATTCCTATCTAGTCAGGGTGAGCCTCTTATGGAAGTTTGACAGAGGCATAAAAAGAGTATGTTTTCTTCTCCTTCTACCCAAACAACCTTTCTGCTGAAGGTATATATACACATATACACATATAAATATACATTTACACTCCTACATATACACATATAAATTCACATTGCTGATAATGGAATATGTCATCGATTTTCAGTAACCAAACATTCACAGCATCAGAAGAACATTTAAGTATGAACTAGTGTTTTGCATTGATCACTCAACATGCTGTGAAGATACTGAGTTCCAGGAGCTCAGGGGGAAAAAAAGATTAGGGCATGACATCAGTAGATGAATTCAAATTTTAAAAGTTTTTCCTATATTTTTTCTACTTAGGGATGACTCCTGACTCAGTCTACATGGAAATTACCTTCTTCTTGAGTGCTAAACTCTTCAATGGACCCTGCTGATATTTGAAGAAATCTCTCTTCCCACACTGTTCCATCCACAGATCTTGAGTTTGGTTCCAGCTTACTTCTCATTTTGAAACAAAGTTCTTCACATTTCTTGGAGTTGTTTCAGAGTGAAGCAGACGTTGAGATGGAATACCTCTGTCTACAGGGTGATTAGCCCTGATGGGCTCCTAGATTATAATCGGAAGAAGAAAGAGTTTGCCTTTAAATAACGTAAGGTGTAAATCATGAAACAGAATAAGTAATCAAGGTAGGAGACCAAATTTCTGGTGATTCCAGTATAATAATTCATTCATTACTAGGGACAAGCCACACTGAGGGTGCTCATGAATGTCAGTTTTGAGTAATGTTTATAAAAGTCTCCAAAAAGTCTCTAGGCACCATCCTCATTTTATTTGTATTTAAGAAACAGGGACCTAGGAACCCTAGAGTTATAAGGACTGAGGAGGATCCAAGATGTTACATGAATAAATTACACAAACAGGCTACTGATCTAGAGACAGTCACAGACTGGGCTTTCCCCCTGCTCCTTCTGGCTTTGTGAGCTCTACAAGTTAGCAGGATTATTGGAATGAATGGAATTGCAACACCTGGAAAACATGCAATGTGCCATGGTTCAGACTTTCCAGATTAAGTGAAGCACCTTGGCTTTATAACCAAAGAAATTTCATAGGCTCTTCCGCAGTGCACAAGAAAATCCCATTTACCGAATATGCTTGCAAAGCACCCTGTTTCTTGAACTGGGTTATTATTCACCTGAACAATTACATAGTGATTTTAGTGTTCCTGAGATAAAAATCAATAAATTCTTTATTTCTTGTGTGTCTCGCCTTCTCTACCTTTGATTTTTGACAGCAGTCAGTTTTTCGCCAGAACTTAAAACCTCAGCACTGCAATCTGAATAGACCATGTTCTACAGAGAGAAAACCCCACACATGCAGAAACACTGGGATCTGCCTAACCTAGATGGAAAACTCCTGAGGCAAAGGAAAGAGAGAAACTAGGTGAAAAGACTGTCTAGAGCAGTACATCTCACTTAAAAATTCAGGTCTCTCATCTGCCCTGGTTGGCATACAGCAGCAATAGTTCAAGTTTTCCATCCTTGTGTTTTATCCAATTGCTTGTGTTAGAAATTTAGCAGTTTTAATATAAAGTTTATTTGACTGCTGGAGAAAACATCTTTCCCAGGACTTACACTGGAGTACATTCAAATTAGAATGCTGAGCACAGCCCATGTTTGAGGCAAAGAGAAAAATGTAAGTGCTTTAAATCAAAGCACAGAATGCCTGTGCTTTGATTTAAAATTCATATATAAATAGATTTTTATTTTGTGAAAGCCCTAGACAAGATGCAACATGACCCTTCACAAAATTATTACTAAGGCTTCAGTGGTGAGGCCCTGATTATGATGCATTCAATTTCAGTGCAATTCTGAGTGTGGTCTTCCAACAAAAATCATCATCTCAGCATGTTATCCTGGAAATACAGCGTAATAGAGCACAGTCAGTACTGAGATTAAAGGGGGGAAAGGGAAAACTTCTCACCAAATTATAACCAGTAGCCCTTGAAAATGAAATATTCTTGCTAAAATCACACCCATTTTACTCCTGTGAGCAGACCATATTGAGTCTTATGGATAAACAAATCATTGCTTCAATTAGACCAAATAGTTGCATCAAATTTGATTTAAATTCTGAAGAGCTAAAGAAAATAGCTGTTTTTCTGATTAGCCGTACAAGACTGGATTTTTATCTTTCTCACTCCTCAACAACATAGTCCTCATGGATCCTCCCTAACTCCTGTTTAGATTTTATTTCAATCATTAATTAATTAATAATGCACGTAATCTCTACATGGAGATAAACAACCATCTTCTGAAATAGCTTACTTTTTACTGTAGCCTTGGAGAAATGAATTTTTTCCTTCCCTCACAAGACATAGCAGTAGTTTTTCTGTCATTTTGGAAGGGAATAAATGCACAAAGGCCTAAAAATGTATTCTTTTGACCATATTTAAGTCAAAGACAGCATGCAGCTTTCTACAGAGGATTTACTGTCATCCAGCCATTCCTCAGGAATGGTTCCTATAGGTTCCTATAGGAACCTATAACAATCAAGAGTTGAGCATTAAATACAGAGAACCCCCGCATATTCGTGGTTCGCATATTCACATATCAAATTAGTCACAGTTGGATTTTCTGCGAGTTGGGCGAACTCATGGGTGTGCATAACACCCTGGACCTCAGATTCCATAGCAAGGAGGCACCAAAAGGTGCTTCCTCCACTTTAAATAGGTGCTACAGTGCAAGCCAGGGCTCCCAGGACTGCCCTCCAGACATAATTAGTGGAGGGTGCGTGGTTACTGGCGGGAGGTAATTGAATATTCATGGATGTGGTATCTTCACGGATTGCATAATTCACAGGACCTGCCCAGACCCGGCTCCCCCTGCGACTTCCAGGGGAGCTCTGTATATTCATTTATATCAGTAATACAGTCAGCCCCCAGTTTTTGCAGGTCCATGGGTCTGGAACAGCACCACGAAGCCAGCAAATTGCTAAGACAGTGAACTCATGAATATGCAATTAAGCCCCGCCTGTAACCTCTCATCCCTCAGATCCTGAGAGGGGGAAGGCATTCCTGGGACCACCTACCACCCTGAGTCGGCCCGGGAAATCTGAGGGAATGGTTTCTGCCCAATTCCATCTGGGGAGTCCTGGGATTCCTGCCTTTGGGTGCCATACCAATTCAGGGCTTATCCAGGGCTGTGGGGGTGTGTCTTTAATGTCAACTCAACTAGATAAACATGGTGCGTGGGCTGTGCTTGCCCTGGCAGCGAGGACCCCTAGGCCGTGGCCCCAGTGGAGAGGGAGAAGGCCTGTCCTAGAACTGGTGGCCATGGCAGGGAGAGCCAGGGTGCCTTGGGATGGGATGGCACCAGGACGAGTTGGGACATGCCAGCACCTACCTGATCCCACCGCTGCCAGCCCATCCTGGGCCTGGTAACCATGGTAACACTTCCCCATCCAGCACAGGGCTTATTTACATATCCATGAGCTTACACAGTCCCTGTTTGGTTGGCTGGCTGTTTTGTTTGGGGGTTTTTGGGGAGTAGTTTGGTTTGGGGTTTTTTTTTCTGGGAATGTAACAGCGCTGAGCAGAGGCTCTTCCCCTCTTTTGATTTCTTTTTCATAAATATTCATTGCATATTAATTTGTGGCACGGGTGGCAGTGTGGGCAGAGCTGAGCTGGGGTGCGGAGTCAGGGCAGGTGCAGAGGGTCCACTCCCAGTTCGCCATCGCGTGCACTTGCCTGCCCAAGATCTCGGTCTGCTGCCTCTGCCCACTGCATGCACCGTAGCTTCTTCTCCCCCTCCCTCGCCTTCCACTCTCCCTGCACCTCCACTCCTCCCCTTGCCTGTCTCCCCATCCCAGAGGAGAGTCCCCTGCCCCATGCAGCCAGCCGCCCCCCAGGGGGAGGTGGTTTTACATCCCCTCTCCACTATCAATTGTTTTAAATGTTTCTGACATGGTCACAAACATCTCCTGTATGAAAACCAAAGTATACAGTGTAGCCTTGAGGCAGCTTTAATCTGGGCAATCGCTCCCTCTCTGCCACTGGGATGGTGCCAGAGGCCCCCGCTTTGCCATCCCCCCTCCATGTCCACAAGTGGTAATGTGGCCTCACTGCCTCCATGCCTCCCACCCGGGGCCAGTCCCAGCTCCAGGGTGATGGCAGAGGTCTCCCTTGCCCTTAAACCACCTTCCCCCTGTGCCCATAAGCAGCAGCTGCCGTGCTGCCACCGCGCCCAGAAGTGGCAATTGAGCCACCGCCATCCGCCTGTGTCCACAAGCGGCAGTGAGACCTTGGTGCCTCCACGTTACCTGCCCAGCAGCACGCCTGGCTACAGGGTGATGGCAGCAGTTTCCCTTCCCCTTTAACAGTGCAAATGAACGGCGGTTGGGGACTGCAGGGGGTGGGGGCAATGAGCAGGGCTCATTTACATATGTATGAGCTCATTGCATATTCATGAGCTGTCTTGCTTTGCGGTGTTATTGATGCATGTGCGGGCCCAGCTTTTTTGCTGAAAAATGAATTGCAAAGAATTGAGACCGCCAAGATGTGAACCACAAATAACTGGGGGGTTTACTGGATTGATTATTACTTTTTTGAATCATTGCTAAGAGCTGGTGCCTAATGCTCAAAGTCAAAAACACTTTTTCTCTTATGCCATGCTGGAACTGTATGCTTTGATATTGGGAGGCTTATTGTGTCTGACCAAAAATAGGGAAGGATGGCAAACAGTCCAGAAGAAAATGGACTGGATGAGGGAGAAAAGCAACCACATGGAAGCACAGGACAGGTAAACTGCTAGCCCTCACCACAGGAGTAAAAAAAGCTATGTAAAAATAGTGGGCATGGGAAGGGAGAATATAAAATGCCGCCCCTGCTGCAAATTAATATGTAATGAAAAGGGGAGAATATAAATGTAGAGAAATAGCAGCCCAAAACATTACCTACTGAAGATAGACCAGAATGCAAGCACTAACAAGGCACAAAAAGTCATCCTAGATAAAGCTTATAATGGTACTTGAGAACCTGAACAACAAAGGTCTTTCCTGTTCAAGCTGCTGAGCTCCCTGTGATCTTGCTTAACTCCTGGAAGTTGCTAAAAGCTGATGTCTGTACAGAACTCTTCCTCACATGAATATTTGATATTGTCAAGAAGTGGCCTACATAAGAATACTTGCCTTCACAGAGCAACCATGTGATGGTGTATATCTATCTTTATATACAGAAGTGTATAAGATATATATTCTTTTATGTTACCAAAATCAGTAAACAGAAGTTCATCATGTGAGTAAATATCCTACCTTTTAAGATTTTCTAATCACAACCTACAGGAGGTAATAAATTAGGAAAAGAAAAAGGTTGCTTTTCACCCACAAAGACTAGAAGACACAAAATTAATTGCCAATGTTAGGTAAAGGTGAGCCTACATAAGTCTGATGTCTGAAGGCCCGACATTAGGAGTACATCTCATTTCTTACACTATAATATTAAACAGTTACATTGATAAACAGCTCAGCATATGTAGTTAGAAGGTAAATGCCAAAAATAAACCTTGAAAGTTCTAGCCCCTGAACCAGTATAGAGTTCAGGCTGTCAAAAAGATTCACAATACACCCCAGATTGTGCATAACAGGCCCAAACTGGGTCTATTAACTTGGATCCAAAGCCAACAAAGAGACCAGGATATGTATGTGGCTTGTTTTGATGGAAACATTTTCCCCACTGCTGCAACTTTAGCAATCTGTTCTCCAGTCAGATAGAAAGAAATATCCCTCTATCCCTGACCCATTCAGTCTCCCAGATGCAATAGGCCTTTCTGGCATGTTCCTTTACTGCTCACCCGCCCTGACTTCTGAAATAACCATCCACTTCCACCATGTTATACTGTGAAATTCTCAAGAACCATGTGAAATTAAGTCAAACACTCAATGGGAGACAATTTTGCTGACTTCAGTGAGCTTTTATAGCACCAGAAACAGCTCAGGTTAACTTTTTTGCCCCTTCTCCCTTCCTGGACATGAGCCATTCGAGAACTTGTATCTCAATATTTGGTACTCGTGAATACTTATTTACTTAGGAGTGGCATTCCTACTTTTATAGCTTTGAGTTTTTAACTTTTTTGTTAGCAGCATTAACAAGGTTTACAGCATATAAAGTGAGCTGTGGCATTTAAAAAATGTTGGCCTAATGTAACACCAGGGTTTTTTTATATACATGTACAATGGCAAACTCCTACTGACAGGCAGAATGCATTTCTATGTCTGGGCAAGTTTATAGATGGTGTTCCCACCTCTGGGCCACAAGGTCACAAATTTGTTTCTGATTCTATTAAAGAAACACTCGACAATGGTAAGTTTGTCTGTTGGGTTTTTTTTGTTTTTTGGTTTTTTTTTTAATGAGAGGGGACTTAAAGATACTCCAAGGAATCTTTGTTGAATGCTGGGCTTTTCACTCCCATGCCCTGATCAAATAATACTGGCTGCAGATTTAAGAAGGTTTGTCTGTTAGCAGTTAGAGAAAACAGATTTTGGGGAAACCTGACAGGACTGAAAACAGAACAGGCAATGTCTCTGTCATCTATCCAGGTGTCTGTCTTGCTTTCAGTGGGATTTCATCAGAGTGGGATTTTGATCTGCAGCAAAAGGATGTACAGGAGTTACAGATTCACTATACCTGTTGTCTGCTCCTGTTTTCTCAGCAGATCCACTGTGTGCTCCACAATTCATAAGGATATTTACTGAACTCATGGCAAGGAAAAACAAAAAGATGTATTGCTCTGTGAAACACTAGCCTTATTTTTTCTTGGAATTAAATTAACTATGTTCTCCTTTACACCGTGGGATGGCTGCAGCTGCAGCCTCCTCGCCCTCAGTGTTTACTGCCTGACACCCAGCCTCATTTAACAGACGAGATACATCCAGCCTGGCCTCAGCCATCATCCACCCAAAATCCCTTCGTGCTGGAACACGTTGTGCTCTGCTCTGTGGCTACAAACTTATGGATTTTTGGCTTGCAGGGGCCAGCAGAAAGCTTGAGCTCAGGGGGTGAAATTAAGACCACGGGAGAGAGAAAAAATGCTGGTGCATTTGGAAGAGGGAGGGTAAGGTCATGTGCCTGCTGAAAGAATTCCAGCATCATCTATTACTGTCCAGGAGGCAATCAGGAAAAAGCAGAAGGGCAAGAAGCGCAGCCCTTTTTGTGGGATGCTTTGGGTTATTGTGGTTAGGAGGATCAAGGCCAGGTATCACATGGCTCCACTGAAGGGAGATCGCCTGGAATAAAGGAAGGAGCCAGAATTTCTAGGCTAGGAAAAAGGCTGATCATGCAGAAACAGAGCGTAGGAATGAGAATTTGGCTGCAATGTCTGACTAAAGGACTTTTAGATGCATGAGAGGATGTTAGGTCTATTCTTTCTCTAATCTCCTCATGCCCCCAAGGAAGCTTTTGGTGGAAATTTGTTTCCATTTATGGGAGGGCTGGAAGAATGAGGGCTAGACTGCGACTGAGCATCTGGCAATCAGAAAGAGGGTTCAAAGGTGAGGAAGCTGCTCAAGCAGTATTTGAGTGGTATTCTGCACTGAAAATTGATCTGTGCAAGTGACAGGCTGCTGGGCATTACAAGTGGACATTTTTGCAAAGTGACAGTTCAGGAAATTCTCGTCTTGGATCCAGGATGACTTTGCCCTCTGAAAAATCATCATCACCACACAGATTCTTGTGGCACAAAACTACGCTTTTGTGCAAAATCATCTGCTTCAGATTCTCTCTTTCGTGATAACTATGGGGCTGGTTGTTTAAAGGCATTATAACAGCACCACACAAAACTATAACTGGATACCTTTCCCCAAAGGAGACACTGCTTCCTAACAAGTATTTTTGTTTTTCTGTGCTGTATTGGCTCACCACCAAGATAATGGCTTATGAACACCATGAAAACCTTTACTAAAAGACACTGCAAGTCATCTTGCTCTTCCTGAGCATGGCAAGGTTTTTTTCTGGCTTTGGAGAAATTGGCAATTTTCTCAAGTTTAAAAAAAAAACCCTACAGAAATTCCACTAAAATAAAAATCTACAAGCATGGAACAGGGATATATCTCCCACGATGTGCAGGTAGTTCTCTGCTAGAGCAATCTACTTCACTGCCTGTGATCCCTGTTAATTTAGTTAGTGTTACAAACCACTCAGGCTGTTTATAGCATCAATTCTGTGAGAAAAGCAAAAGTGGTTTGAATGGGTTTATATATTCGTCAGAAAATAATCCAAAATAGCCAGAGTGGCTTGTCTGTGAGAGACATGATTAATAAACAAGCAATGATACAGTAATGTGGTTCATTTTGCTCAGCAGCATTCCCTACAAAAGCACTATTTATACTTTGTGCCAGAAGACTAAAAGCTTGCTCCTGGGAGAGAAGGATGAGAACCAGGGCTGCTGTGCACGTCTGCTTTGGTTTGGATCCATCAGCATCCACAACACACACTGCAAACACACCAGAAGTGGCTGCTCTGCAGTACAGTAGCAGATCTTGAGTGTGCACTGGACTAGATCCTTGATGGAATAAAACTGCACTGGAATCAATCTGGCTGCTGATCTTTGCACACGTGTTACATCTGGTATGAGGCTGCCAAGTACCACAAGCATTACTTGAGTGTCTTCCTATAACCACCCATGAACATGCCACAATACACCCAGCTCTTCCAGGAGCTCTCTCTTCCTTTGTGTTTTCAGGGATTCCTTCTCTCCCTCTGCCTTTCCTTGCCTCCCTTCTTCTCCCCAAAACTGGCATGGCTCAGCATTTTGGCCGGGAGACCAATTCTCCAAACTGAAAACATCAAAGCATATCTCTGGTTACATCTCATCCTAACCCTGCAAGCTTGTTGACTTGGAAAGTGAATAACTAATAAGGCAGTATGCCATTGTTTTCTGTTTATTATAATGGAAATAAATTGTTGGCTTTAAGTCAGGCACTGGTTGTCCCTTTGATATCACTGCCAGAGAGCAAAATAAAATGGATTTTTAAAAATCACCTTTCACAGAAAGTGCCACAGGCATTTGAAAGATGAGACTTTTTCCATGTCAAAGGCTCCAGCAGAAGTGCCAAATACACTAGAAGAAAAATTCAATTCCTTCACTATTAAAAAACAGAAAAAAAAAAAAAGAAGAAAAAAGAAAAAAAAAAGAGCACAGGAGAGAATGTGAGAGCAGGATTTACAGGGCAGCAGGATGCCCTGGGCAGGTTGGCATGTCACAAATGTCCTGCAAGTGCTCATGAGGGTGCAGTAGAGCTGCCTCCACAGTGAGGAGCACTTCCTGAAGAATATGGAACACATCTCTTTGCATCTTTTTACTCCCCTCAACAAAAGCATGGGTGGGCTGGATGAATTACTCTGTCTGCCTAGCAGCTTTTAAACTAATAATAAGAGACCTTAAGAGCCAAAAAGACAGGGGCGTGCTTTGCCTCGGAACTTGAACCACTCAGAAATCTTGCTAGAGTGTTTCTTTCATGGTGGATTTTTTTCAAGCTACATAGAGTAGTATCTTCAATGATTTCTAATTTTAGCTCCCTCCCCATGGAATTTTAGGTGCAGGCTTTCAAGTATTTGAATTCCTCTCAGAGTGCTACTAGCTACTACTCCCTAGCTAACATGGAGACATGCTGGGCATTGCCATGACTGTAATGTGCACAGAGAGGAGATTCCTCATTGGAGTTTATATCTGGATCCAGATCTTAAGTTATTCAAAGCACAGTGGTGTTTGATTTTCATGATGTGCTGTAGTTTGATTTGGCTCAGAGCAGAGGATAAAGCCAAGTCCCAGATTCAGATCTCAGGCCAAACTTGGATTTTGTATTTCAGCTACCAAACTTCATCACGGTTTGGCAAAGTCATGCTCTCACCTGCTCATGCCATGTGGAGAACACCTGTGTCTTGTTGGAAAGGCAGCTCCTCATGCTGGGAGAAACTCCCCATTGGAAAGCCAGACTTGAGGGGCTGTTTCAGCACTGGGAGTGCCGGACCACTGAAACCTGGTTAGGTCTCCACTGCAAAGGAGAAAAAAAACCCAAACCAGTGTAAAGAAAACTGTCAGAGGCAGAGTGCAGCTTTGTGGCTTTCATCAGTGTCATGACTCTTGGAACCAGTTCGACCTTTTTATTTCTAACACTGGGATTCAGATGCACAGGAACAGCATGGCCTGAGAGTAACCTGGGAGAACTACAGAACTATCACTTTCTACAAAAGCCTGCTCTTGAGAGAAACCACCACACTGCCCCTAGCTACAGTTCTGGATATCATTTTTTGAAGAACNTTCTCTGCACCCTCTCAAGCAGCTCAACATCCCTTTTAAACTGGGGAGCCCAGAACTGCACGCAGTATTCAAGATGGGGTCTGACCAGCGCTGTGTACAAGGGGAGGACAACCTCCCTGGACCGACTGAAGAACATGCTGTAAGGCCTTTTTTGCATAAAGTGAAACTTTTCCTTCAATAACAAAAGATCCGTGCATGGCAGGCAGTGTGGCCTGCTAAGCACTAAGTCCCAATATTAAGGTTTGACACAGATTTTAGACCTATACTTGGATCTATGTGCATCCTTATTCTGCAAAGTCTTTAAGAAAATGTTTAAAGTCAAGGGTTTTGTTATGTCCCACAAAAGAGGGCAATGTAATTGGGACCTTATGAAGTGCTTATGGCATTGGTGCTGTTCTGAATCGAAAGGTTTGAAGGGCTCCCACCAAAGTGCCCTGGGATTGAGTAAAGGCTTTCCATTGGCTTCAGCAAACATTCTGCCAGGCCCTAATTTTTATACTTATTACTAGCTTATAACAAGTTATTTAGAAAGAAAAAGGAAGGACATTTTTCTCCAGATAATACCATATACTCTAAATTATTTCTGTAAATTAAGAGTGTGATTACTGATACATAAGCACTTTATGATCACACTTTGGTTTGAACTTTTATGAGTGTATGTGGATTTACTAACTCTACCACTGCCCAGTAATTTATTTCCCAAGTGGGCTACGAAAGTCATCTGGAAGAAGGAAAACAGTAAAACAGTGTCTAAGGACTTGCTGTTCAAATGGATGATTGTGCTAGTTGGATTTGTGCATGGATATTTTTGAAAACAGTTTTCAGAGGAGAGGTAGAATTTAGTTATCTAATGAACTCTAGAAAACTAATTTTTTTTTAAACTCATAAGCAGTGTTTCATATTCTTGCTTATTTTATTAAAAGACTGATGACTATATGCTGCTCTTAGGTGTGGACAGCAACTGGGTTCAAAGACAGCAATGAGCCACTCGGACCCCAAAGGCTACAGTGACAAAGGTGTGTAGAAGCTCTGAACGACTCAGGAGGATCTTTGCAACCTTGTCATCCTTCCTGGGCCTCTCTCCTCAGAAGACAAGCAACCTCAGGGGCTTTGCATAGACTTTCACACACAGCTCAGAGCCAGGGCAGTACAAAAGCATGAGGTGCCAAGGGCAGCTTCTTTGTGTCCAGTAACTGCCCTTTGCTGATGAGAAAGGCTGAACTACGATGCTCACCTGAGGCACTGGCAGATGCTCTGAGACTCTGCAGGTTGAATCTTTTGCGCTGTTTGAATCCTAAAGCACCATGGTTTGGCTGGCAGGAACCCGTAAATCACTTGGTGTACATTGTTCTGTCCTGTCTGAAGAGACAGAAGTAAATGTCAAACCTGAAAATCCAGTCAGCATCGATGTTCTGGCACATGAACCATTACATGATATTTACAGGCCCCTGGAGACCTTCAAAATATTATACTGTGCCATGCAAACCCAATATTAAACAAGATTTCTGCTTCTGCAGCTGATATGGCCTCTACTCATTCCATCCATGAAGTTCCCGGGAACACTTCACTGCAAAGAAAGCTCTTTATTACTAAATCTACTTCTGTTATTTTTTAAAAAAACTCCCTTTGGCAATGTCTATGAAACTTTAGGAAACTGATTCCCGAGTAATCACCTCTTGGACACAGCACAGTTCAGATTGGTGTGACACTCATGCTAAAGTTATCTTGGTTTGACTTTAAAGCAGCACCTCCCTGAGGACCCCTCAATTCTGAAATGAGCGATGTGTTTCTGCTTTCGGTGAGAGCCTGGATTATTTTTAATCCTCTGGACATGTTACAAAGATCAATTTATAGTCTCAGAGAGATGGTAAGGACAGGGCTTTGCGGGCAGACAAAAAGGGGATTGGCTGTTGTTGTTAGAGAATATTGTTCTTTCTGAAAAGAAGAGATATTTCAGGGTAACTTCAACTTACTTGCAATGTTTGATTCATTTTGGAGGAAAAAAGTGAACAGGCCCAGATCCATGGGCTGCAGAGGACTCATGTTTCTTTAGGCCAGCAGAGATTTTTGAACAGTACAAATTTTGCAAGCCCTCAAAGCTCTGTACAGGTGCTGTGCACTAAAAAAACACAGATGATGAGAAGAAAGATTTTTTTACTCTGTCACTGTTATATATATAAATATACTACAATGTCTTATGTCAATGACTTTGTTCCCAAATTACCTGAACCTGGAACACCACCTTGCTCATAATTTTGAGATATAACTTGTTAGCACTTCCAATATGATGCAAGGCTTCCAGTGAAAATAGCAGGAAGGCCAGAGTTTGGGCCAACCTATGGTATGTGCTTCCCATAATATTTAGCAATACTTATTTTGAAATTCTCTATTCTTTCAGGTTGCAGACCCAGCAATTCAAATATTTACTAGAAGTAAGCAGAAGAATAAAGCACAGACATGAAGAATGAATGTATATACATTTCAGAAATCATAAAAACCAGTGAGCAGATTTTTTCCAGTTCTGTTTAAATCTCACTTGAACCTTACTTAGCAATTCCTAACACTTACAAGGACCTAGTACAATTGTTCCCTTAATTTTGGCAGATTAAAGGTAAGAACCACAGAGTTTTGTATTACTTCCAACCAAAAGAGTCAAACAGTATAAGTTTGCCCAAGGTTTCACAAACACTTTTGCAAGAAAGCATGGCAGGGCATTTTTACAAAATAATGTCCAGAGTTTCATATTCCTGAATTTAAAGCTTTTCCAAGTTTTTTATTTTTATTTCACACAGCCTCCACCATGGTTGTTTTCTTACCCATGTAAGCACCACCAGGACTTTTTAGACTTTCCAGGAATTGAAATGAAGAATTTTAACTCTTTGAATAAAGAAAGAGCTTTTTCTTTGAGAAACATTCCTGGAAGTGCCTTTCACCAACGTTTCTTCCTGGACAGTCCCAAGGGACCAGTCAGAGGAAGGACTGAAATGAGGTGAGGCTCTGCAGGGGGCTCCCAGGGCAGGTCCCTTGACTGCCATTTCAAACATGGGCCCCCTTCAGTCCTCGGAAAAGCTTCAGTGACATAAAAGACACTTAGAAGTGTGGCACACATCACCAGGCTATGCTCAACTTTCTATGGGCATTTACTCAAGTTCTTCAGTTCCGCCTTGGCTGTTCTTGTTCCCACGGAGGTGCCCAAGCCCTCGGATGGTGGGACAAAGTTTTGCCCTGCTCTGCCTGTGAACCCAGGCCCTGTGAGCAGGAGTGATGGCATGTTCACTTCCAAAGCATGCTCCTGATCTGAACTTACCCCTTCTGGGAGCCTATGAAAACGCTCATGGAGATGGCTTCTTTAATGGGAAGATCTCCTACAAATGCAAACCAGATGCTAAAGGCTTGAGAAATACAGACATGAGGAAAAAAAGTGACATTTTCAAAATGATGGGCAGAAGCAGGAGCCAAACCAGGATTTGCGTGCTTCCTAATCATTGTTTTATCTATACTGCTGCTTCTTGAATTTAATCTTAAATCTTGATAATTCACAGCCTTTCCTTGACATCTTTTACCCCATGGTTAGCATTCCGTAATGTTAAAGGTTTGAATATTAAAATAAACATCCCAGTTACAGAGAGTTATCTGACAGTGCAATGGTGAAGTTCCTGTTCCCTGATTACCTGTAAAGCTTTCATTTTCCCTCGCCAACAAAACCAAGATGACCTCTTCCCCTTCCCCTGGTACTTCTCTTCCTGGGGCCCAGGGGGCTTTCTTGGCCAGCCTTAGCCTCAAATCAGAAGACAGATGGATTTTCAATATGAGCTTTATGGTGAGTAGTACCCCTTTCCCACTAAAATACTGCAGATTTCTGTGGCAATTCTACTTCCAGCATTGTCAGAAGTATGCAAAACCCAGGCTTGTTACATGTGGACACAATTTAAATGGATAACAATCCACCAGGGAGTTATTTTTAATAGAGGCAGAGTTTTTGTGAGATACAGTATGGTCCAGGATTGGAACCTCCTATAAACTTGTGGGTTTTCTGCTGTGGAAGTCAGTAAGTTCTTAGGATACTGAAAACAATACTCCTTATCCTCTCATCCCATTTCTAGTAACTCAAATATTACTAGATGCATTTTAAGCTCCTCACTGACAGCTCTGATAAGAGCACTCAGTAGCTTTGACCTCAGCCTGGTCCAGACAACTTTCTTTAAATGATCTTTCACATATTTCACAGACTGGTTGTTTCAAGCATCTGTGGCTGTAGCAAAGAGGCTCGGGGTTGGTGTTCTCTAACCAGAGTGAAAAAAAACCATCTCCACAAGCTGACACCACCTCAGATATGTTGGTCCCTTCCAGATGAATCACTCTTCCCTCAGAGCCAAAAGATCATCCCTTACATAGGTACATGTAGGCCCAAGTTTCTCTCCCTGACCTCCAAGTTATGCAGCACATAAACTGCACCTTTGTATTTGCTCAGTCCTACACCTAATGCCAAGACACAGTATTCACAGTATAGATAAGGCTGGAAACGGCCTCAAAGATCATCTAGTCCAACCTGTAGTCCAACTAACTGAGCATCTACATCTAGATCATATCACTCAACACCTCATCCACATTCCTGAAAAGACCTTACAAGAAAGATGGAGAGAAACTATTTAAAAGAGCATGGAGTGACAAGACAAGGGGCAATTCCCTTAAACTGAGAGTATGTTTAGATTAGATATTAGGAAGAAATTCTTCACTGTGAGGCTGGTGAGGCACTGGAACAAGTTGCCTAGAAAAGTGATACATACCCCATGTGTTCAAGGCCAGGTTGTGTGGAGCTCTGAACAACCTGGTCTAGTAGAAAGTGACCCTGTCCACAGCAGCAAGGTTACAACTGGATGATCTTTAAGGTCCCTTTATCCACTTACCATGTTTTCAACAGCTGTGCTCATGTACTGCTGACATGGATCCCCTTGGGTCTGGACTTGGCCTCCGTCTGAGGGAACCTTGCTCCTATTGCTCCCTGGCAGCAAGGCTCAAGTATGTCCTTGGGAAAGGATGTTTCAGATTCTGGTTAAAAACCCAATCCTTTTGCCTTCAGTGCTGGCAGTGGTGTTGCTCTTCATTGCTCCGTGTGTCTGAGCTGCAAAGATGACAGCTCTGTAATTTTCTTATAAAGCAAACATGCTTCATTTTACCCCTGACAGCAGGAGATCCAAGGCCAGCAAATTACTGGCAAATGCCTGCTATATTCATCTCTTCAAGTGTTTTGGCTTTTCTTTACTTTTAATTTGCCTGGAGGCAGACATTTGAGATAACAGCTGTTATGGTGATATTATCAGTCATCTGCATGTCAGACAATGCCAGGAAAATGCCTGTGGAGTAGACCTCTGGGGCTTTTGGTTTTAACTGCTCTGGGGCAAATTCACTCCTTTCTCAAAGCTCTGCTCAAATCATGAGAAGGGAACATAATGGAACTGGTTTCTACCCCCTGATTAGGAAGAAACATCTTTTCCTGCTGTTGGAGCACAAGTTCCCTTATTGATCTTTGATGTGGTAGAGCATCCCTTTGGCAGACCCTGTCACATTTCTTCTTTCTGGTAAGCAATGTCAGAGCACATCTACCACCTGTAAAAGTCCCTGTGATTCTCTGGGGATTTACTTGCTATAAAATAATTCAGGAGACCCTAAGAAACCCTGCAAAAAAAGTTCACGCTCCCATGGAAGACACTGCCTAGTCATTTTGCATTCAGGTATAATGTTTGAGGGGCGGGGGGGAAATTTCTTCCTCAGGTGGAGGGCCCAACAGCAAGAACTATCAAGGAACAAGTCCAGAACTCTCTCTCACAAAGCTGAACCATCTGCAAGAAGGCCAAATAGATTTATTGTTTCTTTACAGAAGATGCCATGATGCCATCAGTAAGGCACTGGCTTGAGAATTATTACCCTCCATTCATTTGTCTTTCCAGAGAAATACAAGATGGAAAAACAAGCTTTGGAAACAAACTGTGATGTGCCCCTCTTTGGTATATTGATGATAATAAACCAGTTTATCCAGTTAGTTTAATGAAACCAAACATCCTTTGTACTAGAGAAACATATTCATCATGCCCTGACTGAAAATAACTTGTATCTGAAAATCCTGAATTACTTTACTGACAATAGGCCTGTTGGAAGATAAACAGTTATGGCTATGAAATGACCATTACATATTCCAAAGGAGCAATGTAGATACAGCCATTTAGTGTATCTGCAGTCCTGTGAACAGAAAATAAAGGCTTCTGCATGCATATTTAACTGCTTTCCCATTATCCCCTAATTATGTGGCAGCAGCAAAGATTCCTCTCTTTCATTTCTTTGGCATTACAGAAGGCTGTTTTGCTCAGTTCAAGTTTGCACCACAGTCACCTGACGAATAGACTACCATGTTCTGCTTCCACACTCGGAAAATGCGAATACATGATAAAAATATAGTTAAGCACTCAGATACCACAGGCACAGAGCTCAGGCAGACACCTGTACAGAGAAGAGTGACCCTGAAGGCAAACCTTGAGCAGAGATCACAAAAGTTGAACATCCAAGTAAACCTTTACCAAGTAAGTCTTGCGGTTTTCTTCCCAGAGGTGTCTTTTTCAGCTGTGAAACACCTTTTCCTGAGTATCACCAATTTACTAAAAGCACTTTTGTAAGCTTTGAAGATGCATAAATTAATTATTCTACCAGTGCAAATGGCATCTCTTTCTCTGTTTCCATTAGGTGTGTGAAACTTCTTTTCACCCAGGTGCAGAAGTTTGGAACAAACGACTAGACAGGAGAACATTCTTCAAACAAAGTATTAACAGAGGAATAAAGAGCTTTTCTTTTTTTTTGGTCTTCCAAAGGCAAGAAGAATATGCTGCCTGCTTAATCTTGGTGGAATCAAAAAAGGTAAGTTGTATGACATATAGTAATTTACTAAGCACAACTTTGCCTTCATGCTTTCATCACTGCTGGTGTGGTAACACAAAGGATTTCAGCTTCAGTGAACTCCTTCTTCCAAATGTCTCCAGGCTTTTGAGCAATTCCAGTTTCTGGAATTGAAGTCTCAGAGCGAGTCAGCTCTGAGGGCTGGGAATGCAGTTGTGAATTTACTACATCATTGTGGCAGGACTGTTGGGGCTAAATAAACTCGCTGGAAAATGCTTTTCTTTGATTTCTAGAAAAAATGAAATATGCTACTCATTTTAACTGTGAAAGTTTGTATTTCTTGTGAAAATCTGGGTAGAGATTTGGTCCATGGCATTTGCAATATCACCTAGACAGATATGGCCAAGAAGGCAGGGATGTACTTTCCTGCTACACATCAGAGACTGACCATGGCCAAAACCAGAGGTTGATCTTACAGAAATGACACCTGCTAATGACGTCACATTGATAGAGACATTGCATTCTTGGTGCTGAGTTTCTAGAAACAAAGGTAAGAAGAAATGGAAGGTTTCATTACTTTAAAGCTACTTTAAATTACTTATGGCTTCATTTGGATACTTTCTCTCTGATATTATAGTATCAAATACCTTCAAAGTAATCTTCCACTAAGATGTGGTTTGTTGGATAATAAACAGTGCCTTTCTCTGGACTCATCACCTGGAATTTAGAAGGAGGGCTATGCAAAGCTGCGGCAAGGAAAAGCTTAAGAGACAAACAAGGAAATGTCAATTAAGATTAATAAGATAATACCTGGAGTGGCTGGCTTGGCAGTCATGCATTTCCTTTAGCATTTTCTGCGTAATTCACTTCTGTGAGATGAATACAGTGACAGAAGCTAAGGAGGGATGACCAATGAAACAGAAATTTTCATAGAAAAGGTCTCTTTCATACTTTTGGATTTTTTTTTAACTAATAGTAACTTGTCCTTTGTTAGGCGTGATGATAGACAAGTGTCCCACACCCAGGGGTTCAAGTTGGAATTCAAACATGCAAGAGGGTTGTTGGACACATACAAATAGTCTTTGTTGGTGACACCTGCAATCTTCATCCTGAGGTTTTTGGACTCTAAAGAAAGGAAAGGGAATCAGACATAGAATCACATGGAATATTCTGAGTTGGAAGGGACCCACAAGGATCATTGAGTCCAACTCTTATACGGCACCACTTCCTCCCTGGCAGGGAATCGAACTCCGGTCTCCTGTGTGAGAGGCAGGAACACTCACCACTGTACTAAAGTGGATTTCATGACTCTAACTGCCTGAAGATGGTACCTGCTCCACAAAATAATTATGAGTTTCAAATGTAATCATCTTTAGACAAAGCATGGAAATAATCTGAGAGGAGAAACCAAAACAAGGTGTCTCCTGCATCTCCTTTCCCAGACAGCATCCCTCATCACCCATGATTACTTTCTCCTTTTGGCTCTATTCATCTTTCAGCACAATGGCACCACTCTTGATGGGGCTGGGAAAGAACCCATCCCATCCTAGCTCACAGGCTGGTACGAGATGTGGGTTTGAACCCCTGAGGCAAGGAAGCCATGGATCCGGAGCCTCCAGGTCTCTGAGTTCATTCACTGTAGAAATATTACATGGAAAAAATCCCTGCCTGCCAGGAGGGCTCGCCAAGGCCCTTTTAGGGTGCACCAGACAGAGAGAGGCAAAGCCCTTATGTTGTAAGACAAATGTGATGGGAATTCAGGTGCCTAAATTCCCGTAGGAAAAGAGGAACTTCCCTTTTCTCTCCTATCTAATCTATGATGTGCACATGGGAGGGAGTAGGAAAACTACATATTAAAGGGCAAGCAGCTAGGTGTCACTCTTCTCAGAATTAAAATGAAGTGCCTCATCTGCTCCAAACTGTGCTAAGAAACATGGCTGATTAGGGCAATATAAGCTATTAAGCTCCTTTTTCCCATTCATTAATTTATCTTTAAACTGCGGTGTTTTTTGCCTAATATGTGTAGCTGTATTCTTCTTCACAGAGGCAACTGCATTGAGGAGTACAGCTACAAATGTTAAAGAAATAAATCTGTGAGGGTCAAGGAGACTGGAAGAGAGATATGTAGAAAGTCAATAGCATTAACTAAGAATCCTCACTATTAGGATGGAAGCCAGAGGAGACGTTGGCCAAGTGAAATAAAGGGCTTACCACTCAATTAAGTCATGGAGCCAGACATTCTATAGCTTTGTTCTGGAAACCTCAGTCAGGGACTGGAAGACAAAAGCAGACTATTACTACCCTAGAAAGTAACCTACTATCCTCGAGGAACACTAGAACACTTTAACCTGGGCCTAAATTCCAAAGTTTGAGAGCATTCCTGTAATGCAGGTTGACACCTAGGGTCCTTTGTCTCAGACACTGCTTCAAATATCCCTTTGCAGAGGTGCTGCGTGTCGTTCAAGTCCCTCTTTGGGCACAACTGCTGTGGTGGACCAACACTGTACTACTCAGAAAGAGCTTCAAGAGTTGGTAGCAGTACCAGTGCTGTTGTGGGGGTCTTGTCAGTCTTGGGAGTGGGACCTGTAGGAGAAGGGACAAGTAGTCCCTGGGTACTTTCTTTCCTTTTAAATTCAGTCTGGTTTTCTGTTTTATTGACCAAAGAAATAGTAAGGCTGCAGGGACAGCTCAGAGGGAAAAGGAGATGCACATTGGAGTGGCTACCAGCATGGAATGAGGCCCTACTGCCTGTGCTCCAAGGAGGTTGTCTGGCTGGCAGAGTAAGAAATTGAGATATTTCTCTGCTGTGCCTTTTGATGCAAGAGATTCATGTAACCTGTAACCACATGTCTATTGCCAGAGACCATGTCGTTCTCTCTTGCTTCATCTACAACAGCCCATTATTTTTCAGTCCCTCTCTCTGAAGGCATTGTCTGCAATGAATGACCCATTGCTTGTTTTTGTGGAACACTGCGGGGAAAAGGGCCAAGGATACCTCAATGTTTACATACCAGGATGTAACAGCCTCATGTTGCCTGCAGATGTCTTCATATCAGTGCAAGTCCAAGGTCAGATCTTGTTGATGAGTGGCATTTCTGAGCTCTTGTTATTCATACACACACTTCCAAGCCATGCTAGACTTACCACAAACTGTTTACAAGAGATTGAGCCCATGGCAAATTAGCCCTGGCATGTAAGTCCTACTTTGGCTGATGCTTCTCAGCTGTGTTAATTGTGTGAGGCAGGATCACCACAGGACATTGGCAGTGCTTTGGAGCAAAACACATTATCCAACAAAGCACTGAATGCACAATACTTATAGATAGTGACCTGCAATTATCACCAGTGTGATGACCCAAATATTGGGAAAAAAAGCATACTCTGGTGATTTCTTGGGGCGAATGTACAAGGCTTATCCTCTAAGTTGCTACCAGTGACTCCATGTTGACTTTAAAAGTAAGAACACTCAAATGCTTGAACACCTGGGGGTACAATGTGACATTTTAAACAACTGTTTTTCTCTTGAAGTCTTTAATCTGTGAGTGGTAAAATCAGAGTGTCAGCATTTAATTGAAACATGTATAAGGCATTCACTAAGAGATATGATAAAGACACTACGCAATGCATGTATTTTAATTTTAAATAAATCAATGAGATAATCTGGGATCAGGTGGGATTCTGAAGCTGGAGGAAAAGGACAAAGGGAGGCCATTAGTCATACTTTTAATAAATCAGTTTGTTAATTAGGGATCAGGTGGGATTTTCTAGCATGGGAAAGAGCACAAAGAAAGCTCATTAATTGTGTTTTAAATAAATCAATGTTTTAGTTGGTTTGGGATTCTTCTGGAAATACAGGAAAGGAGAAAATGAAAAAGGCACAAAAAACTATCACTAGAGAACATGCCCAGTATAAGAAATAAGAAATGTTTAATAGTTACTTAGGGCATCCATATTTTCTATGTGCTCCATAGTATAAAACCAGTGTGGTGAGGCTGGAATTCTTGGAACTTTCAAGGAAACAAAGATAGAAGACCTGTGCCATATTCAAGGAAATAAAGAGGAAAACTTATTTCACACTGGTGGGGCTCAGCACATCTGGCAAATTGATTTCAAAACATTCCAGTGTTCAGAACATCAGACACGTCTGAAAATTTGGTCCTAGCCCTTTACCTGATCTTGCCACAGGAAGATGACAGCTACCAGATATGATGACTTCTGCCAAATTCTCCATGTAAATAAAGTTCACTGGGCATTGACCTCCTCTCCCTTGTGGCATATCCAGACAGCATTGTACGGATGCAGCATCTGAAGGCAAGGAAAAAAGGGAGACAGTAAAGAAGGGAGAAAGGATGGTTAAAAAACATGATGCTCAAATGACTGAACCGGGCAACATTCAGTCTATTTACTCTGATTCTGCAATGGAGGAAACCAATACAAAGCTATCAGGACATTTTAAGGAGTGTCAAGCAAAACAAGAAGCAAAGGGTTCATCATAATCAGCACCTATTTATTCCCTGGTGTTCTGCCCACAAAAAAGGAGCTTTTGAGGTAGCTTTGCTTCTGCTGCTTTTCTTCTTGTCTTTTTTCACTTTTGTCCTACCTGCACTCCACAGAGGCAGCCTGGCTTACTGCTGGTGGACAATAACACGCCTTGCAAAGCTCGTATTTCCTGAGGATGCATCTTCTCCTGTTGTCTGCTCAAGGAGATGCATGTGGTAATTACCTTCTAGGAAGGCAATGGCTCATCTGTGTCACTGTCACATCTGCCTGTGGCTAATAGGTGTGCAGTATTTGCTGTGAATTTAAAAACCACCCCGTTTCAAAGGTCAGAAGATCAAAAGTTCAGATTTCCTTGGGAATTGCTGAACTGCTGCTCACTGCCACAGCAGGCTCCTCATCTGCGATGGCCAGGACTTGGCAAGGGCTTCACTAGCTGTAGCTGTTGTTTCAACAGACACATAAAACCAGAGACACAGTCAGCTGTGGCAAGAAATAATAAAGATATTGAGTTTATGCACAGTCTTCAAAAATTTCCTCAAAGCGTCTTGAGTTTATTTTCTCACCACAGTGTGAGGCTGAGCTTTAACAATATGGCTGCCAAAGGGGTGATTTACCCCACGGCCCAGACAGGCTGTTGTGATGGATAGTGGATACTGTTTCAGCAAAGAAACAGGACCTAGAGTTTTAATCAGCTATGTAAACTAATAGGAACCTTGCTCAAAATATTTTTGGTCCTTCCTTTGTGAACAGATTCTCAACAGTGAGTAGAAGAAAACATCACATATATGACTTACAATGCTACTCTTCTTCTAAGCAGAGAGTGGAGTCCAAGCACAGCAGCATCTTCAGAAGTTCAAAAGTCAGCAGTGAGACTGAGTCTCTGCTGCAACCTGACCCACAAGACAAAGAGCAGTTTTAATTTCCAGACTTTTCAATAAAAACTTTAAAGTCATTTTAAATATCAAGAATGCAAATAAGGAGCGTAAGATTAGTATTTCAAGTCCTTTTTTTCCCTCCTTGAAGCAGTAGCTTAAAGAACACTTCATTTCTTCAACTGAAGAGCCACAATCCATTGCCTAACAATTTTCTTATTAAAAAAAACCCTCAGTAGCTTTTAAAAAATAATTTTCTCTACATAACATTAGGGAAAAAAAAGAAAAAGGAAAAGACGGGTCCTTGGCCCTCAAGACAAAGCCAGTTTCTTGAAAGTTCTGACCAAAATGTAACGAATGTGATCAATCCTGTCATTCCTGTCAGCCACATTAGCTTGCTCTCCTCCTTCAGGGGAAGTACAACATCCCTGGAGATGGGAGACACAGGGAACTGCAGTAGCAATTCAGAAGAACATCAGTCAGCAAAATGCTCAAGTACATACTTGAGAGTTATTAGCATAATTGGGACACAAGTGTAAGTTTGATGTTTAATACAATTAAAGTTAAGTTTCTTTAAGATAAATGAATTGATGCAGATGTTGAGGTAATTTAGAAAATTAAATACAGCAAATTTAAGCAATTTATCCAAATTCACATGTGATTTTCACAGGAAACCAGTGTTTCTGATCTTACAAATCCCAATCTCAGTCTTCAAATGCCTGAAGGCTTGTCATTCTACTCACATCAATATTAACACTGCCTATTTCCATGATGCCTTTTGGAAACCTCCTCAAGGAAACAATGGGTCCTTAGGCTCAGCTTGAGAAGAGTACAAGGCTGAACTGGCCAAAACCATCATTGCTAAGGTGATTTCTGGACACTGACAAGCTTGGACACCAAAGTTGTGGGCCTGGCTGTTCTAAAAAGACAGAGGAGTATTAGGGACTGAATCTTTATACCTTTAATTCTGCATTCACAGTGTCTAATCCAATGCTGGGTGCAAACAGTTGGAAGCTCCCACAACTCACCAAACCCCACAGAAGAGTTCATCCCACCATGGTCTTGTTAAGTAATTCAAAATAATTTCTTCCTCTTCTTTGCAGTCTGCAATTAGAATTTGAAAATCAAAGCCGTTAACCTTCAAAATGCTAAAATGACAGACAAGCTATGAGCAAACAAAGGGTCTCACTCCCTTCAAAATCCACCAGAGAGACACAAACACACCCTGGGCCTCAGCCCAACTTTATCAAAGTCTTCCACTTGATATCTACTTCAGTGATGTGAAGCTCTGCTGGATGGCTTCAAATCTGCCTCCAGACTGTTACTAATTGGGAGGACTTGTTTTCCTTTATTCTTTCTGCAATGTTAGCAGAGACACACTGACAGTGTGTTGGCAGTGGAAGCTGCCACTTTGGGAAGAATTTTGATTAAAATATACATTGCTTTGATCAGTGGCTTCCCTGTAGTGTAAGATAAACATGATCAGCAGTTTTGGTTGATGTTCATTCCTAAGGCACATGCTGTGAAGTTACTGTACTACATTAAGCAAAAGTTTAAAGAGGAAATTACTGTAGCCAACTAGGACTTGGAATTCTCCTGAGACTAGAAATCTAAACCAGTTACCCCAGCACTGCCTTTGCCCCTCTACCAGTAGGGTCTTCCACAATGGCAAGTCCAAGAGGTTAAGGATGAGATCTTTTACAGCCAGGCCTGTATGTCAGAGGAGGAAAGATGTGAGACTATGTTCCATAACTGATGTAGTGCTTTATGTATTTTCATTCAACACGAGAAATATCACTGATGTACACTTCCCTTCGGTTGGTGGAGCTTGTTTGAATCTCCCAGTCAGAGCCTGGAAGAGCTGTCCGAAGTGTAGCCATGATTTCTATGTCAAAACATTTAAATGCTACTTTTTCTTCTTTAAGTTTTCCCTTTTTTTTATTTGTGAAGCCAAAATGGTGTCTATTACAGGAAAACAGTATAGCTGTTAGCCCAAATAACATTAATGGAAATTGGTTTTTGTATTACAGCATTGTACACAAAATTAAACTTTAGGAATCTGTTTAAAAACTTCTAATGCTGGAGGCTCTTCATTTCTAGGCAAGAGAAAGGAAAAAGAATTACATGATTAAACAGAGATCTACTCAGAGAATGGCAAGTAGCTCAATGATGTTACAAGCTCATAAAAGAAACACAGGTGTTAGAGGAAAACTTAGCGTGTACTTTGTTTTTTTTTAAGCTGGACTTTCAATAACATCTTATTATTTCCTTGGAAAAGGGTAATTTCTCTGCTCAGCATAGGAACCAGCCCATCCTTCCTTTTGCCATCCTCAAGACTGGGCCAGATCCTGAGTAATTATAGAAAAGTTGAGCATTACCAAAATCAATGAAGCTTCCCCAGAGGAGATCCAGGTGATGGATTTCCTGCTCCCTCCAAGGGCTGGGGGCAGTGTGTGGGTGCTGCTGTTGAGTGTGGCCCACTGGCACCAACAGCTCTGTGCACCTCTCTGTTTGAAGACCTTTGCTGATAAAGTAATAAATATGCCATAAAACTGCTTCACAAGCCAAGTCTCACTCCACTCTCCGTCTTTTTCTCATTAAGGGCCTTGCTGCTTCAAGGAAGTTCAAGCTGCAGCACATTTAACATCTGCATTCCTTGACGTGTTTTGAAATTATTTTAAAACAATTGGGAGAGGATGACTGGGTTTGGGGGGGAGGGCGGGGGTGCTGAGGGCTTCAAAGAGAAAGTAGATCAGCGTGTAAGCCCTAAATTACATAACTGGCCCCACCAAGGAAATAAATTAATTTGTTTCCCAATGGCTTATTTATATAACCCTTTAATTATAGCCAACCATATCACCAGTGTTATACCATGGGAAAATGTAAAACTGTTAAGCAACCTACCACTCCGCCCTCTCCAGACCGACAACACAATCATTAAGCAACATCTACATGTCAGGACATCGCCTGCTCTTTTGTCTTTCAAAGGTATAGTTCAATAATGTGGGTATGAAAATGTGACCTCAACTCTAACTCTTTTTCTAGGGCTTTTGTGTGTTCCTAAACTCTATCTCCCTCTTGGACCATAAAAAAATGGTACAGCGTTTGACCTGCCTGCAACACAAAAAGGGATATTGTTTAAAAATTCACTATTTTCCCAGTCTGCCCAGGAGTCACAATCAGCAGTTGAGTGTTATAAACTGTGGGTGCTGCTGAGCTTATGCTGGCTCCTCCAATGTGGTAAGTTTAGGTAGCTCTGCTGACTTCAATTAAAGCATTTCTAATTGTTTCTAATTCAGCAGGCACCAGCTGAGACCCTGGTTTTTGCCATACAAAGACTGCAGTGTGTTAGACCAGCTCCTTAAGACCTAATGAACACAACCTATTAGGAGTCATTAGACAAGCCTGAGGTGATGACCAGGATCTCAAAAGTAACAGGGAAAATTTTGCAGGTGAGACATGGCAGAATTTTCTGAAGCTGAAATTGTCAAAGTTTTTGTTTCAGTCCACATCCAGTCCAGTTCAGAAGACAAATCTCAAATATTTCTATGAAAAATAATCTATGAAAAAAAAAAAAAGAAAGATAAAGGTGGTTGTGGCATGTGGAGAATGCTGTGAACTTCAGCCACGGGACTGCAAGACCAGCTTAGTTATAATTGGTGAAAATTCTTCCTAATGTTTGGTGGGGTTTTTTGGGTTGGCTTTCAATACTTGTATTAGTGGAATCTTCTAGGTACAATGATCTTCTCTGTGGAGGTGTAAGCCATCGTAGTTTAGCAGCATTATGATCCACTTTATTTAGTGATAAAGATACCTCATCTTAATGCTAGAACAGCCAATAAAATAGCCAATAGAGTTGGATACTAAGACCATATATATGATCAAATTAAATCAGATTATCAGGGATGCTTTGGAATCTCCATCAGTCAGACTCTATCCATCGAGCTGGGTATCCTAAAGATAGGCATCACCATGTGTCAATAGGTTCAGTGCAAGGGTTGTGCCAGGTGTTTTTGGAAGACCTTGAAACCATCTTCTTTGATTAGAAGAGTCATTCTAGGCTCAGTATTCAAGAACCTAGAACTCTGTTTAAAGTTCAAAAAGAGCCAAAGAGAAAGGGCAGTATACACAGGAATTACCCACAAGAAAACTCCTCAATTACCTTGCTAAATAATCCTTTCTTTGTATTAATTTTTAATCTAAAGACAGTATGAAATGAGTTTTAGCAAACCATTCCTGCACAGAGAGATGAGGCAATGCTATAATTCCACTTTCTCCACCCTTTGAAGCAGCATTTCGTTGGTCATGTCTGTGATGCCTGAGGTTGGCCTTTAGACCAAGTTGTGCATTAAAAACAGATCAAAAGAAAATTTGTCATCTCCTTCAAAAGGCAGCTGTGCTCTCCTCCTCTTTTTCACAGAGTTGCAAAATGAAAGAAGGTTTAGCATGAGGAACATCTCTAATTTAGTATGAACATTTTGGTTCTCAGTCTTTGTTTTTCATATGGGAATAGCAATTGCAAGGGAGATAAATTATTTTAATCTTGGTTCTGAACTGAGAGGGGGAAAATTGAGGATTTCAAGGAAAAGTGGTGGATTTATATTAAGCAAAAAATACAGTGTTGAGCCTCAGGGTAGCTGCTAATATACTAATGGCATTTTACCTTGGTTTTGTATTATGACTAAAGAGATACAAGACTACTTACAAATCTTAGCTATGATTGGACTAATAATATATATTTCCAGCCCTTATGATGGTAGTCAAGTGTGACCAAGTAATGCTGCCAAATGTGATTGGTGTCTATCTACCCCAAAAGTCTGAAAAAAAGAAAAAATAAAAAGGAATGCAACATCCTTGAAGAGCATGCTGTATTTTATAGCTAAATATTACATAAATATAATGCTAAAATGTATATGCTATATAAACTGGATGATTTCTCATCCGGACTTGATTGTTAATCAAAAATCAAGATTTGCAATGATGAGATCTATACAGACCCTTACAACCCTTGCCGACTTTTCAGATGACTTCCTGAGTTACACGAAACAGAATAAAGGTGTTGAGATGTAGAGGACAGGATTGGTCTGGAGAAAACACAAATTGGTCAAAATCCCAAAGCCAAATTCTTGAGTCTTTACAAAAGTTTAGTTAGTATATGTTCATATATTTTTCTCACAAAGTATTTTTTCCTGATTTTGGCTGGAGATAGCCAAGTACCTTGAAAAAGACTATTTCCATGTTGTATTTAGCTCAGCAGAAGCCAAGATGCACAAGAAATCTTCAGGGAAAACAGCCTTTCCTCCTTTTACTGGCAGTTTGACTGTCAATCTTCTCCAGGATTTCCTGATGATTCAGCACGGAGTTAGAAAGCAACATAAAGTCTTTCGGTGTACTTCAAAGTCTTCTTTTAAAACAATTGTTCCTGTTCAGAAGGGCAAGACCTGAAAGCTGAGGCTCTCCAACCCTCCCAGGTTGGTCTAAACTCAGCTGGCTCGAGCTCTGCAGCCCTGGGAGCATGACTTTAATGGGAACAGCCTACTGGTGAGCCTGCTCTGCATTAGCATTTATTTCTGCACTGTGCCTTGGTTGCTTCATTGCGTCTTGCAATAAACAGAACTGAGTGGGAGCTGCGATCGGGTAATTGGCAGCCAGATGGGGCTTCCAATAATCTGCTCTTCTTTGGGGGGAAAGCAAGGAAAATAAGTCTTCTGGCTACCCAAAATCTATCAGAAGACCCGGGGAGACACCATCACCTGGAAAACAAGGATACGATCTGGAACTGATTTCTATTCTCCCTAATATTCTTCAGTAGAACAAAACATATGTGAATTAGATTGCTACAGACAGCTGGGTCTGAGGAAAGGCTGGAATTTACCCCACCAAAACATAACCTTCTCTAATGGGAATAATACCACCACAAAAACACATCAAACCTGAATGGTCCTTGCAACTGTTTGCAGTTCAGGAAGTCAGTGTGCTCCACTGCTATTTGTAACCAATATAATTTTATCTCCATTCTGTGCCCTCTTTCTGGTAATGCAGCATAGTCACACTGCTGACAATATGTGTGGAAATGGAGATTTATGGTCCACTATGCTACCGCTAATGAAGTTAACAGGGAAAAAGAAAACCAAAACCAAGTCCTATATTATTGGGGTTATGCAGCCGAGCAAATGATATATGGGAAAAAAAAACCCTGAACTTTTGTTAACAAGAAAAAATGGAATGATGTTTTCATTGACTGAAAAATATGGAGTTAAATTCTGCCAAAAGAGTATTTTCAGTGGAGAAAAGCCAAAATCAGATCACTTTGGGCAAAATATACCAATAAATGGATTCTTTTCCAATTTTCAGAGAAAAAAAAAGACATTTTCTGTTACTATCTCATTAAAACTAAGAAAAATATTCAAGGAGCAGAGGCTCTATCCCATGTCAGTGAAAGCTGCATTTTCAGACTATAGCAACTGTTGATAAAGAACTACAAACAGCTTAGGAAACATTGGCACCCTCTGTGTAAATGATGCATCACTGACAGCTCTTATTCCCTGCGTGGCTTCTTTCTGCAGCCCAGCCTCCAAAGGATCAGGAATCACCTGGAAGCCAGTGGGATGTGTACTGCCATCTGACAAGGCTGTCCTTGGTGTAGCATTTGCTAAAATACTGAAGGTTTTTTTTCCTCTTGAAGCCTCATTGATCCTCCTGCAGAATTGTTTACACTGACAGCACATTTCTACCAGCTGAGGATCTGGCCTTATTTTAGCCTCCTTGACTTATTTTTTTGGCATGTTTCTGCAAGTGGGTTGGGATCCTGCCAGGGCGGGGGTGAACAGAACAGCATTCCTGGGCTCTTAGTATTGTTGACCATTGTATTGATGTGAATGCATAAAAACCTTCAAAGGCAGAAAGGTGACTCCCTGTCATGTGCAACGCTCCTTCTAGTCCTTTCAAGCCAGAGATCATCAGCATAGTCTGTGCTTGAACCCAGGACACCCTGCTTTCTCCAGTGAAGGAGTGATGGAGATTATTGCAGTGAATAGTAACAGTAGATGAGGTGCTATCTTCCCCTTTAAATTGAGCCATTCAATTTGTCATGAATGGCTGAGTATTTCCTGCTGGCATTTGGGACTTAGATTTCAGCGCTGGGAACAGAGTGAATAGGATCAATGATGAAGTTGAAGTACAAAAAGAAGGAGCAAAAAAGGGCAAAGGACTAAAACCGATAGAGACAAGCAATTACAAGGTGTATTAATGTACACAGGGCTAGGCTGCAAAGAGGGAAGAACTTATTGTTTTTCTGAGGGTTTTTTTTTCCATGAAAGATAAAAGGGAGGGAAGTGAATATTTGTTATTCGGACAAAGCAGTGGCTGCAAATAAAGAGACCTTTTAGAACATGGCAGCTGCCTCTGAGCCTGGAGCGTGGTACTTGATACTCCAATCTACCCTCTAGTGCTTTTTGGGCAGCTTTTGAGAGTAGCAAGGAAGGCATTCAGAAGGAAGACAATGACAAATGTCAAGAAAGAGAGAGGAAACCTGGAGTTTAAAAGACTACTGAGTGACAGGCAGGTTAGATCAAAGGCAGACATTTACCAGGTATTTATAATTGCAATGCTAATCGAGGTTAATCATAGAAAGCAGAGCCCAAGGGTGGATGTCTAGTCAATCTTAAAGCACACACATATATATATTTAAAGCACACATGTACATAAGCATACAGATGTGTATGTATATATTGTACTTCAAAAGCCAGCTGGTCATTCAACCAGTCGCTGTCACCCCATTCTGGTTTTCTCTGGGATTTAAAGTGAAGGAAGCTTTTTGCAGGCTGAGCTTTGAACCCCTTTGCTGTCAGAGCCAGTAGATGTTTGGGGGGAACACACAAGATGGAGTTCATGTATAAATCACTGGAAAAAAACAGAGTCAGATTTTGTTTCATATAAAAAGGAAAAAAACCCAAATCCCTAAAATCCATGTCCAGCAAGACTATGTTTGTTTTCCTGGATTTAAACATAGAGAAAGGAGAATCCTTATTAAAGGATGTTTAAAACTGAGTTTCTTATCTTGCCAATTCTGAGGACTGGATTTTCCAGAAGTTCAGTACAAGTTACACAACTAGATGAGCATCAGCTTTCCTAAAGGCTGAACAATTTTGCAAACACGGGCTCAACTTTGAGCACTTTTGCTCACCAGCCCTTTTCAATCTTATCTCTCTCACAGACATGCTCTCTCTTGTTATCATTCTTCCACCCATTCCTTTCCTATGCCACACACAGATTTCAAAAAACAAAACAAAAACATTTCCTATGGGAGTCTCTCCATACTCATTTAAAGGAAAGGCCATTCTTGTACTCCCTTTGTGGCATGTAGCAGTCCCAGCTGTGTACTGCAGCAAGAACAGCTACAACAAGACTTAACTGTGTCTAGAATAATCCCAAATACCATAGCTATGTCTGATTTTACCAGCAAAACCAGTGCAATGGCCTGCACTGGAAATGTTATTTATAACAAATTACCACACACAAACTATTAATGAGACGGCATAGCAACACTAAGTGAATAGTTGTGCAAATATCCAAATCTCTTTTCCCAAAGATTGCCAATGATGTTGCTTTTTTGCCCATAAATCAACAACAGAAACACTAAGTCTTATTACACGTCTGGACTAATTCCTGAAATTACAGGGTCTCTGTCAGGAGTTTTAGGAACGTGTGATACAAATAAAGGCAACTTTTGTAAATGCATTTGTTATCCAGGATGTATCATCTATAAGGACAGTCATGGGCTATAAACTCCCTACTTACCCACCATCAGAAAGCAGTTTTCTCAATATATAATATATATTCATACTTACACAACATTAGTTTTGCTTTGTTTCTGCTCTGTCCTGTATGCAGAAAGGAAAGGGATGTTAGGCGCAAGAAATGAGTATTAATGTACAGCTGAGGGGAGATGTAAGCATCCACCTTGTGGGCAAAGGATGCTCACACTGCTGTTTGGGTCTCAAATCCCGCAGGCAGGGCAGAGGATGGGAAGTTCCAGCTCAGAATCTGCTCCCAGCAGTGTGGGCAGCCTGGCAAAGAGCAGGAGAAGGATGGGGTTAGGGCTGATATCCCTGCGGGCAGCAGTGCACACACTGGCACAAACACTTTGGGCAAGTCTGAACAACTGCCCTAGAAACGCTCATTGTGATACTTCCTTTTGCAGGCCTGGAAGGAAGAGGAATAATGGGGGAAGGGCAGAGAAAGACTCACACCCACACACAATCCAAAATGAATTCCTGGTGTTTACGCTGAAATCACAGCAAAGGTGCCATGGGCTCCCTTATTGCCTCTAGCCAAGGACAAGTGAAGGTATCACCTTCTACCTCACTGTCATCTTCATACACTATTTTTCACAGGTGTTTCTTCAAGCATTAATATCAAAAAATACAAATACCAAAACATGAATATAAGAGTCTGTTTGAAAATCTGTTTGAATTAATGCAGCTAAGACATGCCCCTCCATGTCTTTGCTAAATGAAGGCCTGGGGCACCATTACACTCAAAATAAAATAGGATTCTTAAAGGTTAAAAAAGGGTTAAACCCATAATATACCAGTTTCTGGTCTGGAGGAGGATTAGGTTAACACTCAGAGTTCATTTGGAAGGAGTCTGGTCATGCAAGAGCTCTGCCATTTTGGACAGTATCCTAAAAGCAAGCAAAAAAAGGCCCCTGGAGTTTTGTTTTCTTTAAATCATCACTACTATTATTATTATCATTATCATTTGAATCCTACTGTGGGTTCCAAATAAGGCAGATATTGTGAAACAAAACCACTCTTCATTCTGGGAGTAGGAAAGATCTGGAACTCCAGTTTGGTCCTATCTGTTCTTTAGTGAGGCCTATCCTAAATCATGCTCCTTCTAAAAATGAATTAAGGATTACAGCACCTTCTTACCAAGGCTCCTTCCAGCAATAAACAAAAACACTACTTAGATTATTTTGCAGTAGCTGAAAAGTTAAAAGCCTTTGCTAGCACTCAACAGGTTCAATTACAAGAACTCAACACTATTTTGCCATCCCAATCCAGATTGCTGATCTGCAGGAGCACAGATACTTACATGTGCAGCCTTTATTCTTCTCCACTACACCACCCTTCATAAAGGAGCTGCTCCTGGGATGAAGCTTCTGTTTTTGTCAGGGGACATCAGTGTGACCCTGGAAATTCAGTGTTCCCTGGGCATTTGAATTTAATTTGAAATACTTGTAAAGTCTTATTTTATCTGCAGGGAGTTTTGACTTCTAGTCACTTTTCTGGTCATTTTCAAGTATTTGCATAAATAAAAGACTGAGAATGTGGTTTATTATCTGCCCCTTTTAACCTTATATCATTTTTGGAAGGAAAAAAGGGTTGTTCTGGCTTGAGGCTGCAGAGGGGAGGAAAAAATTCTGGAGCTAAACAGATGTTGCAATTTTATTATTTTACACAAGGCAGGATGCATATCTGCTCCTGAATCACCTTCCTGAATGTTGTCTCAGTATTCTTCTGCTACAGGGTTGCCTAATGTCCAAATTTCAGTGTATTAGCCACTGCTCAGCTGAGGGAGCTGAAGGACTACTGAAACCTCGAGCGATGATTGATATCAACTCCCTCTTGTTTCTGTTTTTATATGGCACAGTTATATCCACTGGGCAGAGAACCAAAGCTTCCTAATAAAGAGCGGGGCAGTGAAAACTTGGAGCCTTAGGGAAGGCAAAACTGGGAGCTCCTCTTCCCCCCAGTTCCCTCTGCCTTGGAGATTAATGTTGCCATTGGCCTGGCAGCATCTCCTGTAGTCACAGCAAAGCCAGTTGTGATCACATCCATGATCTCTCACTTCTGCTCATCCAGACACTAAAAACTGTGTCACAGAGCTTGAAATAAAATAACTGAGTTTCTAACTTCTACAGGCTCTCAGTGCTCTCTCAACTGCCTCCTCCTGGCTGAAAAGTTAATCACTGAAGAAATGTAGAACTATTCACAGGTTCACAGGTCATTCGGAGCTGGAAGGGACCCACAGGATCATCTAGTCCAACTCCCCACCAACTAGACCATGTCACTGAGCTCCTCATCGAGTCTTCTCTTAAACACCTCCAGGGATGGCGACTCCACCACCTCCCTGGGCAGACCATTCCAATGAGCGATCACTCTCTCTGTGAAAAACCTCTTCCTAACATTCAGTCTAAACCTCCCCTGGCGTAGCTTAAGGCCTCTCTCTATTGCTGTTATTCCTGTGCCCAAATATTTGCCACTGCCTCAGTGGTTCTTCCCTCATTGCACGGATGGAAATGAGGTGGCCCAAAGGGTAGGATGAGAATCAGCCTTTCCATTCAGCTGTTGACTCTGTGAACTCTGCAGATCACTGCTGCTCAAAGGCCTGACTGCATATCAGACAGACGTCCCTGATCCAGCTTGCTCAGATGTGGTCGTGTCACTGTGGCTCTCTATGAATGGATTAGAGGTATTGAGCTAAAAACCTGCACAGCTCCCAGTGAACCATTCTCTAAATCTCAATTCCCATGTCACCACACTCAAGAAAGGCAATTTAAAGCCAGTGCAGGTTTGGCAATGCCCGTCGAGTTCTTGACTGCAGTGCAAAGCATTGCTAGTGTCCATCTGCTCTGATAGACACAGAACCTGAAAATTCATGAGGTCTTAAAATGACTGAATAGTCTCTTAAGGGTTTTTGACTAAACAGAAGGTCCAAATAATGACGAAAGAGGAAATTCCTTAATTCTGAGGTATTTCAAATCTAGAAAAAACTTCTAGTTTGCTTTAAGGCTGTCCTATATTAACCACTAAGCAAATTCCTAATCCTGTGTGTTGCAAAGAATGGATATTTCACTCAGCCTTGGCTTATCTTGCTCTGCCTTCCTCATAGCCATCATCACCACCACTGCATGTTGTTTTGGCAGGAACTGTGGGAGACAAGTGTAACAGCTTGAGTGATCAGAAATAGATGGAAAGGGCAAGGAAGGGAAAGAAGGCAGAGGATAAACACTTGGGTAGCAGGAACATGGAGAGCAAGAAGTGGAAATCAAGTCAGCTGTAGCTGCAAGTGAGCCTGGAAACCCAGCTGGATATATGGAGGACCACCAAACATTGGAGATTTCCATTCTCTAAGGCACTGGTAAACACCAACTGTCTGTTTTCATTAACTTCTCTACCATTACTAACTTCTCTACCATTACTATGCATCAGAAAGGGAGAAGGAACACACAGTCCATAGTGTAATAGATTCCTGTTGTGTCCTTTGCTCCATGGTCTGTACAAACAGAAAGCTGTTGGCTCCTGGAGAGGTAGGACAGAAAAGTCCCGTGGTACCCACATAGTTTTGAGAAGTTGGAAAGACGAATCCTATTTTTTATTTGCTTTTTACTTTTTATTTATTTGCTTTTACTTCTTTCCCAGGCACTTTCTTCCTTCTAGGTCAGCCAGTTTAAATTGGAGCCTGTAGCAAGAGATCCATTTCTCACCAAACAAACTCCTCTACAGGACAGCTCATGTCTTAAAATATATTTTTGAACAAATTTTCCCTCTCCTCTCCCTTTCTGAATCTGGTTGTTTTATTTGTCAGCTGATAATATGGACAAAATTGTGCCTCTTTCCTACACGGGAAAGTCAGTAAAAGAGCTTCTCAGGAGTGACTGGAGCAGCTTGGGAATTCATCTACCTTGGCAGGAAAGTTCCAATCCTTTCACTTTTTGAGGCTTAATAAATTCCTGCTCTCTTCAGTAATAATAAAACAAAATCAGTCTCCTGGGGAAGAATTTGCTCCAACACACTGTGCTATTTCAGTCATTCTGAGTTTTCATTGGTGGGAGATATTAAAAAAATGGTAGGATAAACTCTTCCAAAAAAAAAGATAAAAATAATCTCATCCTAAAAATGGGCTTCATCCCTCTCCCCACTCCTTGTATGGAGTTTCTGTAATTGATGTTCAGCGTGTGGATGGGATGCAGTGCTCAGTGAAGAGCATTCGGTGTTTTCTGTGCTCAAGGCTCTCCGAGTATGAAAGGCAGAGATTACATGTGGGCATTGAATAGCAGGTCTACAGAAGGTGTACATCTGATTTATAACTCCCATGCATCATTCATGGCACTTTATAAACAGCTTGTGGTTCCACTGTCACATCTACTTCACATACATTCCCGTAAGAAAAACAGGTCTCTCCTCTTCCCCTATCCCAATGCCCTGGCTATTTTCACAAAGAAATGTCAAAATCCAGTTGAAAGAACTGTGGTGCAATTTTTCTGGAAAATAAATTTTAGTTAAATATATTTGTACTGTTTAGGCAAATATATTAGCAAATGCTTATGTTCAAATAGGGAAAATATTCAGAAAGGGCCCATTGCTGAGGGCAAAGCAATGCATCTCCTGTTCAGTTGCAGGATGTTGAACAACAGGCACAGGAGAGCTGCCATCAGCAGGATATTGCAAATGTGCTTTTGGAGCTACACTAAATTTGATTTTAAGCTGCAAAACTGGAAGTATTGCCCCAGAAACTGTCACATACCTGTGGGACTAAGAAGCTTACAAACCAGACAACTTCCCCACTCCTAAGTTCCAGTATATGAATTTGTTTGAATCAAAATCTGAATCCAACAGTCAAATTCTAAAAGAACTGAAGACTACTCAAGAGCACTACTTAATCTCAATTTGGCCATTAAACTTCCTAAATACTGCAAATTTGTGTATGAACAACTGGTATGTTTAAAAATAATTGAATAAATGGTAAGAACAGCTGCCTTAGGAAGTGAAGTCAGGATTATGAATATGCTAGTAATGAAAGACTGAAGCTCATGCTCTTAACAATTGTTTCAAATACAGACAAAATCCTGCAATAATAAAGGAAGCACAGATCTCCATCATAAACACATTTATTATTTCCACATGGTGTTTGTGTGTGTTTGTACAGTATATACAACTGAGCTTGCCCTCACAAATGAGAAATGTTTCACATTCCATGCACACAATGATTGCTCACATAAGAGGCCTCAAAGGTTTGTTTTCTGACACACTGGAGAATCCAGGAACCTTGAGAAAATCAGTGTGATCTCTTTAACACTCCCCTCCTTGGAGCTGGGTGACTGGGACCAGTGTTTTTGCTGCTTATGTTCGTGTGCCTGAGCCAAAGCCCACTGAAGGCAGGGGAGTCAGGCCCCTGTAAAAGTATATGGAGGTCTCTGTTCTCATCCACAGCCCTCAGCATTTCCAGGATGGCTCTTAGGAACACTGGCACAAGTTGAGAGTTTAAGCTGAACAGAAAACAGGGTGACCAAAGTCTAAAAGCTGATGTTACTGATCCATGTGATCCAAGAGTGCTGCTTAAGTGCAGAAGCTGACTCCCAATGCCGAATGAAAGAACTCAGGTCAAAATTGTATATGCTTTTTAAAACTAACATCTCATTTGTTTTACTCCAGCTTTAGCTGCCTAAATCCTGTTAACAATCTAGACACATAATGAGGAAAAATATGCATGACCCCAACCTAGTGTCGTGGAACGACCATTGGTGAGCAGAGGCTGTTTTGGTGATGAAAGACCTAATTTTTGTTTATGAGACATCTTCATGATGGTTAAGTGATGTACAGTAGAACATTCTTTACTAATGTACTCATGTGTATTGTAGCCCCTTGTATTCTTGGATCTGCCTCAGCTACATGGCCCTACACCCCTCAGCTTGCCCAGTAGGCATAAGTAGAACTAGAATCATAATCTACTTATCTAAATGCTCTGAGATCAACTTCCATGTGAGAAGGGCTGTGTAAGAGTAATAAATGTTTTTAAAGTGGGTATTTAACTTCAGTCAAACAGAACCAGCAAAGATAAGTGTGTCAACATCCCTTCAGGCTCTTCAAACAGAATGTGCATCATGATGCTCTTTAAAACTCTTCTGGGGCCAAATAATTTTTTTTGTTTTTTGCTATTGAGTTTAGCCCTGATAATTTCTAAACTCTACACAGTCCTAAATGTTGTCTGATACAGTATTTTCTATGTGTGTGTGCTGAGTTGTGAATGCAAAGTAACCAACCACCTTTTTGAATTTGTAATCAAGCAAAGCAGCTTCAGAGGATTCCCTTGTAACTCTTTCCTTCACTTGCCTCTGGAGCCTTCCTCCTTTATTACCTGAACATCCCTCCAGGGCAGAACTTTGCAAATGCCAGTTACTCTTGAGGAAGGAAGGTTTTAATGGATCAGGAAATGAACCACTTAACTCCAAGGCCTAACACATAATTTCTTTTATACAGTTAGCCTTGGATTTTAATGATTTGGTAGTTTTTTCAATAACTGACCTTATTGTTACTTTTTCTTTTTGTTATTTTTTCTCCTACCATTTGCGATGCTAACTTTTAAACACTTAAATTTAAAACCAGGCAGTAAGGTATTTTAAATTTTTTCTGGTTTAAAAGGTTGCTTTAACCATTTTGTCACTGCTCTCGCTCTGCACCTGCTGCTCTACCCACATTTTACAACACTGGAACCAGCGGAAACTTAGAAAATGTGACTGCTATGTTTAGCACCACAGCAGGCAATGGCACCCTTTTTAGTGGCATTTATCCAAATACTGTCTTGTGACCAGTAAAATACAGTATTTCCAGTAATACAACCGTAAGATACATGCTTTGAAATCACAAGGAAAGAAATCACTCAAGTGCTGCTGACCATGTTTAAATGACTCTCATACAGCATTCAGGGAAAAATAATGTACAATTTCAATTAAAGTTTCCGTCACCATCATCCTACATGACCCTGTAAAGCTCAATTTTTTCCAAAAGGATTCAAGTGCGAAATTCATAGAAAACAGGATTTTTGATGATCACTGAAACAATCCCCTGATCTGACAACTGGAAGACGCTACAGGGATCTCTCACAGAGAGTTAAAATGTTTCCCCAAAGATCTTTTCTAGCATAGCATTAGGGAGGTTTCACTTCCTGCTGGAGACATGGGACTCTGAAGGTAAAGAAATCTGATGCTCATTTGATGTTAATTGGCATAACTGTGGCATCACAAGGGCCTTGCTCTGCACAATCAGCACCAATGCTGGTGGTGGTCTCACCCAGAGAGTGCAGATCTAGAACTTCAAAATGCGTAGCAGTTGATCTGTACCTATGTTATTCAGAACATTTTCCCTTCAGGCCTCCCTACATCCTGTTTCTTACAAGTGAATAGTTACAGCTTAAGGCAGCCAAGTCAGTCCAGCGCAGAGTTCTCAATTCTGACACCTTCACCTCACAAAGAATCTTAATCCAAAAGCAGTCACTGAAATCCAGACATGTGCCTACACTAGAAGTGGCAAACTATTCCCAGTGTTTACTCAGAGGTTCAACCTAGTCTTACTGAAACCTCCAGGAGTTTTTGCACGGATTTCACAGAATGAAAGAACTGTTTGGGTTGGAATGGAGCTCTGGAGACCATCCAGTTAAACCTCCCGGCCAAGGCAGAGTGATGCAGATGACACAGAAACATATCCAGGTGTATTTTGAAAGTCTCAATTTGAAAAGGGTTGAGCCAAATATTTGAGGGGTGGCACAAAACCCAATGTGATTTGGAAACCAGATGGCCAGGGATATGCCGGGAAACTGCTTGCATGTTCCACAAAGCAAAATCTAGCCTAGAGTTTTTCTCACTTTACATCAGGAGCTCATAGGAAGCTTTCCTGCCACTGCAGCTGCCCACATAACAGACCTCTGACAATCAGGAATGGGTGCCAGGGATGAGTTTTGTAGATATCAGGGGATTGCTTCAAAATTTTTTTTTTTAAAATACCATTGTAAACCAAGTGCTGTTTCCCTAAGACGTATTATTGAGAAAGGCTGGTGGATAGTAACATGCCACTGCAAGAGTAGTGACAGATTTCCTTGGGAAATCTAAAACTAGACAGATTTCCTTGGGAAAAAAGTCCCCTTTGTTATAACGAAGTCTTCTTGGTACACTGGTACACAGAGATCAAGCATATTGCAAACAGAGAAGGAAATTTCATTTTGCATTACCAGGATTTGGGAGGGGAAAATGAACATTGATATCTGAGGAAGAGAAATTGTATTTGGTTAAGTACAGGTACAGTTTTAGGTAGGAGAGTTGACCTCAGAAGCAAAATTCAAGTCGTAATCTTCCATCTTTGTAAATTAACTAGAGCAGATTACTGCTTCAAGATTTATTCAGCAGAAGTTGCCACTCAAGATAATTTGTGCACTGGATAAGTGTATGCAAGAATTACAAACACTGAACAAAGCAGTTGTGAAGAGGCCTAAGTGCAGCCCTGGCTGGTTTGGCAGGTACATCTATGGGAATACATGCAGGCACTGCTGGATAAAGGAGCAAGGGCTGGGAGAATTGCTGCAGCGTGTTGTGAGATACAAATGTGTGAAGTTTCACAAGACTGACTTGAATATCTGAGGTAATAGATGTGGTGTACACATGTATGCACTGTGGGAGGAGGTGCAACTGAAGGGACAGGGACTAGTGAGGCTGTAAAATACATGTACTGAGGTGCGGAGGTGAATGTTGGACAATCAGATTTTATTACCTACAGCTGTATTGCTTGGGAAGTGCTGTCTATAAAGGCGTGATTGTACATATAAGAGAGCACTCTGTTTCCCATTTTATGTGTTTTGGGCACAGTAGGTGAACTGTTGTCTCCTGCACCAATGGTATGAAGTTCAGAAGGAAGTAAAGATGGACATCTATTGAATTTTATATCAGATGTACACTCCACCTCTATTTTTATTCTTTGACTCTTGATTTGATTTTGTTAGTGTGAAGTATGATGCAGTACTGGAGGGCAAACAAAAGACAGAACAGAGCCTGCATTTCAAAAGGAGAGAGATGTTTTGGCTACAACCTGACATAAGTACTTGCAACTACATAATACCAGCTGGCTGCTCAGACATGTAGATCAGAGCTGGTCAGCAGCTCTGCATCATTTAGTAAGTGATAATAAGACTGCATGTGCTCAAATGATGACCCAATTAGTGCCCGGGTGACAATGTGGCACCAGTCGCAAATCCCACAGCCTGTGGCCAGAAGCATCAGGCAGAGGACAATGAATGTGCCTGCTCAGTTCCAGCACAAAAGAAATATGAACTATTTCTGACCTCTTCTCTCCTGTACTTCTGACCCATGAACAGCCAGACAACTTCTGCTGATAATACTTATTTTTCACTAAGCAGACACACTGCTTCCTGGGCAGCTCTGTGCTACAAACAGTGCTAGGTAACAATAAAAAATACAAAACTTAGTCCCCGCTCCAGGATGCTGCTCCTGTAGCAATCTGGAAATGATTACTTGACACTTCAAAACTCATTACCATCATGAATGGCATTTTCTCTTGTGAGGGTTGACTCCTTCCGGATAACATGTGAAGAACAGGAGAGTCAAGGCACTAGGTAAAGGTTCAACATGCTCTGTGGGTTTATTATCACAGTAACAGCAGTATCATGCATTTACAGATGAGTAAACCTAACACAGACAGGGCTGACACACGCCACCAGGGACTTGCAGAGCTCATGAAGAACCTCATGAATTTCTAAAGGCAGAGAAGCAGAACAGGGGAGATGCTACCTTCTCTTTTTCCTTACTTGTATTTAAATAGCAAATGAAAAAGGATGAACAAACCATTTTTTTAAACAAGAAATAGGACCAGTGCTGAAGAAATGGTCTGGGCCATAACTGAGCCATACAGAGCCATACAGGAATTCTTTGCCATCTTTATTACACCCATGAAGCATAACTCCAGCTTGCCAAAACCTCTATTAAAATTCCTATCTTTTCAGTATTCCCAAAATATCAGCAAGTTCATACTTATTTTAAGCAAACACAGAAACCTGATTCCAGCAGTAAAATCATGGAGTTTATGAGTGCAGGTCAGAGTTAAGTCTGTTCTCACACAGAAGTAGACTCTCACATGAAATTATGGAGCAGAAATGTGCAGAAAGAAGGCACAAAGACACAGAACAACCAAAGTGCTCTTGTCAGTGATCTGGACTTTAACACTTCTCCTCATGAGTGACACATGGCCTATACTAAGCCACGGATCCTTTTATGATTATAATGGTAAAGTAGCTGAGTTTAAAACCAGCCAGTTTAAAACCTCCCTCCTTCAAGCCTTACATTCATAAAATTTTAAGGACTGAAATGCTAAACTGGAATACATTGTGGCTGCTTTACAAGCTCAACATCTAAAGGGCTCAGCAGAGCCCAGGTCTGCTAATTTCCACTGCCCTGTGGAGTTGAGCTCTGGAGGGTTTCTGGGCTCCTCAGCTGGACCACACAGCTCTCACTGCCCACAGAGGCTGCCAGGCTCCATGGGGCTCCCCTGTCTTGCTGGCATAAGGAGAGGATAATTTCCTTCTGAAAATCCAGCACATCGACTTCCAATAAGGAAATTTGCATCCAAACTGCCATTTTCATGCCTGCATTCCCAGGTTACTATTTGGATAAAATTATAGCAGAGTTTATTTCATGTAAACAGGGTCTCACTCTTCCCACGACAGCATCAGCACTTGAAATTCAGCCCAAAGTGGTTAAAAGTGATAATATCTTTGTGGTCTGGGGTGGAAAAAAGTCAGTTACTGTGTGTTTATGCACGGCTATTCCTATGTGAATGCTGAAATTCCCACTGAATTTCCTGAATGAAAAGGGTGCCAAAGACTCAGGAAATGCTACTTTTTTATGTAAGAAAACTCCTGTAATCTGATGTACGTAATTGTAGATACAGATTTCTTTTTTTTCCTGCAGTGCAGTCATCCTCATAGGAAAACCTTGCTGTTTTTCAAAAACTGGGAGTGTGAAAGATGAGTTTGGATTGAAGGATTTGCAGATTTAACTCTGGACACAAGCTTCCATCCTCTTTTTTGTGAGGTGGCTGTGGGAGATGAATGTGCAGTGCTGATTGCCAGCCTCCTGTCTTAAGTTTATTAAGCAGAGCGCTCACAAAGTCCTAACTGGAGACTGTTATTCAGTCCATTCAGCTCACACCTGGTTCGCAGTGAGATGTTCCACTACTTTAACACGATGAACTATGGCCTTATTGCTCTCTGCTATTTCCTCCTCCTTCCAGATTGAAAAACTCCAATCAATGGCTGAAGTCAGTGTGGGGGTAATAACCCTCATTTGTAACAGGGACATCTGGACAGGCCAGGGAAAGAAACAGGGAGTAAAGCTATTAGGATGTGCAGTTTACACTGTTATCGTAAGAGTTTTCGATTTCAGGAAAGCTTTTTAGTGTGGAAACACCCAAAATTCTCCTTCCTTCAGCTCAGAGTTTTTCCTCCGAAGGACACAGGAAGGTCAAGAGAACTGTGACTGACAGCATAGCAGGGGCAGATACTGTGATTATGAGTGCAGGAAAAACCCCCAAATCCAAAGTGTATTGTAGGTGTTAAGGCCAATTTTTAACGAATATGAACAGATGGTACCAGAAAATCCAGAGTCAAGTACAAGGAGTCTAAGCTTAGGTGGCACCTTGGTGATCCAGGCCCTGCTTCAGGACAAACCAATGATGTTCCGAGTGCTCCCCTTCCATCTCCACCTACACACTGGCAACAGAAATTCCTTTTTATTTTTCCCCCCTCCATTATTTATCTGCCTTATAATCTGCCAGGCTTTTAGGGAACAAGGACTATGTGTTTGTATGTTACCGATTACTACCTGGAGGTTTTAGGGCCAGCTATAGAGGCTATAATTCTTAGAGCAAGGGTACATCCTCCTTGTACTGATGTTTCAGGTAGGAGCCCAGCGCATTCCCATCCACTATACTTGTTCAAATTTGCTCTTTTTATACATTCTAAAAAAATATAAATCTCTGAAGAATTCATGACATTGATATGAACAGGCACTTAAACCTTCCTTGAACTGGGAAGTTGGTCTTATGTCAGGAACAAGTGTGAGTTTTACTTGGGGCTCTGTTCAGCATTCTGTGGTGAAGGCTCAATGCCAAAAACCTTTTCACATGGAAGGTGCTATAATTCCAGCCACTGGACAAAACCATCATCTTTCTTTGCTAAATTACTTCTGAAGGGAAATTCCATTTTCATGGAGAAACTTAAGCATTTCCACAGCAAAGATGACATTTCCTGGCAAAATAATATATTTTTTCCCTTACCATGTCTGCTGTTCATTTAAAAGCAGAAAAATAACTTGATTCCCTTACAAGAATCAGAAAAGAAATAAAGAGGACAGAAGTTTGCTTTTGGTTTTAGCTAATTGAAATTAAAATTAAAATTTTTTTTCACAATTCTAGACCAGTAAGCAACTTCTTATGATCCAGAGATACTCAGCTTTTGGCTGTTACGAGTCAGGTTTTTTCATCCATTAAAAAAAAAAAAAAAGAGCATTCCCTTGGTTAAATACCTATCCCTTTAGGCACTTGGATCCCTTCTCTAATATGTCAGAAATCAATTATCTGGTTGTCCTATAATTTATTAAACCCCATGTCTCGGATGCTGGAAATATTTGGAAGCTGCTGTAATGGGTTTTGTACTGGTAGCGCAATTCACGCCAACACATTTTGCCCGACTCAGCCGAGGCATCTTGGATCCTGGATCAATCTGTGCCCTACTGAATCCAGTTTAATTAATGTCCAATGTACCGTGCCTTGGTGGAGTGGACAGCTGGCAGCTTATCTTGTGTGACCTTGGGTGACAGACACGATCTGGGATAATGCTAATGTGTGTCTTTTGTCAGTTGATACTGGGGCAGCCAAAAAGTCAGGGCTTCAACAACCAAATGATTAGCACTTATCCACGGGGATAAAGATGGGAGGGAAGATATGTCCACCATGAACATGTCTCAGCACCTTGTGATTTGCAGACAGGCTAATGCCAGATGCAAGGCAATAACTTTTCATTTTACAGAGTATCTTGCACTGCTTTCAGCAAAATAATTAGTTATTACCAAGAGGGGTTGTCGGCTGGGGCAGAAAGGTGGGAAATAGCAAAGTATTTTGAGGAACAGAGAGAGCTGCTCACTTTCGCTGCCATCACAGCTGACAGATCTGGACAGGCCTTTTCTTAAAGAGGTGCCAGCAGGGCAGGCGGGTCCCTGGAAGGAGCTCAGGCATTGCACAGAGCTAGTCTGCCTTTATAGGAGCCGCCCTAAAACCCTCCTGCCAATATTTCTGGTCAAAACTCACTGAGACACAGAGTCAAACTCGTGAAGAAAAGGCTCAGAAGACAGGAAATATTCACAAAGCCAAGAAGCAACAAGAGAAGCAAGAGAGGACCTTTGGGATCAGCTCCTGATTGCTCACGTTTGTATGTGGGGGATTGCAAAATGTTCATAAAAACAGATTCACTTGTTATGCAGAAATCCTAATAAAGAAAGCATGGAAGCATTAAAAATGCCCATTCCGGTTGGACGGACATGGAGAAATTATGAAGGGATCATTTTCCCAAAGGATAGGGAAAATTTGCTAAAAGTCATTTTTCCTTGTCCAAATAAAAAACCCAAATTGGATGTGAAAACTACATGACCAGAAATGGAAAACTAAGGTCAGTGGATCACCAATCATATTTGCATGGATGAAAATATAAAGTTTCATTATACTCTCCCTGTGTGAGCACAGCCTACTGAAGATGGAGAAGTCTTTCTGCAGTTTAAGAAATACTAATAGTCATTTCTAGTAATGACTACGTATTAGAAATGGAGAAATAGTCAAGAATGTTCCCTTAAATACGTTCACAGCTTATTCTTCTAATTTTGAAACATCTTGTAAAGCTATTGCTGATATCCCTCTGGCAATTGGAAGAGAGGCTAATGGGAAAAATAATGCAATATCTCACTCAATATAATTACCAGTGAATGCTGACATCCTAATTTCTCTGGACTGCAGCATTTTTCTCCACCAACTTTCTAACTGGGATCCACATGGCTGGCGTGGAGCAGCAGCCAGAAGACGGCTTTGCCAAAGGCCCTAATCCAGGTTTCTGTCTGCTGTTAATATCCAAATAAATAATAATGAAACAAACAACTCAAAAAATAAATCTGGGTTTGATTTGCCAAATGTTTTCTCCATGCAAATTATTTTCAAGTTTCTGTTTTTCTTCCATTCCCTTCATATAGTTGTATTTTGGATTAATACCTCGTTGCTGTCAGTTGCTGTAAGCTTTATAACATGGAAAAGTGTAGCATGGTGATTTTTTAATGGATATAAGTTAATAAAAGTGGGTTAGAAATCCTTAGAAGCATTTCCAACAGGAGATGAAATTCAGTCTATTTCGAAACATTTCATGTTAATGAAATTTTGTTCCATTTTATAAATTGCAGGGGATTCTGATAATGTCAAAATATCTTATTTTTCATGCTGTGGTATGAAATACCTGAAGTTAATTTGGAAAAAAATTAAACCTTATCTAATGTGCATAGAATACATATATATGTACAAAACCACACAACAATAATAAAAAGCACAGTGTAGGCAGCTGTTTGGGTTTCCTAAGTGTGCTCTTTAACTTTCAACCCATAGCTGTCTTCATTTAAAAAAAATAATACCATGCCATTTATTTATTGACCTTGTATCATAAAGGGAGCTTGGAATGTACAATTGAAGGCAACCTGAAATCAATGTGTTACAACCAAATAAGTAGACAAACTGTCCAAAAAACCTTGCCCAGAAACTGTTAAATGTTGAGCACAATATTCTGAAAACAACACCAAGTCCAGCTCCTTGGAAGCAGCAATCTTCCCTCACTGCTGAACTTACATATAACACAAAAACTTGCTTGAAATGAGCCTTTGTCATGTCCTCACCTTTCCAAAGCAGGGCAAAGAAGAGTTTTGAAAAATTACACAGGGTTTTTTTTGTGTTGGTTGGTTTTCATTCAATCCAGCACTATTTACAAATTTGATTTTCCACTTTCTCACGAGAGCTTCTCTGTCTGACCCAATTCTCTAGTCTGAAATCACACTCCTTAATACAGTAACATTACAGCTCAATCATGCCTGAAAGTTACAGCACAGGGTTGTTTTCATTTTCCCCTGCTTATCAGCTGAGCCACAAACACTCACGTTAAGTGGGATATTAACTCTGTTCCCATCTGGCTACAGGTGTCTGCATCACCTCTCCAGACTTTACACGTCTCCTATCTTATCACTGCATCCTTTTGATCAAGAGGCATCTTAGAGCAGATCTATTCTCCCTTTCACAGCCAGTGTAGCCCGACTAACCTCTCCCCTCCTGCTCTCCTACAGGAGTTGGGAGATGCACTCACGCAGGTAATTTGGGAAAACTGGATGACAGGCTCAGAAATCCTTTGTGTTGAGGGTTTTTTGTTGTTGGAGGTTTTTTAAATCGTGTTTCTCCCAAACAAGTGGTGTAATGTAACAGCTGGGAAGGTAAACACAGACACCTCCTAATCTCCTCCTCACAGAATATGTTAGAAAAAGTGAGGTTCCACATCCAGCAACAGCTGTAGCATAAGAAAGCTCACTGCTTCAGGAAGAAAATCTGTCAGCCCCGTTATGTGCCACCATTCAGTGAGGTACTTGAGTCACTCCTGATCTTCAATAACAGAAATAGCTCCTCTGACTTCAATGGAACAACTCAAGTGCTCCGAGCAAGGCACACATACCTTCCCGAGCTGGGGCTGCATCCGGCACTCTTATCTCTGGGCTCATGGGAAGCCCCTCTGCAGGGCAGCTGGGACCATTATCCATGGCCAGGGGCTCAGGCTGAGCAAAAATCTGCTTCATTTTCAGTGCTAAAAAGAAGCGATTGGCTTTCAAGCTACTCATAGTAAAATGCTAAACAAGCAAAGGTCAGATTTCAGCCTGCCAAATTGTTATCAGCCACCCCCCATCGACTGCAACTCTTCAGGAAAATGCATAATTGCAGGAGTAATGAGTCATCTGTACACTGCACAATTAGCACAACTGCCCATGTAATCATGGTAATTGCACAGAACAAAGCATGGATGGGAGCACCGGCCCAGAAATCGGGACCAATCAGTTACAGATGAACACACACATAAATACAAGCACAGTGCTCAGAGGGATGACTCGAATAAACGCGTGTGCAAACCTATTCACCACACTCCTACCTCCCCTGGATGTCGCAAACATGGATGGCAGCGGTTTGAAACATCTGGAGAAGAAAGGAGAGAGTGCCACATAAAATACGCAGAAGAACAGAACATGGAGATGTGAGGCAGAGGGGAGATGGAAGGAATGGGAAAGACAGTGTAAGAAAAATAAGGGATACTTATGTATTTATGAAAAGACAGCACAGCAAAGAACACTGTGCAGGTGGCGGGCTGGGCTCCCTCAGGTTTCCTATTTCTCCTCCCCAAAGAAAATTAAAAAAAAAGAAACATGAGAGAAAATAAAGAAGACAATTGCAAAAATAGACTATGGAGGTAGAGTGAGTCAGGAGAGGGAGAAAACAGATAAAGCTGTAGGACTAGAGGAGAGGGCACTCTAAGCTTTGATGGCATGTTATTTAATTTAATATATTTAAGCTCCTTTATTGCTGTATTACTTTGGCAGGCATCCTAAACCTCTACAAGTGTGAGAAAAAGACACATGGCAGCTATTTGGAACTCCTGGGGATTTCACTGTTGCAGGCTACTTAGTGAGTTTTGTAATTAAAGGCAATTTAGAAAAGGTAGAAAGAGAACCTACTGTTCACCCAAAGCCACAGCCCCTCCCAGAGTAAACCTCCAACTCCACAGGAAAGTTGATCTTTAATTTTTACTGGAGCCAGAGATTCAAAGACCAGGAGGGAACTCTCAAGATTTTTAAGTTTTTCTTCACAATAGGAGCCACAGAATTCACCTGAACCCCCACATGGACTCCAATACACTGCAGGCAAAACAAAGGAGATGTTTTAAAGAGATGTTGAAATCCTGATTTAGGGAATCCACGTGATGGTCACTTGGCAGCAAGATGGAACAGTGGCAGGGCACTCTCAAAGCCATCAGCCTCCTCACTGAGACATGAGGCTGAGCCTTTGGCAGAGATTCCCTTCAACCCCAAGGCACTCGGGGAGAGGGTGAGAACAATGTTTGCACACTCAAATTGTGGGGGTTTCAGTCACGGAAATGTTTTCAGGCACAGCTCAAAAACCTTCCCCAGATGCAATCCTGACTAGTTAAACCGACCTTCCTTTAACCTCAGCCGTAATGTTGGTTCATTTATTGTATGGGAAAGAAATCAACCCAAGCTCCCTGGATTCAGTACATTTGTTTAAATATATTTCATATTGTTTAACAGTATGTGCTGTTGGGCTCCTAACATGGCCCACACTGGGAGCAAGTATGAATAAAAGATTTAATTACAGTTGAGATGTCTCTGGTATAGCTTACTGTTGTCCTGTAAATCCTTCTTCTTCACTTATCTCCAGCACAAAGAGGCATCTTTTCCACTGTGGGAAGGGGGAGGCAGGGGAATGTGGTGTGCACAGTGCAAGGATCCCTTTGTTGGCCGAGCTTTGTGTGGGAACGCACCCTTGATGAATGACAGCCAGGCCTGAAAATTAGCTTGAGCTTTTGTGAGCTCAGTTTTCCTTCTAAATTACTGCGCTGCTGTAACTTCAGAAGCCAGGTATTTCCCTTGACAGTGGACGTTGCAATCTTTTGGGCCAGGACACAGGGATCTGAATGCCAGGCATGTCTCACAGGTTATTTTACAGAGCTCTGAAAGACACCACCGGCATCAGGCAATTTTAACTTTGCTCTCAACCAGAGACACTGTCAATGGTTTTCCCTCTATTAGTCCTGCAGTGTCAGGATTTATTATTTCTAAAAAAAAAATATTTCTGCACTAGATCCAGCTACTGTAAAGCTCTGGAGGTCTGTGTAAGACAGATGATAATGCTTTCATCACATCTCAGCCAAAGAAAAAGCCCCTAGGGTAGAATCAAGAATGCAATAAAGACATTTTCCTGACTTCAGTATTTACATAATGTTATATTTGCTGTTATGCCCCAAGTTCCCAGTCAGGACTGAAGCCATCTGCACAAGGACATACAAGGACAGTCATTACCCCAAAGAGAACACAGGCTAAACTGACAGGGCAAGAGGTTGGAGAGAGGCATTTAACTGTCACACTGCTGTAGAGGGGGAACCAAGGTACTCAAGTAATACAAGGGAACTGTGGTGCAGTTGATAGCTAGAACAGACATCATCATTCCTCTTTTAAATTCAGTCTCTGAGGGAGTAGGTATAGTCAGTTATCCTTACACATATTTTTGGTCTTCCATGGTTTGAATTCAATTTTAAAAGGAACAAATAACATTAATGCTATAAAATATTTGACTGTAAAAGACATCACCTTTGCTCCTTGTTTTATTAGTGCTTCCAAAGACCTGTTCCTCTTTGGGATGACTTCTAAGCAAAATGCCTCAAGATTAGCTCCTGTGAAAAAAATTAAGGCATAGGACTAATTTGGCAGGGAAAAAGTTTTCTTATGAGCAAGCTGCCTGTGTTAAACTTAAGTAGACTAAATACAAGGAAAAAAAATTGTTACTGTCCAGGTGGTGAGGCACTGGCACAGGTTGCCCAGAGAAACTGTGAATACCCCATCCCTGGAAGTGTTCAAGGCCAGGCTGGATGGGGTTTTGAGCAATCTGGTCTGGTGGAAGGTGTCCCTGCCCATGGCAGGGGAGTTGGAACTAGATGATCTCTAAGGTCCCTTCCAACCCAAACTGTTCCATGATTCTATGATAAGATACACAAACTGCAGCACTCATTTCCATCACTCAAACAAACAGCTACTCGACTACCAAACTACCAGAAGGCCCTGCAGGTTTAGAGGCTCTCTGCTTTGCTACTAATGATTTCCTCATGCCTTTCAACTCCTGGGCGATGCCTAGCTTTTGATGAAAAAAAGGAATTAGCTGTGCTCATTTTCAAAATGAAAAGTGTATCCCATAAGCAAGGCAGTTTAATTTATTGATACACCTTAAAATGCTGCAAACAAAATTAAAAGAAAAGCAAAGACTTAATTGGGAGAAAACATTGTGTTCACCTTACAGAATTTTTTCCAGCTTATTTATAATGAGAAAACCTTCCCATGCTTTGTAAAAACCTCGAACTATATTCTGATTTTCCAGTATTTTAAGCACAGGTGATTTTATGAGCCTGTTGTTGTTTTTCAGTGTGGGCATCCACAAAGGATCCGTCTTGCAAATACCTGTCCGATCTGCTCTTGAATCCAAGAAAAGTTTTTGTGTTTACAGCATCCTTTGGCAAGGAGTTGCCCAGACTTCTACTCCCTCCAAAACTCCTGATTTCCAAGCTGAGGAGCACTGGTTTACCCAGTCCTTCCTTACATGGAAACTCTTGCAAAGCATTCATTATCCTTGTTGCTTTTCTCTAATCTTGTTTGTTCTGCTGTACTCTTGATGAGCTGAGTGTCCTGGACATGAATGCTGTATTTCACATGGAGCTAAACAGACAGCAAACCGAAGTTTTCTAGGTTGCACTCTATTCTATATACAGTTATACCCCATCATTTGGGAGGAATGGGTCATGCCACGGGCCTCGTGGAATGTCAAACTCACAAAGAAGTGCAGGTCATTAATATGCACACAGGCCACGCCCATTGCTCCACCCCCCGGCACTCCGGAGCGCTGCCGACAATTTTCCGCTCCTTCCCATGGTCTCTCTCAGCAGAGGGGAGCACAGGGAACCATTTCTGAGTGGCTGCTGCGACTGTGCATGCTCGTAGCCCAAACCCTGCGCCGCTGCTCCCCCCTAGCTCCCCCCACCCAGGCCCTGGTGCTTGTGCCGGCCCCAGGGGCCCCGTGCCAGTCCACGTGTGCTTGCCCTGCCTCTGCGGCGGGGAAGGGTCGGCATTCTTGAAGCCTGGAAAAACTTAACTTTGCAACACTGCAACACCCCGTGCCGCTTATGGTGGGGTGGGGGCGTCGGTATGGGAGTTTCTTTCCCTTTAACATCCACCAGTCCTGGCAGAGGCAGCACTGCCCGGGCTTTGACTGGGCTTAGAGTAACAAGGAATGGCATGTCTTGTGGCGGTGCTGAGCTGGGTCTCAGCGGAGCACGCAGGAGACACACAGGACCCGGTCAGGGAACAGGGCACGGTGCCACAGGACTCTAAACACCATTGCGAGCTGGAGAAACCCCGCGCCCTCCCCAGGGGGCTGGCCCTGCCTACAGGGAGAGCCAGCCCCACCCCTCGGCGAAGCAGAGGCACTGCACATGCGTTGGCTGGGGAACCTCGCAGATCCCTGAAACTGAATTGTGAGAAATTTTCCTTGCAAATGCATGGGGTCATACTGGAGAGGTTGCAATGCAGCGGGGATATACTGTATTTGATTTGCTTTCCTGAGCGCAGTCAAGCAGTGAGCTATGTGCTGATGAAAGTAGCTATCATAGCCCCAAGGGCTTGCTCCAGAGGAGTCAGGTCAGAACGCAGCATTTTATGTGCAAAATTAGGACTGTTTCTCCCTGGGTGTACCATTTTACATTTATTTACGCTGCGTTTCAGCTGCTGGTTTACTGCCCTAGTCACGTGTTTCTACAAGAACCTTCTCCAGTTCTACACAGTCCTTCCTTTTACTTATCAACACAATAACTTTATAGCATCACCAAACTTTGTCATGTCCTCACTCTAGCACAGACCCCTGCAGTGCCTCACTACAGACCTTCTCTATGAATTTACACCCATTTACACCAATGCTCTTTCTTATTTTTCAGCCAATTATAGGTCCATGCCAGCAGCATGTAAGATTAGCAAAACCAATCTGGGAATCCATGCAGAGTATGTTATTTGCACCACTCATACTCACATGCTTTTTAAGCTCTCCAAAAGGTGCCTAAAAGAGCTCCAACTTCAAATGGAAACATTTTGTCAAATTAAAACCCATTCAGAGACTTTTGAAAAGCCACAGCTGAGTGTTTCTCTGAACAGTTTAGTCAAACACTGCAGTCCTATTTTATTGCTAATTATCCATGAGCAGATATTAACTAATTACTTTCTGTTTATAGGTGCCTTACTCAACACTTAGCTGCCCATTTTATGAGAACACCTTTTCCTACAGAGACTTCTGTTAAGAAACTGCATAAAAGTGAGAAGCACTAGAGAAGCTTGGTGTAATTCAGTCAGATTATTCTTCCTTCCTGTGGTATTTGGTAATTTGGTTTATTACATAACTATCACAAAGGTTATGAGATCTGTAACACTATTTCCCCTTGGTGGTGTGTGTCTGATGTATTTACAGGTTCAGGTTTCATCTAGTAAGGAGGCTGAACAGCCAGACTTTTATTAGGGATGAAACATCAAATGCCTTTATGTGTGAGAGCTGCTGGAAGCTCCAGCAGAAAAGAGGAAACTTTCCTGGGCCTTTCCTGTCGTCCTGTGAAATGCATTTTATGAAGTTCTCAACTAACCATTGCTTATTTCTTCTACCATGCTAATAAGCAGATGTTTACAATTTGATGATACACTCTGTGACTGCACCAAATTACTTAAATGAGACACAGTGCCTGGGTTTGGCTCTTTGCCTACAAGGTACAGTCACCCGACATTCGAGGGCAAGCAGTGGTGGTTTTACCTTCCACTCCTGTTACTAGACTATTCCTAATTTGTTGCACTTCTCGAGGCAACACAGTGAACCTGCACAATTACCCGGCGTCCTGGCCATGACCCTGCCTCTGACGTTACTGGTGTGAAAAGCCTTTGCAGCAGCTCCTGGAGCCAGACAGCCCTGTAAACTGGCATAAACCATGACAGAACCAGCCAGAGGCTGATGCTCTGTGTGCCTGTGAATGTGCACGTTTAAACACATGTAGAAAGTGTTCCCATTACATGTTCTTCACAGGGGCGTAGAGGGGAATTTGAAACTGGGCATCACTAAAGACAGGAAAATTCGGTCCATGAACCCATGACAGACTGGGAGATGTTAATAACTTGCACACCTTGAGGACAGGGGGAGATACAAAATGCTGAAGACTGCATGATTAAGACTTTAAGGAGATACTACAAATGTATGTCCACATTGCCATTTGAGAGCTGCCACCTGTACTTGATTTGCCATTTACCAATCATGCGGAGAACGGGAAGGACTTAATATCTTTCTTCCACTTCAGCTTAAGTTTAACCAGATGAGTGGAAAAATGACACTGTGGCTGCTGACAGCCACAACAGCACACTGCTCAAGAGAGGTACATTAATCATTAAAGCTATAGCAGGTCCAAGGATATAAATTTGTCACACTGGAATTTGGCTCTCATGCAACATTCGAAGGTGCCAGTGGAAATACCCTGGAAAGGAGGCATCAGCAATTATTAACTGAGCTTCTCATCCTTTGTGTCTACTTGGCTTGTGCTACAGCCAAAAAAACCTTTTTTTCATTGAAATCTGTTTCCTCTTTACTATTCTTTTACTCTCTTCTGCTTCTCTCTATTGTCATTTGAGTGATGGCCAAGTAATTTTCCTACCCACCTTTCAAATTTTTGTGAAGGTCCTAAAAGCCTCTTTCTCCTGGCCTTCTGCCATCAACAAATGCAAGTTCAGTTGCCATCCCCATGCCAGTAGCCCCTGATGTAGTCTGATTCCACACCCATCCCCTCTCAATCAACACCTCCCTGGAGGTGATGAGCCACAATGTCAAGCTCTACAGGAGCTAAAACAGAGCATTGACTCTCCCTCGCAGCCAAAACTCTCCAAAGCATAAGGACTATATTGACCCTGACCCATTTTCTGCAGCAATAACTTGCTGTGAATTGCTCTGGATTTGAGGCTACCTTGGCTTATGATGTTGTTCAGTAATGATGTGCAACATCACTGCTGCAGCAGGTGCTGCCCTCAAATACAAACTCATTTTGCTTTACAATTTTATTCTTAGTAACAAATATTTCAACTTACTAGATCTTCTTATAAAAATGTGGAAAATCTTCAATAAAATTCTAAAACCTAGGATAAATGTCATTAGGGTACAGTGAGCCCTTGGCTTTCACAGGTCCACAGATCCAGCTTGGTGCCGCGAAGTCCATGATTTGCAGAGATAGTGAACTCATGAAAATCCAATTAAGCTCCACCTGTCACCCTGCCCCCCTCAGGGATGGGATGCCTCTGCAGGCAGGTTGGGCCACACTGCTCATGGCTCCCTCCCCTCACCATCATGGGATGGGATGGGACAGGATGGGACCAAGACTGAGACCAGGACCAAGACCACGCCATGCCGTGCTGTTTGCAGCTCCCGTCCTGGCTCCCTCCCCTCACCGCCACAGGATGGGACTGGACAGGACGGGATGGGACCAGGACAGGACACCACAACTATTAAACTGACACTTCTATCTTTCCTCACCTCCCCACCCTCCCTTTGTTTTCTCTTTTTCCCCCACCCTTGGCGTGTGCAAGGAATAAACTTCCCTGGGTCATCCTGGAGTTTCCCCACTCTGCACGTCTGCAGTGCCCAGCCCCCTTCCACAGCCCATGGCTGCCAGCTCCCAGCCCTGGCCACTCAGGGGAAGATGAAGCTGGAAAGTTGCATTCCGGGTGCAGCCTTCCCTCTGGGCTTGTGACTGGGAACAACAAGAACTCGAGCCATCCTCCCTGGCATGCCTGCCACCCAGTGCTGCCCCCTCCTCGCACAGCACTGGGGCTGCTGCCCCTTCCCTCCCACGCTGGGAGGAGCCGTGGTCCCACGGAAGCTGCCACCACTTGGGAGAGGGAAATGTTTCTCCTTAATTCTCCTGAACAGTCCAAGCCTGCTTGGTGCCCACAGGGCATGCTCACATAAACTTGTACCGTGCTGACTGTAAACAGTGGATTTTTTTTCTTTCTTTTTTTCTTTTTTTTAAGGCTTTTCAGCCGGCGAACCTGGCTCCCTCTTCCGGGCTGGCGTTGGACACCAGGGAGGGGGTAGCGCTGCCAGTGCCAGGGGGCACCCCTGGTCTCAGCCCCCTGGGTAACGCAGAAGGAACACAGGCGCTGCCCTGTGGGTGCAGGAGGCAGCAACCACAGGGCCACCCTCCCATTTGCTGGTCTAGCAACAAAGGGCACCATGGGGGGATCTGCAGGGGCCGTGAGGATGGGGAGAAGGTGCCTCCTGCTCTCATGCACTGACACACACAGTGGTGGCCCCTCCTCCAGCCTGGTGGAGAACAATGCGCAAACAAACATGTTTACATTAAACACATTCTGGACAGGACTGGGATGGCACACCGCCGAGGCTGGGCCATACAGCTCCTGGGACTCAGCTCCCTCCTCTTGCCATGCCCGGTGGCTCCTGGGCTGGTCTTTTTTACATATTCATGAGATCATTTACATATCCATGAGCTGTCTGCTGTCACGGTGTTTTCTGCGCGTGCGCACACCCCCACTTCTGTACTTCTAATTGTTGCATGAGTGGGTAGTCATGTATGAACCTTGTCCAGAACTTGCACTTAATCTTGCCATCAGATCTGCATTATTCAATGAGATTGTTCATTTAGGGAGAGCACAATTTAAGTTTTAAACTAATTGTCCAAAGCTATCCAGCATTCATTGCTCTAGGTAAGATCAGAATTCAAGAGCTCTTCAGCAACTTGACACTGAGACATCAATTTCCATGTAACATTAAGGCCATCACCATCATGGCTAAGCTTTGCAAATGAAGATATAGAAAGGGCTCTACCCACACTTGCTACACTGATGACTAAAAAGGCCAATGTGGGATAGACAAGTCCGGATGCAAAAGGCATAGTGGAAAGTCTCCCTAGGTGGTATTAACAAGGCCCAGTTGTTTCTGCATTGTCTTTTCTCCTCAAGACTAATTCTCAGTGAGCTTTCAAAGGACTAGTCCAAATCCTTTCATGTAGGGAACTCAAATATAACAACAAAGTCATGAAAATGCCAGCAAAACATATCTAAGAAGAAATTCAGGCTTGGTGACTTATATATTCACATTAGTCAAATTATAATCAGTCTATCACAATGCAAAGCTTCACAGGACTTTAGTCAAAGCACCAAGTTTAAAAATTAACACACTGTTAAAACTTGAAATATGATGCTTATCAAACATGTTGGCATGTAGAAGTTGAGAAGAGGTGACAGTTCGTAACATCCAATACCTGTTGCTCTGTATCATCAAACTTAAGTGAAGTGCAAAGGTTTATCACCTGGAATCCAAACCACAAAAATCCTCAGCCTTAACCCAGTAATGTTAGAGGTTGCCTCTTTTATTAACAAAGGCTTTTTATTTTATGATATGACACCTTTGCAAATTCCATGATATCATGCTGAAATGTGCAAAAGAGTTTTCAGAGAAGCCAGAGACCAACTTTTACAAGATCATTATATACATTTGGTGATAAAACTTTACCAGTGCCAATTTTTGACTGGTTGTTCTTTTTTCATTCACTCCAGTTAATGGACTGACAGGGCATGGATTGAAAAATACAGTTTATGAAGTAGAATTGAAAAGTACCCAGTTCAGACTTTTCGAAGGAGAAGCAAAGTGAAATTATATATTTGTGTTTTTATAAAAATCACTGTGTTCTGCTGATAAAAAAGATAGTAAAAGCAAAACCAGTTATCTTCATTTTAGCAATATTTCACTTTCATTGGTGTATTATTTTTTCCCCAATTATTTCCCTCTTTCAGTTTCTTCATCAGTTTCCTGAAGAAGCTGAGCAGCACAAACCTCTGAACAGGTGCAGCTTCACTGACATGAAAGCAAAGAAACCCTGAAAGCTTTTTACTTACATACTTTCTCATTAACAACCCCCAGAGCTCAGATTATGTTATGTCCTTTTTTCAGATGTAATAAATATAATAATCCACAACCTGGGCCAGTGAGAAATATAGAGACAATAATAATAATTAAATAGGACCTTAAGTGGAGTGAATGATGAATTGATTTTTCCAAACAGTTTTTCTTTCTAAAATTGAGCTAAAATGTTACTCTTTGAGTCAAATCCAGCACAGACTTAAACTGGACTATGACTTGACTCACAGCACATCACTATAAACACACCTGGGAACAGAGCAAATAAATATGAAATACTGCAAAAATTGTGATAAACTGAAAGAAATCACTAATGTAACAAAACAAGTTTTAAGGGCAGGGCAGCCTAAAGTAAATTCCCAAGTCTTCAACACAAAATGAAGGCCTAAACAAGGTATGTGGCCAAGGTTTGGTAGTTCTGTAAGGAAGGCACATATACACTCTCCTCCCTGAAGATAAATCAGTGTGTAATTACTGCAAGACTGGCAGACTGGGAAATGAAGAGGAAACCCCCCTGTGTTACAGGCCCCAACTTGCCTGTTCCCTGTATTCCTGCTGATTATCCAGAGCATTGGCCAAGAATTAAGATGAAATTTTAATATAATTCAATTAGCAACATGTGAAACTAGAACAATAACCCAGCTCCATTGCACCTTTCATTTGTGCTGTCTCTGACTCCTGAACAGTATTAGCAACCTGACTGGAAAGTCCAATGACACTGTCAGCCACTGTTGGTACAAATGAGATGTAAAGATGGTAAAAGCTCACCGTTTCATAGTAAATACAAAATACATACTTTCTAGCCATACTATAAAATCAAGTACTGAATGCTAAAGCCATCCCACCTGTGCTTCAGCTAAACTGAACTGTTACATGCTTCACTGGGAAGCATCTTCAAGGCAGCAAGTGAAAATTAATTAAAAGTAATTTAACATTCACCTGTTTTAAATGCCCTCATATCTGTGGGATTTGGGCTGTGCTCCTTCACTCAAGTGCACATACTCTAACATATAACCAGCAAACATAAGCAGAAAACAGTAGAAGTTTTATTCCCCAAGATGAACAACATGGACAGTATTTATCCTGGGAAGTGCCTCCAGGTTCCTCTGAATTACTGGCTTACTAAATCCTACTGGGGAAAAGGGAACAATAACCTGAGCTATGTCTTACATGGCCATTATGTAATTATAGGGTGCAGGAGAAATGTATTTCATGTACCCTGAAATGCTCCTCTTCTCAGGAAGGAATACTTTTGAGTAACCCACCTTCTGTTCCAAATCATTTAGCAAAGTTCATCTCTGAATGTAAACCTGGTTGCAGAGATTTTAATTCCTGGCTTGGGATGTATGCATAATTACTATTGTTGTTGTCTCTCACCAACATGAATCACCATCTGGCAACAAACTACAGTCCAGGAAACTTCTATAACTTTCCCTTAATTTAATTCTTCAGGTTTCTTGCCCCTGTTTAGGATAGTACCAGAAACCATCCAGATGTTACAGGGAGAGGCAGGAGGTACGTAGCTAGGAACTGGCTCAGACAATTCTCTGGAAGGCTTGGATTCACAACAGTTATTTTCAGACACAACTGCAATCAACCACAAAAAACTTAAGCATTCTTTTAACTGGAGAATAATTAAATGAATAATTTATACAGGCCATGATTCAGCCAAGCATTTAACTACACAGTTAACTTTAAGTGTATATTGAAATCAACTGCAAGTGGTTATTAACACATGTTAAATTAAACTCTGTTTCAGAGTTTCGTGAAATCAGTGCCTATTGTGTGAAGGAGAAAACATACCTAGAATGTATAGATGGCTGCTGGACTGCAAGTCTGAGAACATTTGATCTCAAGCAGGTTTGAGCTGGGATTTAAGTTACATTTGAATAAACTACACCAATGTTAAGCTGGAGCATCCATGAGCTCACTTACGAAAGAGCATTACTATTAAATATGCTTATAGGAAAGCATTTACCCCCAGGAAAAAAGAAAATAAATAAATAAATAAGTAACTAGAGGAGGAAAATTGAAGAAAAAGGAGAAAAATTTAGGGCATATTTAAAATTAAACATCCAGCTTAGTGATTTTCCAAGCACCTCCACTCTCTGGTGTGGGCAACTCTCCAATCTGTGAAGTGAGTATGTTTGCAAAGGCCTGGAATTCTTTGAATTCTGGCAACTGAAGTTCAGAGGTGATCTCTTCAGTCAAACAAGACTCTCTCATGCCCTTCTATCTTGGAAGACATTTTGCATTTCTACAGATTATTAAGAATTTTGGTGATTGATTCTGGCCTTCTTTAGAGGCTTGAGTTATCATTTTCCCTTTCTCAGTGTCTCCTGCCAGGGTCAGGCTGGAGTAAGAAAATAATGGCAGAATTTACAAGCTTCTTCAGGCTCCCTGGTCTTAGAGCACTTCCCCTATAATCCCCTATAATTCCTGATGAACACCAGACCTCCACAATCCGCTTTTATAGTGATCCTTATAAAGGAACTCCTAAGCTGACCAGTGCCACTCAGGGAGGTGAATCAAACACATTTTGGAAACATGCACTAGGGAGTTGGGTCCTACACATACAACACGGTCACCCAGGGCTGAAAGGGACACAGGGCCTCAGTCTCTGCTTTCACTAGAAAAGTTTTTCAGTAAATGACTTACTTATTTAGAAAGCACGGATCTGCAATAACAGGGTCAAGTTGGAGAATAAGCACATGCATTATTTAATCCTTAAGAATCACGCTCCTCTTTAGCTGTTCTTGCATCTCAGCTTCTGAGTTGGTCTAATTGCCTCCTCCTAGTGACTTGGGGCTGGATTTTCACAGTGTGATGTGTCTCTCAGACGTATCTGCAGGGACATACTGAGAGCTCATCAGGCTGTGATCATTAAAGATGGATTTTAAATGTGCTCAGAGCCCCTGGCTTCAGCTGAAGTACAACCACGTCTTTTTTCCTGCTTCCCTGACTCTTTTTTTTCTGTGAATGGGCACAAGGATATCACATGATAACACAGGAGCTCTCCCCTCCCTTCTCTCTCCTTAGAGTGTTTTAATTAACATTTCTATTATACGCACTCATTACCACATTCCTGGTTTCGGCTTTAAACTGGTCATTCTTGTTACAAGCCCTCTAGGACATAGTGGTAAAACTTTACACATCTTATATTGCAGCAATTATTAATCACAGGTACATTTTAGTGATTGAACTACAGCAACTGCTACCAGTCTAAGCACAACACTTAAACAGAAACAAATGACAACACTGGGAATGGTGGTACCTGCATAGGGTGACACTCTCTCGACCCCATTAGTTTTATAGGACCCTTTGGGGGCTTTATCACAACTGCAGCAATTCCACAGCCCCACTGTGTCTGGCCAAGTGCTTCTGTGGCAGAGCAGGTGTGTTGGATGCACTTATTAGGGAGAGCTACTAAATCAACAGATGACCAAACTCTACAAAGTTGGTTAGAAAATACTCCTCAAAAAAAAGCATGAAGCGGGTCAGAAAGTATTTCTTGGCAGAGATGGAGGTGGCCAGCTTGATTTCCCTGCAAAGCCTTCAAGGGTAACACCTGCAATAGATTTTGGACAGGCAAAAGAAGAGCTGAACTTGGGTAAAACTTTTCAGCGGATGCTTTCAGCCAAGAAAAGAATAGGTAGACACTAAAAGGGGGGGATTATGTCTTCCATCTGGATTTTAGCTCTCCTGCCTGTCTCTGCACCAACCCGGTATAGCCAGAAAAGCAATCTGGCTAAAATGTGTCTTGGTTAGTATTAACGGGCAGTTTCCTGCTGGATCTCCAGACCTTCTGCACAGGTAGAAGAAAACCCTTTTCTGTACTTGTGTTAATCTAAATGGACTGCAGGAACATCCCACTGGCCTAACTAAATGCTGGTGGTGTTTCAATATTTTTTTCCTGATAGCTCTTCACCCTGTTTGTGTTTGCCTGGGCTTAGGGGGTGATTAGTAGGTGTTTTATAAGAACGTGGAACAACTGTATTAGAAAGCTGAAAGGAAGGCTTTATGTGCAGGCTTAGCCTAGTGGGAATAAGATCTTTCTTAGATCCCTCTAATTGCTTTAATAATTAAGAAACAATTTTGCTAAGCTGCATTTTACTTGCTTTTAATAAAATCAATCATGTAGAGCCAAGAGCTTAAGCAGCACTTCAAGTGCATAGAGAGAAAAACACATCCCTCTCAATTTGCGCCTTCAGGAGAAATTAATAAAATGTGTGTGAATAACTAAACTGAGTTTTAAAAATCTGCTTTATGTTCATGAATTCCTTCTATGCTGACAAAGCCAATGACACTGGTCAGTATGTGTCCTAACCATGCTATTTTGGGGACTTCTGGCTCTGATACAGGAAAACACTTGACCATATACTTCACTTTAAACAGTTAACTGATCCCATTAAACTCAATGGAACTACATTTAGACCTAAAATAAAGCATGTTCTCAAGTAATGTTCTTCTGAGGGCCTCTACTTTCTATCATTTACATAAGCCAATAAATTTCCACTCTTAAGTTAAAATTAGTCAGGATTTTCACATTCGCGACAATAGGAGATCTCTGATTTGGAGGGGTGGAGGCTTGGCAGCTGCATGTCTCAGACTTGGCATTGGAGAAATAAGGCTTGAAAACCACCCATATGTATCTTGAAATGGAAGGGAAAACTCTGATCTCAGTCGGGCTGCCATGAAAACCCAGGGTGGCTCCACTGAAAACAAGAAACACCCTCTTGACTGATGCCACTGAATTTTGTATGTTTCGAGCTGTTTCTTTACAGTTCCATTTCTCCACACATTCCCGAGGTCAGTGACATCCACTATGGCATGTAGAATATGGGATGTTTGCATGGTGAAAGTAATTAACCACATGAAAAGCATCTACTAAGGCCAGAATGGAGTGCCAGTTGTTTAATTTGATGCAGGGAGGTACTCATCTCAAAATACAGAAGTATTCCAGCCCCAATTAAGTAAGGAATATATATAGGAAAAGTATGGGGTTTAATTTTTGTTTTCAAACCTACATGCTTAAAAAGCATTATTTTTTTAAAAGGACTATTAAAAGAGTTTCCTCATCAACCGACTTCTGGAAATACTGCCCTTTAGTTGCATGATAGCTAAACAATAAACTCATTCTCTGTTTCTAGTTATTGAACTCCCAGGGATAAAGTAACCCTAGAAATAATCTTTTTTGAGGGGAGGAAAAAAAATCCAAAAAAAGGCTGCCACAAATGATACCTGGAATAAAAAATACTGTGTTGGGCAGTGTCCCGCAGCTTCCCGCTGACATTCCCTCTGTCACTAGATGTCACTGTACACACAAGCGTGTGCCGGGGACTCGGGACAGCCTGGCACTGATGGCCTGAGGACATGGGAAGAAGGAACAGCACATTTAAGCACTGCCCGGAGCCTTGCGCTTTTGTCGTCTGGACTTGTACACATTTCAGTTTTAATTTTGGAGCAGAAATACGATTATTCACTTTTGTAGCAAATGTTTCACAGTTGATTTGAGAAATAATTCTTTCCCCCCCCCTTTTAACTTTGAAAATTCCATTAGTGTGACACTGCGGTGTATTCCAGCTCAAGCTGGACCAAGCAGAGGAGCTGGCATTTGGGATCCTGCAGAAAGGGAGTTGCTGCTCACACCCCTAGGCTGGATTTAAGGGACACCATGAGCTCACTCTGCAGCCAAGGAACAAAGGCTAAATGAGTTACTAACAATGGAACAGAACTAAGGTGCAGTGAAGGTGCCCAAATCAGTCTCGCATCACTCACATGTGGGCCTACTCCTCCCAGGTCCAGGCAGCGAGAGACAGGGATTCACCCTCCTAAAGCAAACACCCTCCCTCGAGACTGAAACTCAGCCTAAAGAGAAAGCCAGCTACCTATCATAGTGTATCATCAAGGCCCTCTACCATTGTTATTGTCCATCTATAAATTATTCCTACACGCCTATGAATTATCCAGCAAGAGAAACATTCATATCTATTATCCATTCATACATTAGAGAGTAGATAACAACGTTTTGGCCATAAATGTCTTTCAAACAGTGACTTTTCTTGAGCACCCTGTGAGATTTTTGACTAAGTCATACAGTTTGTGCACCCTCTGATTGGAGACTGAAGCAATAAGAAGTAAGTGAAAATCAAAGTGGTTTCAAGATATCTGCACCAATTTCTCAATAAAAGATACTTGAAAAAATGTGTGATTTTTACTTTTTTGGCAAACTTCCTTTTGGACAAAATTCATTTACTTGAACATTCACGGATATTAAATTACACAAGTCACACAAGGAATTAAAGTGAATGCACAGGGATAGACATTAGCTGTTGTAAAGCAACACTACTCCAGAGGCTTCTGATTTACATCAGTTAGGAATTTGGCAAGCAGGTTTTAGTTGGTTCCATGTTCATAGATGATTTCCCATTCATCCAGATTTACTAGACCTTGTTGAAATCCTCTTAAACAAATTTCGATCAGAAGGTCTATAAACCACTGACTGTATCTTTCTTTTTTTTATTTTTTTTTTTGTATAAGAGATAATACATTTGCAAAGAGATTTTTTTAATAATTTCAAGGTAGGCTCAAGTATGGGAAAGACACTGAGTGGCAAAGGCAGATTAAAGTGTCTTGATCCCCACCACCCACTCAGCGTGAGAGGAATAAAGGACCATTTTATGGGTCCACATCCTTTGCTCTGAGGTACTTAGGATATCATATTGGATTTGGTGAATAACTAGAATTTAAATGGAGAAGGGGTGGAAAAACCTGCAGCAAAACCAGCATCTTTACACAGAAAATTCCCACTGATAAAATCTGAATTTGCATTTTGCTTGCACTAAGAAAAAATATCCCCGTGCTGTGACTGGAGGAGTGTCTGAGCATTTCCAGCTTCTTGCAAATGCATCTAAATTTACAGCATGGTCGGCAAAAAACATCTCTGCATGTGATTCTGACATTTGCTTTCAAGAAATATTTATGCACAGTGAATTCAAAATATTGACTACCCGAAGAGAATATGGACCAGAAGCAGCCATTGCAAAAGGCACTGATGCAGAAATTCCAACATAATACCAATATTCATGCATGGCTTGACTGGGTATGGAGCACCAGATTGCTGAAGGAGGAACCAATGTCTTCATCCTGTTACTTATGTCAGAAGACAAGTAGTAATGCTCATCTTTCTTTTTTCTGTATCTCTAGATATTCTATAGTTTCTTGTTTTTAAAAGAAATATAAATCTCTAAACTTTTGCTGGAGAAAGAGGAGTCCACAGTGCCAATCAACACTGACCCAGCCCCCACATACACCAAGCACTTCATATACTTTGCAGGTGACCTTTTTGCAATGGTCATCCTGGTTTACATCTCAAAATTAAATAACCTTTGTTCTTCTTAGCAGAAATTTGAATAATCTGTTCTATTCTGTGGCAGACAAAATCAATACCTGATATATTCTACTCCCTTCCTTCTGCACCATCTTCACTCTGCCATGGCTTAGCTCAGAAAGCAATTTATTTTCCTGTGCCAGCCCAGCAGCTCAGTTCAGCAATAAATTAATTTCATTTTCAGCAGTATGTAAAATGTAATGAGAAGAGTGGAGCTGAATAAATTCTTTAATAAATTAAATACTATCTGTGCATTAAAAATGTTTCAGAGGCTTTATCTGATATCCAATGCATCAGTGCAGGCTATTGCTTTGCTTTAGCTCCAGAACAATATGGGCAACTCTGTCATGTTCATTTTCTAGCTGCAGTATTACCAACAGAAATAACAGTGCGGGAAAGGAATAAATCCAACAAGCCACTGGCAAAGGCACTATAGTTCTCCTAGAAATACCAAAATCCTCCAAAATTCTTATTCACATGGAAAGAGCATTGTATAATTACAAACTCTGTGATTCTAAAAAAAAAGGCTTTGAAAATAGTTGTGAAGAAGTGAAAAAACCCACACCATGGGAGAAGGTGCTCTATCTCCACACCTCAGAGTTATCTGGTGGCAGTAGCCACCCACAAGTGACATCCAGTTCCACAGCCCCAGCACAACACATCCCCAGCTTTTGGGAAGCTGGCTCTCATCTGGCCAGATAGTTAAAGGATAATTGGGCTTTGGAAGCTGACTGCCTTCCTTCCCCAGTGTCTTGTAACAGAGGCACATGCAGTTCCACAGGAAAATGTTCCCACTGGAAACTCTTATGATACTTTCAACAGTCACAAAATGTCCACAAACAGTATATCCTCTCACATTCATCTGCAGAGTGCTGGACAGGGACAGGAAAGGACAAATCCTAACCTATCCTTTCACCCCAGGGCACTGCAAAGCCCTTCACAAAGGTGTTACCTTTGGAATCCCCCCATAGGAAGGCAGCCCAGGACGAGACGTATAAAGGACTACATCGGGCACTGTGGAAAGTTCTTTTAAGCAGGTGCAACTAACACTGGCAAGGAAAAGGGATTCAGTCACAGAATGGACAGGAAAGATTCAGCTGATAGAAGCAAAGACCAAATAGATACTCACATAAAACACAGACTGAGGTGGGTACCAATTGCATTTAGTACTAGAGCCGAGTAACTGAGACAACAATTCTTACTAAGTCTAGTAACTAAGACATTGATTCCAACAGTAATCACATAATCTGCTCTGATAGTGTCACACTCACAAGATCTGTTTATTCCAGCATAATTAAAAGCTTGCTTTTGGAGCTCAAAGGTTGCTTATTTTCTATGCAGAGTGTTCAAACCCATTGCTATTCACCACCTCAACAGAGGGAGAAATTAGGAACATGCAGACAGGGCAGCTCTCTCCCTCTACTACATTGGATGTTTATTCATCCACCATTCTTGTGACTCAGGACCTAATGCTAATCCAAACGAACAGACATTGACCTTTCCCTTGATAATGGGGAAAAACAGGTGAGCAAAGCAAGCCAGGACTGTGTGTGGACAGTTTGAAGGCTGGGAAAACTCTCCCATTAATCAACTTCTTTTAGAAGAAGTTTGCTCTCTCCTGCTTCAAGACGCCTCCTTTAGCACATTTGCTGATGAGTAATCAAGGCAGTGGTTTGTGTTTAGGCCCAGTGGAAAGAAATACAGGTTCAGAATCCAGAAATAGGAGAGAGGAATAAGACTTCTTATGCTGGTCTGAGCAGTGGCAGCCTCCATGAGGTCAAGATTTGGCCCTACAGAATAGTTTTGAGTAGAAAATAGCATGACACAAGGATCTCAGATATTTGTGCACAGTTTGTTGAATTCATGTAACTGGGCAGTGACTGGTTACTCATCCAGGAAATCTGTAGGAAGATTTCTTGGCTGGTTTGGGATAAACCTCTGTCAGCCCCAAGGTTATCTCTTGTAAGACTGAATTTGGTTTGCCGGGATACCCTTGTATTTTGTCACCAACGTTAGTTACCAGGTTCTTGCTGGAGCTGTTTGCCATGTTCCACTGACTAATACTCATACAGTTGTTTTTTTAAGTTCTTTTAAGCAGGTGCCAGTACAGCCCATTTTTGACGACTGTTTTTCCATCTAGGCATGTTGTAAGATAGGTGAGAGTTCACCTGCCATCAGCACATCAGGAACTCATTCAGTTGTTTCACCACTTTCTTTTATTATCCTGTAACTGGCCTGTGGTGCATGAAACCATCCCAGAGCAGTTGGCCTGAGGCAATTAGTGGAATCCCTGCTTTTCAGGTAGGGAATAAATAAAGAGTCTGTCACCACCAAATAGACTGTGAAATAAAACTCCAAGGCCATTTGCTGAAGCAGGTGACCAAGAAAGAAAAGTTGCTGAGCCACTAATGTACTGTGATGGAAATAAGTGTATGATACAACTTGGCTGCCAGCACCCTTAATTACAGGACATGGCATCACTTGATTCACAATGGAATAAATGGTTATATTTATATATTTGGAGGTTCGAATGAGGATTTCCTGATTTCCTGATGAAGTCATTCCTTTATTACAGCAGCACCTTTCGTGGCTCTCCACAGCTAAGGTCAAGCCAGCATTTCCATTAAAAACATCAAACCTATTTTCAGGGCTTTATTATTACTCATTTATAGAAAAACCTCTGCACCGGATGACACTTGGCACATGAGGCCTCAGTCCAGGATAGAGAAAGGGAGAGGTGGAGATTTTTTCTCCCTTTTTTAAGTACACAAATAAATATACAAATGTTAAGTAGCAACAAATGATGTATTTTAAAGATTAATAAATCCTGCACAAGCTTTTTGCTATAAATCCTAAATACAAACGTCTGCTCTAGAGTACATGGGGGGAGAATATTAACAATTATTAAGCACTTTTGTCTGCTAAAGTAAGTGCTTCCCATGTGCAGCTGCTTCTCTTCCAAGAATAATTTTACAATGCATTTTACTAACTGAAGACTCTGCAGAATTAATACAACAGTCTGCAGACAAGGGCTCAGCACAGTAAACAAACTGAAAGTTTTATTCCAGCCTTGCTCTAGTATTGATGTAAATGCAGATAGTTCTCCCAGAAGCAGGAAACCTCTGCCAGGGAGAGCGGGAGTCAGACTGTGTGTGCTTTGCCTGGGAGCCCTCAAATAGCTGGTTGTAATGACTTCAAAGGAGCTGTTGTGCTCTTTCATGGGAATAATCAGTGTACAATGCAACTTTGTTTATCCAAAGGGCTCAGGTGACACTTAGGACCTCCTGATAAAAGGTGGGGGAGATGAAGGAGGGAAAGGTCCAGATGGGCGTTACAAGATTACCCTCCAGGGACCAGGAATCACCTCTGCCTGCTGAAAACTGGGACAACATGTCCCTCCAACCCTTTGGCCAGCCATCCCTCTCCAGGAGACACTTTCTGGAACTCAACCTATTCTTACTAGAAAGCTCCTGCCCCAGCTCACACGAGACATGTGGAGACAGCATTGCAATGAAGAGGTTTATTCCAGACACAAACAGTGCCAATGCAGAGAGAACATTTATCCAGGACATGTGCAATGGGACACTGATCCTGCCGTGCCCCAGTGTGCCCAACCACACCCACTGACATTTTCATTTCTTCTGTTTAGTGGAAAGAGGCTACAGAAGGAGCCTCTCTGCACTCTGCCCCACCCTCAGACAATCCAGAATGCCACATTTGGAGAGTCAGACCTGTGCCTGAAATGGCCAGGAAGGGTGGAGGAGCTGGAGCTGTCAGGAGGTTTTGCTGGTTAACTATTCCATTTCTTTCTGCTTTGTGTTTTCTTTTATCTGCCACTTTGGGACCAGAGCCCTGGGGCAGAGTCAAGCTTGATTCCTACAGTACTCCGCAAATGCCTCCTAAAAGCTTTTTCCCACAAAGCAGACCACCTAAAAAGAGACCCTACTTGGCTAAAATTTAACACCCACACAGTGAAATTCTGGACTTCCTAATGACTTGCCCACTGACTGGTCTTCCTGTGCATATACTGTTAATGGTCTGGACTCTTGCTTGGCTGTACCATATTCTTTTTGGCAGATCATTGTGGCTCTTCTGGTGTTTCCACTGATCCAAACTGAATGGGAAATCCTGACCAAAACACTGTTCCTATAAGATAGCAGATGGGGTGGAGTTTGGAATGCAGTGTAGCCTCATTAAAGGGGAATGAAGAAGTAGAGATTACAAAGGATTTATTTATGGACAGGCCGAGTGTAAAATTGTCACCTATACTTTAAATTTTGGCACTGTTCTGTTTTTATATTTTGCAGAGCCCATGGAAATGGAAGATGCTGCAGAAAATGGGTCTTCAGTTTTATGTTGACATAGAGGTCACTGTAATTTAGGAGTATTGTTTGGGTGTTTTGCTTTGTAGAGTAAGATTCCTGAGCTACAAAAAAGCCCCAAACAAAACACTCATGTGCACATATCCTGGTAAAATATATGATTTTTGTCCTTATTTAGTGACACGTAGGTGTTAGGACCTTGGGGAATGAGATATCAAGTGATGGAAGGAATAGGTGAACACTGGCATGTCTCTGTCACTCACAAAGCCAAGCTCACAGGCATTTTGCACACAAAAGGAGAAGCTTTCTAACATGACTCTCCTCTTGGCACTAGGGCTGCATCCACCAGATCTAACTCACTCCCAGAGCGTGATGATCTCAGACTTACTGAAAACTGGTCTAATGGAAATGGTGGTTTCAAACGCTGTACATCAATGGGAACCAATTCAGAATGTTTCCAGGACATGCTGCACAGATGTGCCAGAAGAAAATACACGATGATTAACCTCGAAAGCATTTCTAAAGCAGGCAGAGTCCTAGGTAATTCCTTTTCTTGAAGTATAGTCAGAACTGCCTGGCATGGGAAACTGCCTTTTCCTCCAGAAAGGTCCCATATAGCGCAACCAATCATGAGTAACAGGAATGGGTAAAACAGCTGTTACATCCCCCCAAATTCTGCTGAAGTCTCATATATCGTACCTTTAGCTTATTTAGAGCCTCATATTCAACAAAAGAAACCAAATCCAACAGCTACTACAAAACAGGTTTTCCTAGGGATATCAGGCTCATGACGAAGTGTGAATGCTCCCCTGATCTGCTCAGGTTTGAAACAATGTTCTGTGCTGTTGGAATCATTTTCATGGCCAGCATTATGAGCTGGTGATCACCATCTCTTAGGTCATCACCTATTACTCAGAATTTGTGCTCTAACTCCTATGCACAAAAATGCTTGATGTTTTCTTCGTGAAAACTTGCTTGTCTAAGTGAAATGGAAGGACTGTAAAACATTGAGTGTTTGTAACAAATGTTTAATTCTCACTAAGCAGGACCAGAAGCCAACAATTGTAGCACTCAGTAATAACATCCTTGCACTGCTCTAATCAGCTGCGAATGCAAACCCACTACTGCAGCCCCTTCTACCCTAAACACACACATTGCAGGATCCCATCCAGCTCCAGAGCCAATCTTGTCTCCAACAACAACCAGTAGCACAGACCTAGGCACAGAACATGAAAACCAGGGTGATAACCTGAGCACACTCAGCAAAGTGCCTGATGTACACAGACTTTAGATAGACAGAGAAGACCAAGGATGTTGTTTGCTATTTGCACTTTGGAAATTTCATGTGCTCTTGGTGCAGTGATCTACAGAGTAAGGAATCCCTAAGAACTCATTAATAGATGGTGTCTCATATAGCTCCGCTGAGACTGAAAATGAGAAATAAAACACAGACTCTTTGGGAGAGTTGCCTGTATATTTCACTAAAACATTTTCGATTTCCAAGTGTTTCCTATTATTTATCGTTTTATATATTTGCTCTTTTGAATCCCAAGGTAAAGGGCCAAGTCTGGAAAGACTAGAACAAGATCCAACCAAACCAGAAAAGAAAATTAAATCATCACTTTGCTAAACACAACTCAAGCCCACAAAAGCAAGAAAAATCAGCATAAAGGCTCAAACACCATCCTTGCCTCTGTGTGCTGCCTTTCAAGGAGTCTCCAAAGTAGGGGTGATTTCACAGGTCAGACACAATGCCTAGGCACCACAAGATGGATTAAGGAGGGAGTCCCAGCCTTAACTCCACATGTCGCTCCTTCTGTGGTTTCAAGTCAGAGTCTCGATGTTAGTACAACCTATTTTTGTGGTTTAATAAATCACATACTTTAGCTTATGTAATGACTCGGAGTGAGTGATTGTATTCTCTTCTGGCCCAGAGGTGATGTGATCATATCCCAGTTCTGTAAGGGAATGGAAATCAATGGTTGCTGCTGGATTCATTTCAGGCAGGCTGGGGTGTGTGGAGGTGGTGAGGGGCTGGCTCAGACTTTGAAAGTTTACTAGTTCCAGATGGAGTTGTTTACAAAAAATAAAACATTTTTGAGTCAGCTTGTGGTTCAGATCTCCTTCCTGACCTTCCCTTACCAAAACAGACTAAAAAGCCGTGGCTGAATCCTTCTGCTGACTGACAGCCTGTTACACATAATCTACTTTTCTCCTTGTTTTAAAACATTTTGTGAGTCCAACTACCTGCTGAAGTTTAAACATCCTTAAGAGCTGCACAGGGATGTGAAGTCACACGCTGCTCAAAGCCAAGGTTTGCTCTCCTGCACATCCAGCAGTGAAACCTGAAGCTGCTCAGTGCTGCACATATCCTCCTCATTAAAAGGCTTTCCCATTACACAGAACCCTCTTGCATGGAGTACTTTGGCACTCTGATTGATTAAATCCCTTTGAAATCGTCTCTGTTACAACACATCTCTGTTGCTGAGAGCAAGGGGGAGGAGTGGAGGGAGATTTGCCTGCATTATAAACTTTTGGGCTGCCTTGAAAAGGAGCAGAAGCAGCAGAGAATAAGCAAAGGGTGGTTGTCCATGGGGCTGACTCTACTGGTACAAATGGCAACAGGAGAGTTGGATTCAGGCCTGAGACTGAGCCAAAATGGTTCACCCCAAAGTGGTGGGGTTTGGGTGCCAACCCCCACCTTGCCCCTGGCATCCAAGGGCCAGCCTTTGTCCACCGAGAGGGAGAGGCCAGCTGGAGATCCCAGGGGTAAGGACATGAAGAGCAGTGGAGTGAGATCCTACCAGCAGAAAGCCCAGCTGGAGCAGTGGCATTCCACATTTTGGTTATTCCAGCCACCACTCTGCCATCAGCCCTGCTGTCTTCAGGCACTGGGGGCAGCAGCTGAGAAAGGAACCTGTTTTGACAGATGTGTGGCAGATTTCCTCCCTGATTAATTGGTATAAGGGACAACCCATTGCCACTGCAACTTTGTTGAAAGCTCTTTCTCCCAGCAAACCTCGAGAACTTGGGACTCAGCCATCTACATTTACAGAAGTCACTAGTCTCTCATAAATACGACTGAAGAGAATATGCTGCAGGAACCGCGTCTGAAAAATGTAACTTCATTTACAGTTTGAAGGGGGTTTATTACCTTTTTTTTTTTTAAGGAATCAAATCCATACATCGTGTATCTGGCACTGTTTGCACTCTGTGGGCAGCTTAGAAGAAGCCAGCAAGAATGGCTGGTTTTCCATACAGGGTTGCCCTACTGTGATCCACAGAAACCCCCCGCCCTCTTCAGAAGGCATCCTTCCCCTTTGAGAATGTGGTGTGCACAATTTCCTCCCACATAACACAATCCAACAGCCCTCATCACATCCATTTTCAGAGGGTTAGGTTCACAACATGTGCAAAGATGCTGGAGAGAAAAACTGGCTTGGTGGTGTCAAAAGCAAAGGAGCAGGACAGCTGCCCTTAAGCATTCTGGGGGGACTGAGGCTTGTACGGCAAGTGTGATGTGCCACATGCCAGTCAGTAACGTTCTGAGAAATAAAAGAACCAACAAACAATATTTGGAAAAGTCTTCTGAAGAGGAAAGGGGATTAATGTATTTGCCCCATGTAGTTCGTGTCAATTTTCCCACTTGTAAACGTGTGACTTTTCTGCCTGAAGACATATAGAAATACAGAGTGAAAGCTGTTTCCTTCCCCAAATCCCATGTCTCATGAGTCCAAGAAACAAAGACTCCAAGAAACAAAGTTTTAAAGCAAAAATAACTCTCTTTAACTTCACAGCATACAAAAACACTACCAGAAGTGCTCAGAGACTCTGCATGAAACAAAAATGAGAATTCATCCTTCTGGAGAATAATGGAAAGGGGGACAGAAAAACTTCTAAGCTGCCTTTGCTCCAGCATCCTCTAACCAGCACTTCACATATATCTTTTAGCTATAGTGTTTCACACATCTGATTTTGAAGAGCATTTTCATATTTCCCTTTGAATTACTATGTTTTTCTTGGTTCTCATTACAGTGATGAGGGGACCCAACAGCCATCATAATGAAAGGCAGAGCAAGGATGAACAATAAGAGTTGGAACTTCCCACCAAAGCCTGTGAAAAAACAATTATGGTTCTATCTGAGAAATGGGAATGCGGGATGGGGGCGGGGGCAGCAGCCACACCAGCTCACAGAGTCTGTGCCCACCCCATGTGCGGAACTCAGCCTGCAGCCTCCTGCCTGTGACATGCCAGCAGTTGGTGGGAGCAGGCTAGAAACCGTGGCAGTGAGTGGATCCAGGCTTAAAAATGAACCTGGAAAATCATAACCCTGGATCAATTCACTGATTTGATTTAAAGAAGGCCTGTCAGGACAACGCTGAGGGGCTCAGCACGGTGAGAAGGAGCGCCTGAAAGAGCAGCTCCTTAAATCACTGTTGCTGCCCCAGTTACAGCCTGGGAGGCCAGGTTCCATGGTGGCATTGGGGGTAAGGAATAAAGGGTCTGCACTGCAAAACCCCCAAAATTTCTCCAGTGGGAGAAATTTCTCCAGTGCTCTGCTTCTCCAGGAACAATAATTTGATTGAAGCCCTCTGCACATAGTATCTCCACTACACTGAGGCTCCGCTTCCCCACTTGCATCAATTATTCTCCAGCTCCCCTCCCTGCCACCCCCTGGACTCCTCTGTGTTTCAACATTCCCTCTTTTAATTTTCCTTTGGAGTTAAAATAAACCTTTTGAAGAGATATTTCCTTTCCAGTGTCATACTACAATGTAGACCAAGTCTGCATTTGATTAGTAAATTCATCCCATGCTGGTGTTTTTGTATCCTCAGTGTCATGTACATTTAATAAAATGCTATTTCCCTCTCTGTCCTCACTTTTTTTTTTTTTAATGGGAAGATGTGTGTTAAAGTGATAGGAATACTCTTGATGCAAAAAGGAAAAGGGATTCTGAAGTGGCTAATAACTAGAAGTTTCCAGAAGAGCTAGCAGAAGAGACAGGCAGCAAATACATGGGTCACTGAGTATTTTGGTGTCTTCCTGCCATGCTTAAAGGCAACAAGGACCTTTGAAAATGTCTGGAACGCTTCCAGCTGCCTCTGAAAACTGGAAGGAGATGTCACTGTCAATGCCTCCAGTCCAGGAGCCTTTCTTCCAGTCCATAGCCAGCATTAACCCAGAGGCTACTGGCCAAGACCAGGAAAGGAGCCAGGAGGCAACACTGATAACAGAGAAGAGCCAGGAGAAAGCAGGAAAGGGAAAGGCAAAGTGGTATAGCCAGAGGGGCAAGAAGTAAGTAAGGACTGTATACCCAGACAACCTGAGCAGAAGACAACAACAACAAAAAAAAAGAAGTAAAGGAGGCAGAGAAGTAATTGTCCCAGATTAAGGTTGTGCTGGGGAAAGGTTGGAATGCAAAAGGCAGTGAGAAAACATGAAGGGATGACAAGGGAAGGAGCTGATAAAGAAGCAGAAATAGGAAGAGCAGAGACAAGTGTTGGCAGGCTGCGACTTATGGGTTTCCAGGCTAAAGTTAGTGAACCTCACTGTAAAAGCTGTGAAGGGAGGAGTCAGGATAGACGTATCTCTGGCACAGCAGACCCCTTTTGGCTACTGTTGTAACATGTCCGGAATAAAGGCAGCATTGCAAAATAGGGAGAAAGTGCTTTTACCTTTAGCTGTTCACCCAGCTGCTGCCTTTTACCTTTAAAAAACAGCAGTGAGGAACCCAGGACAGCATAGCTGAGGCACCCTACACAGTAAGGTATCTACACCTTGTATGAAATGCAGCTCAGTATTCCATCCCTTCAGCCTGGGCTGTGTCCATCCCTCTGTGTTTCTGTCTTTCTGGCACAGATGAAACAGTGAAAATCTTTGCAGGATCACTAGTATCACCAACACAAATCCAAATTCATTCAGATCCTATTTAGAGCAAAACGTTTCACAGTTGTGTTTGCAGGTGGGCAAGGCACACAGGACCATGAGCTGCATGGTTCAGAATAAAAACACTCAGGGGGGTTCCATCATTTAGTCAAATTAGATATCCCAGAATCAACCTAGAGCACAGACCTGAACAATGAAATGTTAATCTAATTCACTGCAGCCGGCAATTTTAAAATAACCCATCCCAGAAGTCACCTCTTCTACAAACATACCCATCTAAAAGGGATATTACATAGTTGATGCTTTCGCAAAGAAATGCCAAGACAAGGCTGCTTTTGTTATAAGAAAGATGTCCTGGTGACAGGCAGCTGCTGCTCCATGCCATGCACAGGACTGAGGTAGGAATTACCTCGCAGGGAAACGACTCAGGCACCAGTATTTTGGGGGAAATGAAAAGGGTCTCCAGCATTTCAGAGGGGATAGCTGGGAATAATTGCTGACACAACACATCTTAGCTGGCACTTGCTGGAAGATAGGCTCCTTAAAAGTAAAAGTAAGGAGAGGAATGCTCACTGAAGTGCTTGCAGAGACAGCTTACGTGAAGGAACTGAAAATGAGCAGAAGGGCTGATAAAAGGCACAGAGGTTTTACACAATAGCATATTCTCCTATAAACCACCTAATTCTTCTACTTGGTATTCATCACTGTCAGAAGCCTTTCTAGCAGTGAATGAAGGCTTTATGCTTAGCCTCATTATCAGCTCAATGATAGGGGGCAAGCCATGCACATGAAGTTCAGTACCAGAGATATGTTGTTAAAATGCTGCAATTTGTCAGCATTTAGATAAACAAATGAGGGGCAGAGCGAGTGTGTGAAGTGACCTCTGCAGCATTCACGGGATATTTTGCCACTTGTTCTGAAAAATGTATTCAAGTCGCTCTAGATTTGCTTGGGTGGAATGAGAAAATATTGATTTAAAAAAAAATAATCTCTTCGAACAAGACAGAGGTTTACTCTCATTTTAAGTTGTTCCTCTCTCTCTAACCCTGTTCTTTGTTTACTATTGTGCTTCCCATAGACCCTGACATTCCAGTAAGGCTTCTTGGGCTTGATCCTGAGCAACTGGGCTCACCAGCACATTCCTGGTGGCTTATTCGCCAGAACAGGCTGTGTGGGCTGTCACTCAGAGGTGTGAAGAGTTCAAAAAGAACTAATAACCCATGCGAATTGATAATATATCAGTGATGCAAACTGAAGGAATGTACTTTTCCCTACTTCAGGTCATAAATAGGAAACCACAGCATAAAGGGAGAAAAAAGAATCTCTTTAAAGATTTTTCATCCTCATCCTTGCCAACTGAGAAAGATGATCATTTAGTTTTTATTGTCTGTAATATTTACTCCAAGGCTTTACATTTGCCTGTTTTCTGTCAACTCTTTCTCCCAGAGCTCAAGTGAAACACACTTGCAGCACAGACAACGCTGCTTTGCAGAGGACTCTGTTTCCTGGTTTCTTACAGAGTTTTCAATGACGCTGTGAAAGCCAGACACCCGAGAAATCAAATCAAATGAATTGTAACACTTTCTGAAAAGCGAGATTATGCTACAATGGGGTTTCAATCACCTCCGGGAGAATGTTTGTCTGAAATCAGGCCTTCCTCAGATTATACACAGCTGTTGAGCTGCCTAATGCTTTCACAGTTTTCCTATGTTGAAGGAAAACCTTGGTGGCATGGGATCACCATCAATCTCAATACCTCATACAAAGTGGAGTCACTAAAGTCTCATTTGCAGCCCCTTTTCTTTTTGGCCTATACACAAACTTTCCTGCTCATTTGAAGAGAATTATGTGGGCTTAATTAAGTGTAGTAACTTATTGGTAGCACAGTGCCCAATCAATGAAATGTGCAGATGTGATGTGAAATGATGGGGCAATGCTGTTGTGGAGAATACAAATCAGGGTGACGGCTATTATTTGTATCCAAAAGAAGTTATTTGGGACTCAATTATCCCATTCACAGTAATTGTGGTGCACCAGATGGTTACAATACAGAAGAGTTTTCCATGACCATAACATTTCTTCTGAGCATCTTTTCTTCTTCTCTAATTCACCATACGACGATTAGTTTCTTATTGGGTGTTTATTGAAATGAGGGGAGCTAAGGAACAGATTTAGTGCATCAAGGAACAAAAGGGAGGGGAGACCCATGAATTAAAATAAGAGATTGCAGCTTGCTCTGTTGTTTTTCAGAGGCCTTGAAATAGTCGCCTTGCAGCTTATCTACAATGACCTTCCCTCCCCTCCTTTCTCTTGCCTCCTTCACTCTCCACATCCAGGAGATGTAAAGTTTTTCAAATCTGACCGGCTGCTGTGCCGTCTGTCAAAGCCTTTCCAGCCAAGTGAGCAGTTTTTCATTTAATTCACTGAGTTGTCCTCAATAAAATTAATTCCTTCTCATCGGCACCATTGAAGCAGCGAATAGGAACAAAACCAAACGAGGTTGTGAATATAGTGTTGGTCATTAACTAGGGGCACTGACTCCATCATCTGTTCATCCCTTCATCTCACTGAGGTGTTTGCAATACAAAAGGAAAAGTGAAGCGGGTGGGGAGAAAGTGAGAACAGAAAAGCCTAAGGAGCCTTGTCCTCAGCTAGACAAAATCGGCTTATTGCCACCACAACCAATGAAGTAACAGCCATTTATACCACAGGGTTCTGGCTCTTGTCTCAGCACTGTCCTGAAGCTCTTCCCCATCACCTCTGTGAATTAATTGGCAGGAGGTTGGGCAAAGGTGTCTGAACACAGAATCACAGAATCACAGAATATTATGAGTTGGAAGGGACCCACAAGATTCATCTAGTCCAACTCACCATCTAACACCCGTACAGAGACCGAGAGCACATCCCAGAGCGTAACACCAACCTAGATTCCTNGAGGAGCTCCACACCTTGCAGCCACATGCCACCAACTTTTATGTTTCAACCTTCCTGTTTGGGAAAGGAAACTTTCTGCCTGGGCTCAGGGGAAAGTCCTCTAGCTGTCTTGGGCTTGTAATCCTTATCTGGCAGCACCGTGGAGAACTCTGTGCTTATGACAGAGTGGGAAGCACATATGTTGAAAATTACAGAATCATAGGACCATTTAGGTTGGAAAAGACGTCTAAGATCATAAAGTCCAACCATTAATAGAGCAGCCCCATGTTGACAACTAAACCGTATCCTCAAGTGCCACACACCCACATGGTTTCTGAAGACTTCCAGGGATGGTGACACAACCACTTCCCTGGGCAGCCTGGTTCAATGCTTGACCTTCCTCTGGGTGAAGGAAATTTTCCTAATATCCAATCTTAGCCTCCACTGGCACAACTTGGGGCCATTTCCTCTTGTTCTGTCACTTGTTACTGAAGAAGAGACCAAGACCTTGCTACAACCTCCTTTCAGGCAGTTCTAGAGAGCGAAGTCCCCTCTTATGACTGAGCCTTTTTCCTTGGCAATTGTCAATTCCTAGTATCTTTTTTCTCCTGAGTCCAGCAGGGTCCTGGCACTCCTGGACTGTCCCTGTGCAGGATAAGGACCATGCAGGCTTTCATTTTAGCATACCTGTTGTCATGGCAACATTTATTTGTTAAACATAACGATGGTGTTGGGAGTCACACATTCATGGCTTTCCTGACTAAGACAACAGCACAGTTCTAGTGGCGTCTACTTGAAACTTGATCATGTGGCTCCAGAGGCTGGCAACCACATCCTACTTTGGGGTTAGCCAAATAAAACTATAGTTTGGTTTAGTGCTGCTAGCTTTGAGGAAATGATGGTTATGAGATTTGGGCCAGAGTTTATGTTTACTTAAACTATAGCTGCCACGAGACAGAGTCCATCTCTCCTAACAAAGGAAAGCCACGGATGAAATGTGCCTTTTTTAATAACATTTTTCAAAGGTGCTTTCTGACTTAAAGACACACATCCTACTCTGCCACTTGTGTTCTGAAGTCTGTATTAAAATGACGGTAAAGCTGCAACCCACAAGCTCAAGCCACGCTTTGCAAACTGTTCATTAATTGCAAATACATAAAGCTTGATGACATGTATCGCACAGATTTAATTTCAACCATGTCTTTGCTTTAATAAACAAAGCATGCTGTACCAGCAGAGCTATAACCAAGTGATGATAACATCTGGGTTTCAGACCATTTAGAGATCAGAAAGATAACTTTTTTCTCCCTTCCAAAACAACAACAAAAGAAAAAAAAAAGGCAAAAAAAGAATAATCCCAAATCTGGCTTTTTGACCACTACTGAATAAGGAGGGGCAGATTTTCAAAGACAAGTAAGGGTTTCACCATTACTATCTAGTATTGACTCAACCAACATGTTTAATGCTGATCTAGGAATTGAGTGCTTCCCTAAAACGGCTGGATTCTGATACAACATACAGGCACTAAGATGCCTGTATTGCAGGCATGAAAGATTAGGAAACAGGAGGCCAAGATTAATAGATTCAGATTCCTTTTTTCCTTTTTCTTAGTACCAGCCTGCTGTGGTGACTTTGGATCCCAAGAATCCTGTCTTCCATTTCAGTTACATTCTTTATCATGTTAGACAGAGCCTTCATTTAATGGGATTTTTTTAATAAAACTCAGGTATCATACTTTGCACTGTCAGACCACATCTCAACAGCCTATTGGGAGGAGACTACAGCCAGACTTTTCACAGTACATCCCTGATCTGGACAAGCAAGGAACCAGGGTTATGGGAAATCTACCTCACAACTTAGATGCAGACTCAGTTTGCCACTGGCAGAAATGAGCATAAAAACCAGAAGCCTGGTTTTACAAGTTCTCTGCATTACTGGCCTTTCACTAAGTAGAGCAAGTAGTCATATACTTTCTATCATGATTTTTGAGCACATCCCTTTAAGGTGAGCACAGAAGCATTAGTGAGTTCAAGAAGCAGAACAAAAGTTTTCTCCAGGGACATGAGCAGATTAAAAACATTATAATGTTATGTTAGGTGGAAAATAAAACCCTGCCCTTGCTCCAGTTCAATGCAAACCTTCCATAGACCTCAGCGGATACAAAATTTCACATAGTGCTTTCTACCCTGTAGTTTAATATCATCACAATCCAGGGGTGTAATACGTAATGGGAGTTCAGATTTTTCTTCAACCAGACTGAAACTAATGAAATCTTAGCACAGCTTTCCTAAACATTATGCAGTTTTTAAAATGGGAATCATGTTAGTCAAAGGGAATTACAGTCCCTACCCTCTTCTGTACACTGAAGGGTAATTCCACAGTTTGATTTTCAGACTTACAAAACCCCAGTCAGATCTTATCTCGCTGCAACTGGGAGACAGAATAGTTATCCAATATGGCTAAAAGCATAGAACATTGTTCCCACAGTGTTTTCGTATTAGGCTTTAATTGGGACCAAAACCCTGTTTTGTGAAAAACTGAGAAATGAAGCTTAGGTCCATCCTGACTTCCTGCTCTGACAAATTCTGTACTAATTCATCTGAGCAAATGCACACCCGTCTGCCAGCAGGTGTGCTGGAAGCTTCAAGGCTATGGGGAAACTGGATGCAGAGAGACAGCTCCTACCCATGACACTTCACATGCTAAGTCCTCAAAGATTTGCCCTCCCCTACATTTATTTTTATTGACTCTTATTCATCTCCCTGTATCAGAGGGCTCAGCCAAGTCAAGGCACTGCTGGATTACAGCTTTCCTGACACCCTATGGAAGGGATTCTCTGTCATCGGATCTTCAGGGAGATATTAAGATACCGCTCATAAAAATCAGTTTATATTTCTGAGGAACTCAGTCCAGAGGACACTAAGAGGGCCAGAGGCCAGGAGGACAGAGCCATGAAAATCCCTGGACCTGGCAGAGCTGGGCTCCCAGTGGGCATGTGTCTGCACACTTCCACCAGCTTTGGTTTTTCCAGGGATGCTAATGAGATTCCTGGGCTAAGGTGTGTACAAAGTCACTATCAAACATTACCAAATAATCATGGCTGCTGTTCCTTTGGTGTTTTAATTTTTCTTTCTTTCAGAAACTGTTTTGGTGACATTGTAGTGTCAGATTTGTACTCAGAGTGGCCTTATTACAGAGAAACACAACCCCTCAATATTTATGATGTTGTTTTGTCTCTAAAGCATGCAGAGAAATTTCTTCCCATACATTTTATTTTGATCTTATCTAGGGCTATAGTCCCTTCATATTAAGCAGGTCTTTAATTTTGGCTCTTTAGCAGGAATGAACCCATGCAAAAATATGGGTTATGAAGCCTTAAAACCCATGAGACCTAGTCAATGTCAAACTCTGCTATGAACTTGAAAGTACAAAGGAATGTCTCATTAATGGACATTTATATATCATCTGTATAATGACTTTTTCTATTCCCTCTCTCCTTTTTATATCCTTTGTCTTTTGACATTGCCCATACAATGACTGTCAGAGGTCAGTTACAAGACCAAGATTTGGATGAGAACATTACAGTGCGCTCTATGGAGAATCTAAATATATAGTTGCCATTGACTCTGTCAAAAGCTTTTTCCATATTTAAGGGAACAGTTGAAATGAGGATTAGATTTAATGTTGATCGGGGTTAAGGTCAAAACCAATCATATCTCTTAATATCTACTGAATTAAGTATAAATACGTATCTGGTTGGGTGGAATTATTTCTGTCACAATGGGTTCTGCACCTTTGAAAAGCTACTTTCGAAATAACTGGAAATAATTATTTGCATAGATTTACAGGTGATATTACGCATCTCCATCTGATCTACTTTCAGGCAAAAGCTGAAGAGTGCAAATATTCAGAGAGTTGACTTAAAATAAAGGAAATAAATTTTTGTGCCAAATCACATACTCTTCAAACTAACAACCAAGCAGGTACTTCTTTGACAGCATCACCTTTCCTCAAACAAATGTTTTTTCCAAAGCCAAGAGAGGTGTGTCATCTCCAAACCCATAAATATTTAAGACAGTAAAAAGTCTTCAGGACCAAAGTTTGTGTATTTTCACAACAGCCATATCAATATTTGCAAGGCCAGATATTTGTTTAGGGTAAGCTTTTTTCACTGCAAGGCATGAAACTGATTTGCATCTCTGGTCCTAAACATAAAGCCAAGATTGCTACAACTCTCACAACTTCCCACAGCAGAAGAGAGCAATGAGATCTGATGAATATCTAGCAAGGAAAGTGTCACTAAAGAGCTCCAACTGTCTCCCTCGTGGAGCTCTACGAAAATGTTTTCAGAAAAGTCTTGGAAAAAAATCTATTGTGACTTTATTTGGAGCAGAAAACTTGATATTTCCTTTTTAAAATTAATTTTCTTTTCAAAATATACTTAAGACTACATAAATAACAAATAGATCAACAGTGGGCCTGGAGGCTCACGGGCTTGCAGTACCCACATCCCTGGGGTCAAGCTCTGTCCATCACTCTTGGAATTGTGTGTAGTTCGAGTCACACATCCCATAAACAACCTTAATACACCATGCAGAGTTTACATATCTCCCAGCCTTGCCACTAGCCTGTACATGGTATGGGATGCAGGAATGGGATGGCTGGCAGAGGCAGCCCTTGAGTTCAGACCCACCACACAATGCTTGAAAAAGAACTTTGTGTATCTTCCTCTCCTCCAGGCATGGGAAAGGAAGGATAGAGTCTGAATTTATTCTCCCTGTCCTTTTAACTAAATAGATTTGGTTTGCTGCAATTAGGGCCATTTGAATCAGGCAGTATTTCCTTGAACTCCAAAAATTTCCCAAAGTTTCAGAATTTCATATGACATGAGAACTTCTTTTGTGGCTGATAAAATTGTTTGTTGAGATTGGCAGCGCTAACTTCTCCACTCCTCGGAGCTTCCCTCTTTTCACTCTCATCTCCCTCCTCCACCCCACAACTTTTCCCTACCCTTTTTTGGCATCCTCTGGTCCCAGACTCCAGCTACTGCCCCCATGCCACCCGATGTTTTTCAGCGGAGCTGAGAGGGGGACACTCCTTGATGCACTGCAGATGTGGGATCTTAGTGGTGCTTTCACATGGAACTCAAATTGCTCAAGAAGGTTTAACCCTGTGACTAAATTCTCAAACCTGCAAACTGTAAGCAAAGCCCATGCTCCCATCTAGGCTGAAAAGGGCAAGTTAATGAAAGGAACACCCACCCCAGCAATTCATAGGATGCATGAAAAGAAACCTAAACCCCCCACATTCTCAATGCTAATTAAGCAATAATGATCAAGGCACAGAGTATTTCCTGGGGATTAATAACTAACTGGGAGGAGATGATGACCCCAGACAGTCATTAATCCTCAGGAAATGCCCTGCATCGAAGTTGTTATTGCTAGTTCAGGCTAAATATGTGAGAAAAGAGATTTTTTTTTTTAAGTCCTTGCTGGAGGTTTTTTCAGTATGTTTTTTTCTTTGGTTGGGATTATGAGCCCCCTGGAGTAGGACCTCTCAGACCTATCAGTCAACCAGATAGCACAAAATAGTCCTCCAGACCCCAGCATGAGAAGAAATAAAAATTAAATCATAGTTGTTTAGCTAGCTCCTTCTGCAGATGTCTCTTGCTGTTCTCCAGACATTCAAAACCTGATCCTGAACAGGGTAAAGCTGTGTCAGCTGCCACTGAACTCAGTGAGAAGCTCAAACTCTGGGACCCCAAATTTCTGTAACCTCTGAGACACTCTTTATCCCAAAAGCACTGATCCCATGGGTCTTAGTGCTCCTGGATACAAGGCCCTGATTTTAGGATGTGCTTGATTTCAAGCACATGCTTAAATTTAGGGAAAAGTATGCTCAACTGACTTGAATGATTTAACAGATGATGTGTAGTAACAAGGAACCCTTTTCAAACTGTTGCTTGTAATGAAGACCCCAACACACACACACACACACGTGTGTATGAAACATGCAAAAGGAAGAGAAAGCTCCAGTTATCACATCACAGGTCTGTCCCTCCTCCTGTGATATTTTCAGATCTGCTTAAGAAAGGATTTGTCTTCTGCAACAACAACAAAAAAAGAGGTTAAGCAAAACCTTTCTCGTTATCCCTGGTAGTTTTTAAATGATTCTGAAAGCAGAGCTTTTTGTATGCTATTAAATAGTCCTTCGGCTTCAAAAGAGAAACTAACAGGAAAAATAAAGAATGAGTTTCATTTACATTAATCTTCCCAGTTAAGTTAAAAAAAACCACATGAAAGTAATATTCTAAGTAATAGAAGGTAAACTCACTTTTCTAAAGCCTTTACTGTCTAAACACTATAAAGATTAATAATGGTGTAGGGAAACAAGTACATGGTACACATTTACAAATACATGGTACACATCCTGTATTTATTAAGAACAGTTTCAGTTCTAGCCATCATTCTCTCTGTTCTTCTGTGTCACTGTTTGTCAAGAAAACCCCTGAAGGTTGGAAAAGTAAGGTCTGATAACAATAAGCCCTGCCTGAGTTCAGCTTCTACATGAATTTGAAACCATGGAAAGCATTCAGCACCTAACAGGATTAAACTAAGGAAAAGACTTGTAGTTAAAATTCAGCTCCAACTACTAGGAAAATCTTTTTTTTTTTTTTTTAATATAGCATCTCTAATCATGAGAAGAAAAAATGAGAAGTCAGTTCAATATACAAACTACAGAAAGCTCTTAAACTAATGAACACCTAGATGAATTAGCAAACCCTACTTTCACAGGATCTCTGCTTTATCCTCCACATAAATCTCTTCACTCTGCAGCAACACCAGCCCCTAGTGTTAATAACACAATGTCAGCAATTCTGGTAAGATTTATAAAGGAAAACTACACTGAAAATTGCCTGGTCATTATACATTCCTTTGGAATCAATGAAACACTATAAATCTTTAAATACATTACTGCTCATATGATTCAGACATACTCCCTCAGTGTACCCTGACATTCATTAGAGGATACTTAAGCAAGGTGTGGAAGAGAAAAAAAAATATAATAAAGTCTCCATGCTATAATTTTTAATGAAGCACATACAGAGAATATTGCGAGAGCAGGTATGGGAGATCTATTTGTCAGATGGAAATTACTAAGTATTCCAAAACCAGAACCAACCCTACTGCTCCTCCATACCATGAGAGCAGCCACTTGGTCTAGAGTTTCATGTTGGCCTATTTCTTCTTAGCTGGGCTAAGCTGGCATCAAGGGGCTATCATCTGTCAAAATATCAGCGGGAGAAACAATTGACAAAGCCACCACTTGAGAATGTTGAGTAAACTGGGTAAAAAGCAGTGAAAGAAGTTAATGTGCAACCTGGCACACAGTACCAGCCCAAGCCGTGAGAACCACTTATGTGATAATTGGTCCCTCACAATATCTTCTGCTCTGTAAAACATTGTCTTGGGCTTGTCTTTCAGCACAGGAACGGATCTCTTTGAGGCACAATGAAACAAACACCCACCTGAAAGCCCCTTCCAGCTGACAGGGGAGGAATTCAGGTGGGAAAGCCTGCGATTTCTGAACAGCTACAAACAGTTTCAGGTAACTCCAGACTCACCCAGGGTCAGCAGGAAAAATGCAAGCTCTTTTTTGAAAGAAGAAGAAACACATTTATATGCAGCCATTTATTCAGTTCAGACAGAAATAAGTAACCTCTGGGATTCCAAGTATCTCTCTTCATTTTCATCCTCCTTGTTGTCCAGCCTTAAAAAAAAAAAAAAAAATCCTTATTGTGATAGCAGAATATTACCAGGGGAAGAAATGTAAAACCAAGAATCAGAAAAGAAACAGGGAACATTAACAAAGCTGGTCTGTTTGCAGAGTAGAAACCCAGGCAGCAGAAACAGTAGAATATTAGACTAGGTTATGAAACATCTTGTAGTACAGGTGTTTCACAAGGCAGCCAAGCTCCTCTCAGCCCTATTTATATACGTATACACATATATACACATACATGTATCTGCAAGTTCCTCAAGGCTGGAGAAGTGAGAGACAGATGCATCACCATGTTAACACTCATACTTGTTCATATGCAGAGGCATTTTGAAACATAGCACTGCTATGCAGTGGCAAGAGTGCAAGTCACCATCTGAATCCTACCCTGAAAGGAAAGGGTCTAGTGGTGGGAGGCTGTTTGGGAGCTAGAATAGATGATCCTGTGGGTCCCTTCCAACTCAGAGGAACCTGTGAACCTGTGATGCAAAAGCTTTGAGCAGAGGGATAAAATTCACCCTATAAGGGAAATTGTTTTACTTTCTAAAGTTGGTTCGCTTTGAGCTTGTAAAGTGACCTAAGAGACTGTTCTAAACTGGGATCTTCTTGAAAGAAAGGGCCTGATTTGTAGCTACTGGAAAATATGAAATCTCTGTATGTTTTGGCACATCTTTAGATTCTCAAGAGTCAAGAAATGGGCCTCTGTGTTTTTTAATTATTCAGAGAGTGGCAGTCAGTCCTTACAAAGTGGGACAACTCAGTGTTTCTAGAGCAAATACAATTTTCTTTATGACAGAAAATTTCCCATAGCGGAATCTGTTCTTTCTTGTGTTGCCTTAAAAAATAGTGATCCATGATCAGGCTTGTTGCTAGAGCAACAAACATGTGGGCAAGTGCTGTTCTCAGGAGAGATTTTCATGAGCAGGCCAGGTGTTCTTTTGTATGGATCTGGGCTTTGTCATATTAACAACCGTGGATGAATCATGACAAATTTCCTTCAGCTTTAACTAAAGCTCAGGATAGCCATAGTTTCCTACTCAGTTTGTACTAAATCAATCCCTATTCCCTCAAAAGCACCATCCCTTTTCCTAAGTAGTCATATACTGACTAGCCAACTATAGAAAAGCTAAAGGACAAAGTGAGTGTTTGGTATGCAAGATTAATAACAACCATTATGGGATTTCCTTTAATGAGATCACCCAGGGTCTCTCAAGAACAGCAATATCACAGCCAAAACAATTACACAGAAATAAAAGAGATAAAAAGGCAGTACAGAGATGAGACTGAAACTACCTCCCATGTGAATAAGACTTGTATATCCTGCTCCGATGCCTTGTAACGAATTGTGCAAAGAACACAGTGAGTTCTGATATTCCTGAACTCCATTCAGACACTGGGAAGGAACAAGAAGGTTCTCATTTGAGGACCCATGGCCACATGTGCTGAAAAGGGCTCCCTGAGAAGAGCAAGCTGTCATGCTGCAGAGATTCCAGGTTGAAGATGCAGCTGTAGACCAGAAATCCCCTTCTGTATTATCTTCAGGCATATGTTTACTCACAGAAAAATAAGACTGGTTCTAGAAGTGAGTTCAAATGCCAGAACTGTGAACATCTGTAATACATAATTGCCATTTCACTGCTTGATCAAACCCAGGCTCCTCCAAATAGCTCCCTCCAGCACCATGTCCAGGCACAGGTTAGCAATATGGCTCTTTGGGGACTGTTCCCAAAGCAGCAGATACAAGGTAGGGTTTGATCACCTCAACATCTCTGCAATACCACTCCAGGAGGCTTTATACCCTCAGTGCCCTTGTGCCATAGCCCTGTGTAAGTATCACCAGCTTCATGCTATAACAGCACCATACTTAAGAGTTGGAGCAGAGCAGTGCTGTGTTTCAGATACTTGATACCAGGGAAAATACTCAAATACTAATTCTGTAGGAACCTCCAGGAATCCCACAGGGGTCAGATGAATCCCAGTCCAAAATGCCATGAAGTAGGAACACAACCCTGCTCTGACAAGGGATTAGCATGAACCAGTCTGTGCCACTTACCTTTGGGCACAGGAGCTCTTATCACAGAATCACAGAATCACAGAATATTATGAGCTGGAAGGGACCCACAAGGATCATCTAGTCCAACTCACCATCTAACACCCGTAGGGAGACCGAGAGCACATTGCAGGGCATAACACCAGCCTAGATCCCTCACAGTCTAGCAGGCCACTCCGAGCCGGAAGGGGCCCAACGTCATCCAGCCCTACACCTCCCTGCTAGACCATGTCACTAAGCTCCTCGTCCAGTCTTCTCTTAAACACCTCCAGGGACGGTGACTCCACCACCTCCCCGGGCAGCCCATTCCAATATGCGATTACTCTCTCTGTGAAGAACCGCTTCCTAATGTTAAGATTGAACCTCCCCTGGAGTAGCTTGAGACCGTGCCCTCTCGTTCTGGTGTCGTCAGCCTGGAANGCCAGTCAGATGTTGCACCATTCACCACCACCCTCTGAGCTCGCCCCTCCAACCAGTTTGTAACCCAGCATAAAATGCTCCTTTCCAGCCCGAGTTTCACAAGTTTCTCCTGAAGCTTACTGTGTGAAACCGTGTCAAAGGCTTTGCTAAGGTCCAAGTACACAACATCCACAGCCTTTTTGTCATCAACCAGTCGAATCACTGGATCATAAAAGGAGATCAAGTTAGTTAGGCAGGACCTGCCTTTCCGAAATCCATGCTGACTAGATCTAATGTCATGGTTGTTCTGCAGTTGCTGTGTAATGGTACACAAGACCATCTGTTCCATGACTTTGCATGGGACTGAGGTCAGGCTGACTGGTCTGTAGTTGTTAGGATCATCTTTCCTACCCTTCTTGCACGCAGTCAAGGAAATCTGCAGTCTCTAAAATAAAAAAGCTGTGGTTTAAATCTCCATAATCTGATTTTATTTGTCCTCATCTACTATGTTGGGAATGTCCCTTGTTCTGCCTTTCACTTTCCCTCCCTTCAACTGACCTAGGAAGAGTTTATGGGAAAACAGGTAACTTCCTGTTTAAAGGACATCAACCCTTGCAAGCGGAACATTTCTACAGCAGAATCATGGTGGTGCTCAATCAAGGCCTGACTAAACTTAGCCAGGAAACTATGGTTTCTGGATGGTGTAACTCCATTGACTTATTCCTGATTTACCATGGCCTACAGAAAATCTGTGAGAGGAATTTCGCCAGTGCACTGAATCCAGAGAAATTCGAGACCGTTTTAGGCTTTGCCTATAGGTCAAGGAAGGCTGAGATGGTCAAATGCTCTGTCAGTAAGAAAACCATAACTTTCTACACCCTTTCCTCAGCATATGGATTGCTCGGCAGATGGAATGGCACAGAGAGACACATCTGGAATGCAGGTGTTCCACCAGATACTTGGTGGCATTCCAGCAGCTGGGTTTCTCCATAGGCACCCTACACTGCTTACTGCCAAGAAAGAGGTTTGTCCTAATTGGCATTAACAATAACAGCAATACCTCCTCCCCCCTAACAAGCCTAAGGCTGAAGTCAGTCATACATGTCACTCTTGTTCGCTTTAACTCGCTTACAGTTGGACCACCCTCCTCTTCATCTGCTTGGCAGACAACTACACTGAGGTGGATACCAGGGCCACCACCAGCTGCAAGTCCTTTTTTTGTTTGTCAGTTCTTCATCTGAGCATATTTTTTTATTCCCCAGCAGCTGGCAAAAAAAATCAGAGGAGAGCAACAGCGACTTCTTGAAACTTGAATATATATTAATTTTTGCTGGTAGCTCTGAAAGTCTGACCACTATCTGCTGTACTGATGAAGGGTCATGTTTCTGCAAGGAAGGGGGAGAGTTTAGCAGAAGCCCTTTTGGACAGGATAACTCTAAATATAGCCATCCTATATAAACATATCTCTAGGAGATGGGCCCCTTTAATTCATCCAGCCATATACCCTGCTTGAGCTGTGCTGAGCTGCTCTACTGCTCCACCAGTGAAGATACTTATGTGCCTTCCAAACAAGGCAGAGGTTTATGCACATGCTCTGCACCTCATTCCAGCCAGTACTTAAATGTATGTTCCTTGAAAATAAGCCACTGTAAAGGAAGTACAAGGAAAACAGGGAATTGAGCTGTTTACCTGAAACATCAGTTTTTAGCTGATTATTAGCCCATACTTAAACAGATTAATTAACACCATGAACATCTGGAATGCTCCATCTGAAGGTCTCACCCCAAAGAACAGGGACTTGCCTCAAGCCAAGAGTGGGATTATTTGATTTAAAAGGACTTGTGGCATCCTGCTACTGCTTTACTTCTGCAACACCTCTCAGAATCTAGCTGGGTACAAAGGCTAACTCATTACAAAATACCTAAAGTTTTAATATTAGAATTGACTAATCTTTCAAAATTGATGTGTTATTACAAAATATATAATAAGTACAAACTGTAGAAAGCAAAATATTAAAAATCTGTGCTTGTTTAACAGAAGTTATAAGAAATAATTGTTTCACACTGCCTCTCAGCACATGGAAGTTTGTGAAATTCCTCTACCAGTTGGTTGAACTTGTGGCCACCTCTGAGATAAACACATGAATAACCATTTCTGTACAAATCCTTTTGTCTGAATTATTATATTATTATATTGCCTGTTTCCACCACCATCTACCTTCTGTCATCCACTGCATCCTGACTGCTCCAGGCATCAAGAAGTTGATCTCAATTCCCCAAACCTGGGCACATTAGATTGCCAACATGTAAGTATCACTAGTCATTGTTTTATTTTGGGGGTTTAATCCACTGAATGAAGTTTTATTTCCTTCTCACATGCCTTATTCAAGTTACCCCACTCTTGAATTTCAGGGCAAATGTACCAGGCAGAGATTTGCTCTTTTCAGCTGAAGAGCTTTGGATGGGACAAGACTGAACTTTCTTCTCTCCTCCACTCTCAGGTTCCTGAGCACCACAGAAGAACGATCCAGCTTTTAGGGCACTCACCCAAGCATTAGGAAACCATGTCATTACATGCATTACCCCAATTTAAAACATCAGCCATGGGTGCCCAGGTTGCTTGTCACAGTTACTATGATGTGTAAAGCCAAAAGACCATTAGGCATATCAAATATCCCTGAAGAAAAGGGAGTTAGTGTGCCCAGGTTCAGCAACATGACAGAGTAATCTTATTCTTCCTATAGTCCAAAAAATATTTTTTGCCATAGTGGCAAAATGAAAAAGGTTTTATCTTCATTAAACTGTGAAAGCTTCAAGTATCAGTGATCTTAAACTGTCTTACAAAGCCAAGAGATTAATATATTAACATCAAAATAAATTATGTTTAGAAGAAATGAAAAGCCACAGGATGGTCCCACTGGAAGTCTGTTAAAAGCAGAAAGCAGAACCCAAACTGTTTGTTGTTTTTTAGGAGGAAAAAAAAAGAAAAAGCCATAAACCTAAATTTTAGTTCTCATGTCAAGATTTAGTTTCTCATATGTCCAAGCAATCCCAGTATTTACTACACTGCTTGTACTACAGCTGCTATACTGCAGGCACCCATGAGAGGCCTGCAACTCCTTGGCTCTATTATGAGGATGAAGGTTGCAGTGGGGAGAAAAGAAATTGTATTTATTTTTGTCACTTCAGAATGATCCTTTGCAGAAATTCAGTCAGATTGACATGACTGGATCCCATCTGATCACTTCTGTCAATACCATGTGAACTCCATCCCACTGGCCCACAGAATCACACTGGCATGGGACCCTATGAGAGGGGATGTAAAAGGAAGGAGAATCAAGCAATTTTCTAAAGAATTTGAACAAAAGGAGTATTCATCTTCTATGACTGACAGCTGCTACACTGAGGGTCGAAAGCAGCTTGTTTCACCTCATGGTATTAATGAAGTAGATGCTTTGACAATGCTGTCCCTTGACCCTTCTATTAGTGGAAAGCTCCTTAAGACTTTCATATTCACTTTTTCTCAACATGAAACCACATACCCCACCACGAACATGCTATTTCAGGCACTTAGAGTTTTACAATTCCAGGCTGTGATCAATTACTCACTATTTGAGACTTACAACAAATGCTTTTTCCACAGAAATCTGATGGTGACTTCAACCAGCAACTCCACTAAAGCTGAAGAACTGCTATTTAAGGGAGAGGTCCCAAGAGAATCCATATTTCAAGATACAGTACACTCAGAATTGCCAACTTTTGTTCCAGATTTAATCAAACACTGTCAAAGACTGAATGAATTGCAATGGATTTGCATATGAAAAAGGTATTTAAAGATAGGACGTGAAACTAGTTACACTGCAGATTCTCTTCTATAGTTGCACATACGTAAATGTTTATTCTACCCTTCTTTTTCTGATTATTTTTGTCACTGGGAAAAAAATTTAAACTAAGCCATTGATATTCTGGAAGAAGAGTCCTGGATCAATGACTGGTTGTGTCTGTGGTCAAAAGAACACAACAGTCAGTTCCACAGGATTCATCTACTCACAGCCGCCCACTCCAATTACCCCTGTAATCAGGTTCTTAAATTTGGAACATGCTACTTGCTTGAATTTGGATGGGATTAACACAGATGAGAATATCCAGAGAGGGCATTACAGTGATGTAGCACCACAATCCTACAATCTGTTTACACAATAATGACAGGGACCTACATAGAGTCAGAATCTAATTTACTTCAGGTCTACGCAAAGGACCAGGTAAAGCCTGCACTGTGCAGCTCCACATCACATGGAAATGGTCAAACTAACTTAAAATAATGCCTACAGAGTCAGAAGCAGTATCTCTTTTATCAGAGTGGTATTTCTAGCACAGTAAATAACCATGCTAAGACACAGATGGCAACATGAATTTTCTTCTTCTGAAAGCTATGTGCCTGGGCTTTGCACTGAACTGTGAAGGTAACACCGTCTGTCCGGGAACTTCCTGCTCCAACAGCATGAGGATGTGGTCATGCCCTTAGCCAGGGCTTTCATTAGTCAAATAAGTCACATTTTAATATAGCAAGCAAAAAGAGCAGCATGAGGAAAATACTTGCTATACTAAGCCAGACTCAGAAGCTGGGATTCCAATCCACGTGGCAAAACTGCAGGAAAAGGGAGGAGGTGTTATTTCTCTTTTAGAACAGGCCTGTCTTATTCCCTCTGGAGAAAAAAGCAAAATGTCCATAGGTTTTCTAACCAGAAGAGGTAGTCTACACTCAAGAGTGGCTCAGCATCATCTTTCTTCCAGAACTATCTGTTTCAGGTCAGAGTGTGGGTAAAACACTTTGTTGTTTCCACTGCATGTAAATGAGAGGCCCATGGTCATGTGGGAATTCTGTCCTGAGACTGGAATTGAACTCAAATCCCTCAACTTCCTGCCCTGTTATCTTCCTACCCAGCCTAACTTCTCATCAGCCCTAAGATACCTAAATGATTAAAGAGAAGTTACACCGAATGAACTATTTGCATGGCCTTGAGGCCATGTGATTCTCAGAAATATATATATAGAAGAAGGAGATACATATACATTTCCTTCGTGCTCCCCTCCCCATCTTTGTAAAGCTTTGTAAAGAATCCACTTTAGTACAGTGGTAAGTGTCCCCACCTGGCATGTGGGAGACCTGGGTTCGATTCCCGCCAGGGAGACAGTGTTAAGAGTTGGACTCCATGATCCTTGTGGGTCCCTTCCAACTCAGAATATTCTGTGATTCTGTGAATTTTTAAGAGAATGCTCTGCAGAGGACTAAGCAAATTGCCTTGTTTGTCTGAGGTACATCTGTAACCCATCTTGGTAATTCTGAACACAAAAAATTTTGTGCACAAACACACTGAAATTTCCCATTTCCGTGACTGTACTGGGTTTATATATGTCCACTGTTACGTCCCAGTAGTTGTAGGACCAAAGCAGTCACACTGAAAGCACAGCAATACAGATGTATTGACAGGCCATACAGATGTATTCCAAGTGTTCAGGACACGACTCAAAGTCGTGCACAGCTGGTTTTCTTGGCTAACTTTTACTGTCTTGGAGTTTTCGATGTTTGTATCGCTCCTCAGCACATGTAAGTAACGGACCATGGAAATATAAAACATTTCTGTAAGAACAGATCTGGATGTCCTCAATTACAATGCTTTCATCCATGCATTCCTAGTGATTTCCTTGAAATCAAGTGTATATTGTTTTTCACAGGTATTTCCAAATCTGGTCCATAACTGGGAATGAGGAGTGGAGCCAGTAAAATTTTTCAGCTGGAAAAATTTCCCATAAAAAGGCACGGCTTCCTTGAAAATGAAATTTTTCATAGCACTCAGGAGTTACATTTATCAGAGTTGAAGGCCCAGAATTTTCTATTAACTTTGCTTCACTCACATCATGTGATCCTATCCAGGCTTTTTGAAATATCACAAATGCAGTGTGTACATTCATAGTGAGAATTAAATCTGTCAGGAAAGGCTATATTTTTAATTATATTAAAAATACATATAAGAATTTTCTTTTTCCCCCTGATTTATTACTTTCAATTTTTCTAACCCAGTATGTTTAAAGACAGCATTCAGAATGTTTGAAGGAGGTTCATTATTGTTGAAGTCTTTTCAGTAACGAAAATACAGGAGTTCTGAATGGCTCTGAGACCTTTGTAACTGAAAGAAAAACCTTCTCATCCCATCACAGCGCTGTGGAAAGGTCTGAGTTGTAGTACAGGATTGATTGTAGGGCATTTGTGTCATCTTTCTGATCTACAGAGGCTCCCCAACAAGTAAAGGCTGGAGTATTTGATGGCAATTGTCTTATTGAGCTCTTCTGTTCAATGACATTGTTCTGTAATTACACAGCT